>JAHWFO010012523.1:862095-897640 GCA_023313115.1 Rhysida immarginata
CATCGGAGTCAAAATATTTAATGAGAAAGACACAGCAATGAAGAGTGCCAACAAAGTTGCGACTTCAACGAAGATTAATTTTGTTACAATGAGATATCGTTTGCGAGCGCGCTTGTTAGGAGCCGTGGCAACCACACAAACAAGAGAAGACTTTCTTCAAGCTGGCGCATACGTTGTTTAACTATCAACATGGCCGCCTCTATCTTTCGAAAGTGCACGACCATAGCTTACCATAATTGGTTAGCCTTCCATTGTTGTAGGCTTGGCACGATACAAACGAAAATTTAGCTTAAATTGATTCAAGACAATTTCTTCAGCATAATTATTAATTTTTATATCCTCAATCTCAGTTCCATCTTTACGCATGAGGCCACCCTAGCCTCTGTGATAATAAATTAAAATTACAATTATGACCAGAACTTTGTTTTTATAAAAATAATAAAAAATATGTTATTCTTTATTCCTCTTAATAAAGAATAACTTAATGTTAAAGGTTCCCGATAACCAAAAGTGCCATGGGCACTGCTCATGCTTTTCTGATGCCTCCGGTGGTTGCGAAGAGGGGAAAAATATATTGAATCGTTCACAAGCAGTGTTACCAATTTAGCAGGGATATGTCCAATTTTAAAGCTCATTTTCATTATTTTGTGCATTATACATTAATTTACGAAGTAGTATAATATGTTTATTTATTAATGAATGATTCTATACTCATCTATAAATGGAGAAGATAAAATAACAAATAATAAGAATAAATAATAACAAGTTCACCAATGAATAATGATGAGAGTTTTTGAAGAGAATTGAAGACTTGTAAATGAATGGTAGATGGTTGCTGTGCATTGTTTAATTTTTATTAAAAATGTCCAACAAAAGACAAGCGCATGAAAAAAAGGCTAAATTGGCAATACTGCACACAAATGATTATAACGATCAAAGTCTTCGATTGTTGCGTCGTTATGTTGACTCTCCAGGCCAACGAGATAACAAGGCCTGGAAGCGAAAAAGTCACCTGACCATCGGGGTGCTAGCAACAATCCAACCTTCATTGTCTCCATCTTGGATGTTAACAGTCATTTTATCGTTTGTTGAAAACAATGAAGGTCGGATTGTTGCTAGCACCCCGATGGTCAGGTGATTTTTTTGCTTCCAGGCCTTATCTCGTAGGCCTCGGTTGACTGAGCCATGACGCTAGTACTCTGATCACGTGATCACATTGACTCGGAGCATGACTCCGAACGAAGAAGTGAACGCAACCTAGGTGGTGTTGGGGCGAAGCGCTCGCTGATAAAACGCCTCCTAAAGAAAATGCCTGAGCGCGAAAACGTCATACATTGTTACACATCATCCGAAGATACTTTAACCCCTAAAATGCGATTAAACGTATCTTCGGATGATGTAACAATGTCTGACGTTTTCGCGCCCAGGCCTTATCTTTAGGCGGCGTTGGCTGATATCGGATTCACCCAACCGTGACCACCGAGAGAGAAGGCCTCCGCAATGAAACTGAATACATTGTTACATCATAGATAGTGCAAATTCAGGGCTTATCTATATATATAAAGAAGGATGTTTGTGGGTCTGTCTGTGGGTGGGTCTGTACGTTTTTTATACAAATCTACAGTTTTATTCCGATCTTGATGAAATTTCGCATACATGACCTTCAAAGCATGAGGAAGGTCACTGTCTACATCAGATTTCGAAAAAATAATAATTATTGATAAAAAATCGATATTCATGGTTATAGCAGGGCATATTAATGAGAAATATCGCATGACCAACAATGCAAGATAAAGTTTTTGCAACAATGGTATCAACACGCAATTCACAAACACACTGCATGAACCAACAATATATATCTCATGACCAACAATGCAAGGCAAAGTTTGTGCAACAGTAGGCCCATTGTGTTTGTATCAACAATGGTATCAACGCGCAATTCACCAATAACAATGAGCACAGAATGATGATGTAATGTTAAAGCAATCTTTCCAAGAATTATAACAATGAATATAAAATGATGATGTAATATGGATAAGTTTCAATTTGTAACAATGCATAGAATTCCTGTTATTCAGGCTTTTCTTAGAAAAGAGAGTTCTTAGTACTTAACAATTTCTTGAAAATCTTTAAAAATGATCAGTAACTGGAGATAATGGAGAGTTAGCAGATTATTGAGAAAGAGTGGAAAGACGACGGAGGAAGCACTCCTTTAGCTCCGTGATGTATTGAGCAAATGGGAAGCAAGTAAATAGAAGAATCGGCGACCGCTATATTGCACAAAGTGATGAATGGCCAAGTTTTGCTTCAACACATCGAGAGAAGAGTGGAAATTGCAACAACACTAAGTATACATCTGAGGTAAGATTACGTGAGTAAGAAATTATTTATACTAGCAGTTGCATCCTTGGAGAGGTCCAGCCATTGTGAGCGTTTAAAGAGACTTTTTTCGAATTTTCATTAAGAATTTTTACTGTATTCATTCTAAGCATTTTCATGTGTTTATTTTTAAGATATTGCAAAATTTAATTTAATTTTTTGAGATTGTTCTGTTTACATCCAAATGTAATTATCCCGGGCAACGCCGGGTACCTTTGCTAGTTATTTGTATAAATACGAACAACAATGCACTATATGAGATGGAGCAATGTTTTCAGTTTCATTGCGGAGGCCTTCTTTCTCGGTGGTCACGACCCAACGCCCCCTAAAAAACAAAGCCTCTTCACTGCATCATCAAACCTGGGCTGACAATTCAATTTTCATTGTTTCCAATAAACGAAAAAGCACCTGTTGTAATCAGTGTTTTTTCTTTTGTTGTAGCCAATGAAAGAAAGCCAACACCTAGAAAGAAAGCCAAACAAATGAAACGTCATACATTGTTGCATCATATTTCGACCATTGTTAACGCATTTCTACCAATGATAAGCTTTAAATTTGATGGACTTATGATGTAACAATATGATATTTTCAGTTGTGAGGCTTTCTTTCTATGAGGTGATGTGTCAGCCCTCGTTTGATGACGCAATCAGCAGGCAGTGAGCAGGCCTTGTTTTTTATGTGGCGTTGATTCACCGGAGAGACTGTATTTCGTACAAGCAGTAAACAACGAGACAGAATATAGTAATCCTACACTGCTTTGCAATGAAATTGCCCCACCCACAAGGAGTTATCCGAATGAGCCAAAAGTAGGTATACAGCAACAGGTACATCTGAACACACCTTTATTACGTTATGGAACCAAGACGTGCACTCGTTTGTACAGGGTGTCCCAACGGAAAGCAGCATCAGTAGGTTATGGCACCACCTCTAGCGGTGATGCATTGTTCCAGCCGTAGGTGTAGGTGATCATACAGGTGGCGAATGCCATCTTGGGGTACGTCTGCTCGGCCTGGTGAACCTGCTGTGTCAGTTCATGGAGATTACAGGGTGATCGTAAACGACGTCCCACCATGTCCTACACGTGCTCAATTGGGTATAGGCAACACCACCTCTACTCAAAGCCTGAGCGCGAAAATTTCATACATTGTTACATCATTATAAAAAGTCATCTTTAATCGCATTTCTACCAATAATAAGCCGTAAATTAACATGGGAATGTGCTCGGGAATGTTAGACGTGGATGGTCTTCCTGCGCGGTATTCGTCCGTCAAATCTGAGCACCCATTTTCGAACTGCTGGCACCACTTCACAATTGCAGGACAGAAATCACATCAATCCCTTAGACAGTGTAAATTTCTTGTGGATTTCAGTGCAATTTATGCCTTTCGCCCACAAAAAACGGATTGTTCCGCGAATCTCGAATTTTTGATTCACCCACACCTCATTTGTTCCTGTATATGAAGGAAAACCCTTACTACAAAAGAACATCCGAAATACTTATCCAGCTTTCCATATCTCGGATGTTTTTTTGTGGTAAGAGGTTTTTCTTTCATATACAGACGATTCCACGCCACAGTTTGTTTTCATAGACCTCCTTGGTTGCTCCATCCCCTCTGTGGTCCTAGATTGAATATTCCCTCATCTAGGTGTATTTTGTTATTTTTCTCAGTCGTATGTACTTGTCAACAATTTTGTATGTACATTCACCACATTAAAAAGTATTTTTTAAGTTCCAATTAAGAAATAGAATTGAAGAGAATACTTTTATTCTCCTTTATAATTGAAAAGCTTTTCATTTGAGATAATGACAGGAGAAATGTAAAGGATATGGCAAGAAGATTTAAGCTGACGTGGCATATTTTGCATTTCCAAATATGCCATAGACTTATAAAAAAATTTTAAATTAATTACACATAGAAATTTCAATAAATTTCTTGCACATTTATTTTGCACCTTCATCGATATTTAACATTATTTATTTTAACACAACGAATGGCGAATTGTCCAGTTTATTTTTTAAAGAAAAAAATTATAAACGCTTTTTTACTTAATAAATATATGTTCACAGAGTCGAAATCCTGTCATTTTAATTTCATCAGCGTATATGTTGGCTAATGAAAATAAGCTGCATCACTCAATTAGTTGTTTAGTGAAATTAAACTTCATCCTTTTAGCCTCAAAAAACCTGTTCTTCCAGTTGCTCTCGGATGTCTCTTGGGCAGTCATGGATGACAAAATCCAGATATAGTTTTAAACCGATGATCAGGTGCTGAAAGTGATAGAGATATCTGTTTATTATTAAACCAACAGACAAAAATAATCAATTAATATACACTGGTAGCCAAATATATTACGACCATCTCAGTTTTTAAGCAAATTAGCTATGTCGTCACGCTGTTGTCCCTAGAGGGCAAGATTAATATAAGAAAGAAAAGATTAGTGCTTAGAAAGCAGTAAATGTCATTTATTTGTGAAGATATGAGTAAATAACGCGACTTGACAGACTTTGAACGTGGGATGATTGTAGGAGCTCGGAGCCGTGCAGCGGATAACAGCGAAACCGCAACATCCGAGAAAAATGTTCAAGAGCAACAGTTGTTAAATGTTTATAGATTAGCCTGTCAACCAAAAAACTGGGTTTCAACGTGTAACTGTGTTCGTCATCGACTAGTGAAAGAATGAACCATAAACGCATTTAACTGCAAATCCTTCCAAGTTTGTGGACGCAGCGTTATGGTTTGGGGAATGTTTTTCTAGCATGCTTAGAGACTTAATTCATGTTGATCAATGCCAGAATCGCAGAACATAGCTAACTATCGTTGCTGACCAAGTTCATCCTGTCATGTTGATGGTTTATCCCAATGAAGATTGCTACTTTCAACAAGATGTCAAATCCTCGGAAGAGAAGAATCGTTAGAAATTGCGATTCCGAGGGTTTGACATGGAGAAATCAGAAAACAAGCAATTAAGAAGATCGAACACCCCCGGCTGCAGTGGATCCGCGGAGAAAAAAAGAGGCAAAAGAAGAAAGGCAATTGGTCGTTTGAGTACGCAAGTGCGGCACAGAATCCTCCAGAGGCAAATAAAAGGAGGACGACGAGCAGAAGAAATCGGATAGTGCTTGTTTCTCGCCCGATGTCAACAGAGGAGACCGATGTCCGCCCAGAGGATGACCAGTCGTTATCTCGTAAATCCCGAAGTGCTCGCCAGAAGAGAAGTCAAAAGAGCAACGTAAGTTAAGCAATTATTTCTTCACATAAGGCTCATACAAGGACCTCCATTGCGACGAAGGGTCGATGCTCGGAAGCAGCTTCACGAGGACCAAGCGAGCATCAATCGGAGCTTGAAAGGCAATAGAAGCCGCCATAGGGAAACCTCGCCTCAGAAGCACCTTAGACGGTATTAGCGTCACCGCTGCCAAGAGGACCATGATGCCCAATTAGTGACCCGACCAGGGAAAAGACGCTCGGGACCGTCAGAAAGGAGTAAGTCGAATCAATTTGAATATTCGCCCTTCATTACTGACTTTATTGATATTAAGGCTGCCTCAAATGAACTTAACTTTCGCCCGAGTGCTCGATAGATAAATGCGACGAGACCGTCCCGCAACGAGGGAGCCACCCAGGTGTGATTAAGAATCCGACAGGACCGTCCGAGGACTTTGAGCGCCGTCTATCTGAAGGACTCGCCACACCGGTGCCTTCTGACACAAAGGAGACGACGTTCGGACTAAAGAGCACCCAGCCCATACGAGACCCAGCTCGCCAATCCAATTCCCGTGGGAGGTCCAGAGGATTGAAGTGATTTATCCCACACCCAAAATAGCCGGTATTCTCGCGGGGCGCCCTGCCGAATGTCCGCGCTTGGACTCGGGATTATCCTCCAATGGTACTCGTAGTATTCTTAGGACCTTAAGTAGTTTAGTGAAAGAATTATTGAATTGCCAGTGTTGTATCGAACTCAGCGAATTTCTAGTAATCCTCTGTTCTATTTCTCACAGCTCCCCTGCCGCGGTTGACAAACCTGTATAGGTCGCCGCCTTCTGAGTTAGCGGTACCCAACAGCTGGACCCACGCCTTCCGTTACCTGATCACCTCTGATGCCAGAGGACGCGGGTTCGACCCCGGCCGAGGACAACGAGGAGTTTTTCAGGGGGAAAATCCTGAGATCACGCACTTCCTTTGGAAGGGAAGTAAAGCCGTTGGTCCAGTGTAATCGTTTGCTGGCTGCACGCTAAAGAACCTTTGCGAGGCAAAATTTGCGGCCCCTATAACGCCGTCCTGAAATGACCATGGCAGTTGAAAAGCACGTTAATACCAAACAAACCAAACCAACCAACCTTCCTTTACCTGGACGTTCCTACTGGACTACTTAACTTCGATCCGACCGATTCAGCTCCTACCATTGAATCATCGGCTTGTCTTGGAGGTATAGCATCGACGACTTGGATTACTGCCCAGCTGAGTTCGGAATCTTTTAATCGAATTGGACTAGTAGACTTTTATTCAAGATTTATCGGTCTTTGTCAAATTATTCGTTATTGACATTTTCTTGATAATTTATATGAAATTTATTAAAAATGTTCTTTCATTCTCACTCCCGATTCACTCTGTTCATTACCTCTATAAAAAATACATAACACGAGATAATGTGTTTTGCCATAATATTCATTGTACAGGATTGGTTTCAGGAACATAAAGGAGCGTTATTTGCTTAGGTGCACCCCACAATTTCCAGATTTAATCACGTTGAGCATTTGTGGGAATAAGCTGAAAAGCCATCAGATCCACAATCATCAAATCTCACAACAGAACATTTGCAGTTTTCCAAACGTAACTGCTTTAGTGCTAAAATCTTTTTCAACATGAGCATAGTACTTCTCAAATTATACTCCTTAAATGTCAATCTAGCAATTCTAAAATGCATGGCCTCAGATTCTACAGACATTTATAAATATCAAGTGGAGCCTATGCCAGAAAGAATCGACATAGTATTAAAGGCAAAAGGTACCCCAACGAATTACTGAGGAAGTGGTCATAATAAATTGGCCGCTCAGTGTATTTTTATTATATTCAGTGGCTGAGCCAGAGTAGGGGAAATTTTATCACTGTCTCAGGTCGATCAATATAAACTTAGTTCAAAGGATGAGGAAATGTACGTCGCAGGGACAACAAATATGATACCTAAATACTACCCCAATCTGGGTTCCATCAACGTCCCGAAAAAGAAAAAAATATTTTTATAAGAATAATGAGGTAAAGTATTGTTCTTCTATTTGAAAGATTCTAAACAGAATTTACTTAAGAACTCTACACAAACTTTGTGCATGTATAAAAATGGACTCTTACTAAATCCTTCTGGAATAATCCATAATTATTATTGCATAATCATTAAAAAGACGTTTTATTAATTACTGTGGACGGAAAAAATTTCATTATATTAGTACAGAGATGAGCCACATTATTAATACAACCTTTTCCGTCAGAAGTGCGTAGCCAATGATAAAAGATGAGATAACTGGACTCTGCACACATTAATAGCTGTCATGGGAAAAACAAGCTCTTCATAAGATCCGCAAAATGGAATGATCATTGGCTTCGGGTCGACAGTGGTAGCATTTGAGAAACTGCGTAGTTTATGAACTGTTCGAGTGCTGCTGTTAAAATATCTTGATTGGCCAAACGGCACCATTGTGAATAAAAGGTGGCATTAGTGAAATGAGAGGTAAACGTCGTCTGTGTTCAGGCAATACCACCTAAAGAAAAAGCCTGCGCACGGAGACATCATACATTGTTACATCCCTACCGTAGGTGATGTTACAATGTATGATTTTTCCGTGAGCAGGCTTTCTCTCTAACAAGAAGAGGGCCCCAACGAACAATCGAGTTTTTTGATGCCCTTTGGTAGGATGGTAGTCTGATATGTCCTTTTCGAAAAATCAAGTCCGCAGCCTCCAACTTGGCCTTATTTTTGAGAAAATCCCTTTTAAAGTCTGTGTTATACAGGGTCTTTATAATTAAAGTTCCATTTTGACATGGCCATAAAAAAAAAAACTACTGGACCAAAAGCTATAATACTTGGTCGAATGTGGCCTCCACCATTTACTGAAAGCAGGTTACACCGGATTACTGTGTCTAATTTCGTATCGTCAAATTAAAAATTTATACGTCGTATGCAGAATTGTTAATATCTTTTGGAAATGAACAAGGAAATTACATCGAGGGCAGATTTCTTTGTAAAAATGTTAGGTATATTTAACGTTGAAGAATATGATTATATATATAAAGATTCTTAAAAATTATTTTTTAACTTCAACAGATTTTAATATAAACAAAAAATTATAAGAAAGCAGATGTAGTCAGTTGTATAATCCTATCGTACAAAACTATTTAAATATAGGAATTTAATACTCAAATAGTAGAGCCGTTATCAATAATTATAAAAACCTTCCATCCCCCGAAATATAAAAATCCTATATCCAATATTTATATTTAAAATGAAAACCATCCCATTATCTAAAAACCCTTGAGCAGCACTTAAAATATATACAAAATATATGTTTGAATTATATACAGAAATATACAAAAATATACATTTAAAATCAAACCATAGATTAATATAAGCTGCACTGTCTAAAATCCTGATAATTTTAGCACTTGACTAAAAATTCGGAACTTGACTTGTGAAAAATTCCTTACAGGACTTGAAGAAATATTACACCTTGCAAGTGGCGAAGAATCCGTTTAATACGATAGAAAAATGTCCTAAGTCCAAGATATATTCCAACAAATGTTATCTTTGAAGTCAGTTGAAGAATCATAAATAAAAATAAAATTTCATCATTTTCACCATGATTAACGTTTTCGAGGTCATCTATACCTCATCATCAGATCGAATACACAAATCCCACTCTCCCTCCCAAACAATGAAGTAAAAAAAGAAATTTAAAATTAAAAAAACTCTTCATTGTGCTGCTCAAGGGTTTTTAGATAATGGGATGGTTTTCATTTTAAATGTAAATATTGGATATAGGATTTTTATATTTCGGGGGATGGAAGGTTTTTATAATTATTGATAACGGCTCTACTATATGAGTATTAAATTTCTATATTTAAATAGTTTTGTACGATAGCAGATGTAGTCAGTTGTATAATCCTTTCTTATAATTTTTTTGTTTATATTAAAACCTGTTGAAGTTAAAAAATAATTTTTAAGAATTCTTTGTAAAAATATAATTTCTTGCAATATATATATATGCATTTGATTGTGTTTATATCAGATACGCCTGGCATGCTGCCAAATTGAAGCCTACAAAAAAAATTTTTTTAATGTAAATCAAATTTCTTTTCCGGAATGCATGAAAAAGGAAAACTGTAACTGCAAGATTAGTCCTGCATTCATCCAATGTTCTTGGTGTCGCACACATTTGTGTTTCAAATGTTTTTGTGAAGAATACCATCCAGCACGTTGTATTCGACAAGCCTAACTGTAAATATTCTACAACTTCGAAATTATTTGTTAAAACGATTATTTTTTTATTTTATTATAGCGCCCAATTGGGCAAGAAGCAAAGACATCAAAACCTGAACATAAGAAGAAATGAAAAGTTGAACATTAAAAAATTTGTTTTTTCTTTAAAATCGATATATGTTTATGAATTATTTACACTTTTATAACAGATATTATCATAATTAGTTGAAAATGTGCTCCTTATTGCTCTTACTTGTTAAAAATTTTTTTTTTTATTATAACAGCATATTATAACAGAAAAATATATTAAAAAGTAGACGATAGCACAGTTACAAAACATTAAAAGAAAAAGAAAAAAAAAACAAGCCTAACACGGGTGGATTCGAACTCGAGATCGTACGCCACGACGTTACCAGTTCGGCTGCCGCTGTTGTGATGATTGCCAAGGTAGAGTTTACACTAGTTATATAACACAGACTTTAAACGGGATTTTCTCGAAAATAAGACCAAGTTGGAGGCTGCGGACTTGGTTTTACGAAAAGGACATATCAGACTACCATCCTACGAAAGGGTATCAAAAAAGTCGATTGTTTGTTGGGGCCCTCTCCTTATAAGCGGAAATTGGTTCAGGTCGACTGATACGCAACAATTGAGCAACTCACCGTCCAAATCAGGATGCTGCCAGATGTGTGCCAACAAAGATATTAAAGCGAACACTGTGGCATATGACGCTACGAAGCAGACGGATGGTAATTCATCCATGCTGAAAAAAGTACATCGAAAGAAAAAAAAAAGATCCAAGATATATTTTCTTTACATAGTCTGGATCCACTGATACTCCTGAAGGGACTCTATCCGTCGTTACGGAAAAAGTACGCCCTTATATGTTGACCGTCTTCCCTGGGTAAGATATTCCAGAGGGGCAATGCAACATATCGTACGTGGGAGTACGATTAAGAATTTCGAGTATTCCCTACTCCACTAATTTCCCGGACATAAATTCCAATCGAGCACCTTGACTGGAATGTTTGCTTCTTAGATCCTCGATCACACACTCTTCAACAGCTGTCGGTCGCGTTAAGGCTGATTCCCACTGGACGGCAAGCACTGTAAAATCAGCTGGTACTGGTGGAATTGCTATGGAAACGTAGCTCAAGGGCAACCGGTTTTGCCGTCTTGTGCCAGTGCATAGAAAGTTCAGCATGCTGAACTTTCTAGATGTCTCTACTGTGCCGTTGATGAAACCAGCCAATCACAGCAAAGCACATGAAACAAGAATGCTGGGATTGCTTGGCCATGATCACGCTTCTTAGTGCAAATTAAAATGGTTTTTTTCCGGTGATCTGAGAAGTTATGAAAGCTCTTATTCTATTGGTTTTTCGACTGCGAAGTATAAACACTCCTGATTGGTTGAATGTTTAACTTTTACCGTTTAGTGAGAATAATCATACTTTGTTGCCGTGAACGGTCATAACGGTTGTTTGGAATACCGGCTGATTTTTACCGTCCTTACCTTCCAGTGGGAATCAGCCTTTACAGTCTATATGGATCCAGATACCAATAGACACCGTTTAGCATCCTATTAACTCTCTTCCATGCGTCTTGTTGCTGTCCGTGGCTGCAAACTGTGGTTAATCTACTACTATTTGGTGGCGATATTCTATTATTTTTAAACAACTTAGCGGTGGTGACAACTCACACACACACACACACACACACACACACACAGTGTCAAGCATGGTAAATGAATTTTGTTTTAAAGAATATTCACATAAATATAAAACTTACCTCAAGTAATATAAAGACCATAAACCAATTTGCAGCGGAAATTTCTCCTCCGATCAGGTCCCTGAGAATCGTAGAGAAACTTAGGAGGGCACAATTTACCACGAGTACCAATATCGAGGAAAGATCTAAAGCTCCCTATTTAAAAAAATAATAAAATGATCATGTCAATTGCTACCAGATTAATGAATAATAGCGGGACCCGTGAAAATTCCACTGAACTGTTTTTTGAATTTCTTCCACGTTTCTCACAAACGGCCATGAATTCTGTTGCTCTAGTTGTTATCTGCAAGTCTTCCATTGCAGTAAATGATAAATGTTCTGAACATATACGGTATTCAGTAATTAAAAATACAGTAATATTTATGGCTACATATTGTCCGAGTTAATTCTTTTGTTGACCACCATTACAGACATCTGTTGTATTGATGGGTCGCTCACAAACAAACTGTTTCTTTGAAATGTTCTTTAGGATGATCATTAGTAAAAATGGCTCAGTAACAGTGAGCCATGGTCATTTGGAATCAGGAATGCTGGGTAACTGTCGGTACTCTCCGCCATAATTCCCTCTAAGCTGCTTAAGTGCGCGTCCAGGCACTAATTTTAATTGCATTGCAATTTAAATTTCTTTCCCGCGCACTTAAGATCAATTTCCTATTTATAATATTCGAAAAAGGTCTTTGTTTTGTTTATATTTTTTATTGCCCAGATTTAATTTTGTACCGCACAATTCAAAAAAATGAGAGGGAAATATGCTCTCCGCTCTGTCGGATCGCGAACCGATCCGGTTCTTTGGCTCCCGCACGGTTCTTTCTAGTCTTTCTTCCATTATTCTTTCTTTAACGGATTTAAATTTCAATGGAAGCCGCACTTTAATCAACAAAGAGCCGCATTTGCCCACCGTGGGTCTATAAAAAAAGTATAAAGGCATACTCTTTTACCTGTTTTATACAGAGTAGTGGCCGACTCGGGAGGGGGAGGGTTAGAGTTTGACGAATTCTGGGCGAAGACCATTTACCACAAGGGTATATCGCAGTTTATTAAGAGAAAATAGTGGGAAGATACGTCAGTACGAATTTGAATGCCATAGACATTGTGCCACCTGCGTCAGCCAGTGTAAAAATATGGTAGAAAAATTGATGCTACACGGGCTCCTTCGTCAATATTGGAAAAACGGGACCAGTGCGCGAGCAGCAGCCGCCAAAATTTGCAGGGTGGAAGGTCAGGGTGTGGACAATGAACGGACAGCACAACGGTGGTTCTCCCGCTTTTCGTCTGGAGACATGGGCCTGGAAGATGCGCCAAGGAGCGGAAGACCCAAAGAAGTGGATGACGCAAGCCTACGGCAACAAGTGGAGCTAACCCAGGCAGCACCACTCGTGGACTAGCGGCGGACATCGGTACATCACAATCGAATGTGGTTTGACATCTGCACGCCATGGGAAAGGTCAACAGGAGCTGCCGAGTTGTGCCCCACGAGCTGACGCCCGCGCAAGCACAAGAACGGGTGAGGGAACTGCTGGAAAAAAATCGAGGTTCTGCCACATCCAGCATACAGCCCCGACCTGGCACCTTCCGACTACCATCTCTTCCGGTCCATGGTGCATTTCCTACGTGGACGGCGCTTCGCCAATGTCAGTGAGGTTGAAGTCGCCGTGCGTGACTTTTTCGCCCAGAAACCGGAGAAGTGGTTTCGCGAGGGTTTCCGCCAACTGGCTGATCGTTGGATGAAGACCATCCAGCATGATAAACTCTACTTTGAAGATTAGCAATGAGTGGTTCCTCTATGGTGCCCATTTAAAAGTTTGCGCGGTGATCAGCCACTACTTTTGACTCAACCTCTGTAGTTGTACGATCTTTCGGTTTCGATAAATTTTTTTATAAATAATTTACGACCATTTAATATTAAGAAAGGAATACTTTCCTATAGAATGGGAAAATATAACAATTAACACTCCTTTTAAAAATGAATTTAAAACACAGCCTTTACTTCTTATCCCTTTAAGTTCCTTGATCGTTTGTGCTCTTATAACAATGCAATTCCGCGGCCTCAGCTTATCATATATCCTTATAGTATTTTGCTTGTGCGTGAGTTGCTAAGGGTAAAACAATTGCCAAGCAATAAAACAACGTTGCGACGGGTGAAACAAAGTAACTTATGGCTGCAAATGTTATTTTATCTTGGTCAGTAGGAAACTGAAAAGGATAATGATGAACTTTTATTGCCAACTAAAATGTTTCAGGAAACGTCCAAGGAATTCGAAGCAGTTGCAAAGTCTTCTTTTGACTCACAAATTAACTCGGATCCAATAACTCTGGACATTGAAAATCCAAATTTATTTGAAACGAATTCAGCTGCATACGTTGCAGGCTTTTTAGCCAAAAAAAAAATTCTTGAAAAAATGAATGCATTGACTGTAAGAACCTTTTAAGTTGGTGATAAAAGTGCATCGGATTCTAATTTTCAAATTGTTTAAACTTTCATAACCATATTTAAGGCAAGTGATTTATTTATTTTTTATAAAAATTATATGTAACATCTTTTCCACTATAATTTTTTGTGGTATCTGGTTTTAAATCACTTTTAAAAAGTTAGTGAATAAAAATCATTAAAATATATTGACAGAATAAATAAAAATTACAAGATTTCATTATAAATAAAATAATGTTATGGAATAAAAAAATTATACTTTAAAATAAACCGTTTCAGTAAATCAATGAGAAAATAAATGAATAATTTAATTTAGCATTTTAAACAAAAATAAGCTTCAATGAATGCAGGTATAACAAAGAATTTGCTGCCCGTTTTGACGTGAACGAGAGCTTCTCTACATGCCACTTTCCCACCAGGCTGTGGTGGCGCTAGGGTCTACAGAACTTACATTAAATCAAGTAGAGCGTTCCCTTTTTTCCTTGTACGTTCTTTGGCCAAGGAGCCTTTAAAATAGATTCTATTTACTGAACGAACCATTGAGCGGCGTTTCAGGAAGTGAATCGCTCTGCCCATCCGTAACCACCGATTTGTTAATCTTATTTCCAACAATAATAAGAACTAAATTTGCCCTTCTGATGAGGTAACAACGAGGCCAACGAGAGACAAGCCAGGGCACTCAAAAGTCACATGATCATCGGGGTCCGGCCAACAATTCATCTTTCATTGTGTCCATCTTGGATTTTAACAATCAGCATTTTTTTGTTTGTTGGAAACCTGAAACATTCGTAAAACGATCGCACAACAAGGATGTGATGCTCTCACCAACCACTTAACTGATGTTACCCGAGTTGTCTTAACCACCGAGCCCAAAGAAGAATATGCACAATGACATCACTTTCAGGGATACTGAGGATGGCAAAAAATCAAAACCATCACTTTCTCGCGATTATCATTAAATAATACAATCTTTAGAACGTGACGCATGTCACGAGCCACATGCCCAGTGCACTCTTGGAAAATAAAAATGGTGAACAAGAAACCAAGCGATGAAGACGAGTGCCATTTGTAGCCTTTTAGGTTTGGTTTGTTTGGTATTAACGCCCTTTTCAACTGCTATGGTCATTTCAGGACGGCGTTATAGGGGCCGCAAATTTTGCCTCGCAAGGGTTCTTTAACGTGCAGTCGGCGAACGACTACACGGGACCAACGGCTTTACTTCCCTTCCGAAGCAAGTGCGTGATCTCAGGATTTCCCCTGAAAAATCCTCGTCGTCCTCGCCCAGGATCGAACCCGCGTACTCGGGCATCAGAGGCGATCACGCAATCACTGAGCCACCAAAGCCGATGTAGCCTTTTAGACCTTGGATGATCTATATGGAAGGTACAATGAAACATGACGGAAGAGAATCAACGTCTCTGTAGGTCACATATGCGGCATTATAGAGAAGAAACTAGCGTCAACGGGGACACCATCTGCCAGAAGCCAAGATCAAAAATCAGAACTGTTGAAAGCCATGACCAGTATAGAGCATCCACCGACTCGAAAAGAAATGGGACGATTACTAAAAGTCAGGAGACAGGTCACGCAATATCAAATTAAGAAATTGGACAGAAAATTATCCGGCTACCCAAAGGTAGGCCTTAACAAAGAAGGCCATTGAGAAAAGTGTCCGGCGATCTTGGACATTGTATCTGCGACTCAGCAAGGGTCAGTGGAAAAAATCATAATCGCAGATGGGTCATGGTTCTACTTATCTACGAGAAGCAGTTTCAGATATACATTATTTCAGGGAGCCAAAAGCGGACCGATTTTCCGTCAGTCACCTCTTGTCAGATTTCAAAGGTGTAGTAGTTTCGGCTGGTATTTTGGCCAAGGGAACCACAAAACCAAACCTTGTGCGAAGATTTTGGTTGTGCATTATATCAATAAGATCCTCAAGCCGTTTCTTACCGGACCGATGCCAGGAGGTGGTACTGTGAAGGGGTTTTCATCTTTCACCAAGATTCCACTTCTTCCCATACGGCAAAGAAAGCAGTGGAGTTTCTACGGAAGTCATAAGTTCAGTTTATCACACAAGAGCTAATTAACAGTCCCGATTACTTTCTCTAGAGTAAGAAGAAAAGCAGAATACGAATGTTAAATGTCTCAGACGAACCATTCGCCAGGAACTGAATCAACCTTCCCCAAGCAACGATCTGCTTTAATTACATGGACTTAAAAAAAGGGTCACATTGAAAAACAACAATAAACACTTAGTTTTATCAACATAAAAGTGTTCGCTTTGCTCTTTTGCCATCCTCTGTACATGAGCCAAACAGAAGATCAAAGCGACCAGCCGATTAATCCCACATGCCTCACTCCAGGTTTCCCAGCCTTACCTAAAGCAGGGACTAAATTATTGTATTGGATTAGAGCAACTTTTCAACTTCCATGATTCACTTTCTTCTTCTGGATGGCCGATTTAGACGACCACAGCTGAATACACAAAAACAGAAATTTTACTTGCAATAGAGGCTGAATCAAACACTGACAAACCTCCATGAAGAATATCGATTGCCTGGAGCACGTATACAACTTAACACACAATTTAGTCCTAGATAGCTCTGGTCTGACGACCAAACTGACAAATATCTATACAAGCGCAGTTTGCTTAACAAAATTTTTAAAGAGAAAGAGGTATAAAAGTTAGTTTATGTTATTTTTAATTAAATTTAAACGACTATACATCAAACGATTATGTTCTTTAATAATATAGTTATAATAAAATTGGTATAATATATAACGTTTTATTTTTAAATCTACAAGGTATTCGATTTTTATCATATTCGACAGAGATAAACTAATCTACATATAGGGTGTCTCACCTAAAGTGAACCAATAGCCAACTTCTAAAATACAAATTGCCTTTTCTTTAAACCCAAACACAGCACACTTTCACTGTATCTCCTAAACTGTTGGATCGATTGAAAAAACAGCAGGAGTAAAACATTTCTCAAATATTGTGTACAATCTAAAACTACCATTAAAAACAGGGGTTCCCATTGCACATTTCAAAGTTGAATTCATATTCGAAAATGGCGTCGTTTTTTTGGAAATGGACTGCACATAAAAACCCCTCACATAAAAATGCAGTAATTCTTCCATTGAAAGTACTCTGTCAGATTTGTATTTTAGAAGTTGGCTATTGAGTCACTTTAGGTGAGACGCGCTGTATAGTGAAATTCACCTAATTTCTCCGTAAATGCGATTGTTCGGCCTTCTCACCTGGCGTATGAATACATTGTTACTTGGTTTCTTTGAAAACAAAGACTGCTTAAAACGTCTACAAAAACAAACTTTAAACGTTTTATAAAGAACAGGGATGAGAGAAAAAAAAAGTGGACATTTAAAAAGACCCCTAAAATTTTCCCTTCTATCCCCATGATACACCAGCAACATCGTCAGCCAGTTTTGTTATTTTTGTGGCTGCCTGTCTAAACCTGATCTAATAGCAGTTCAGCAGTTAAAAGGTGCATTTTTGTTTTGAAATAAAGTTTGGCTAGCTCATTATAATGTTCTCTTAAAAATGCACTTGGAAACAATTAAAAAATTTAAAATTTGCATTTCTTAATAAAGAATACAAAAGAACTATTTGCTCATTGCGCTTGCAGCACGATGTCGCGTTGTGATTAGGCTTTGACCAAACGCAGTTAGGGAGAAGTTAGGTGGAGTTTCACTATAATAAAGTGTGATTAGATTTTTTTTTTCTTACTTGCCAATGGTATCCAAAGTTTTTGACGTTTCTGGCCAGAGGCCTTTGAAATTTATGGCAGAGAAGGTAAGCATCTGTCTGAAGTATTATAAACAAATTGATAAGAACAAGGAGGCTGGCCATGGGAAAAGCAGCAGAGAAAAGAAACGCCAAGCCGAAGAACAGAATTCCGTCCATGTTGTCTTCGAAGGCCCTCTATGAATAAGAAAGCAGAAAGACAATTACATCTTCGATGTGAAATTACGCTTTTTTATACTAACTGTTAGGCTAGGGTTCTACTTGCGCAAAAAATTAGGCAGAAAGCAGAAAACTGAATTTCAAAAATTTACGCTTTCAGTAAAAATTATATTCCGTTTCGGCACATCTGTTCTCACTTGCGTAAAGCAAAAGCAGAACTAATATTTTGAAAAAAAATCTCCATATAGTGACAAGTTCATGCAACCTTCACTTCATTTCCAAAGGATAAGCGTAGGAACAAACAACAATTAACACACTTTTTATTTATTTGAAATTTAAGAAAATTAATTATATATTATTGCATAAAATTACAGATACGTTATATAAATTATTAAACTGATATATTAATATGTTCTTTGTATTACTTTCATAAATGAAAACCTTTCGTTTAATTCATGAACTGGAAAAGTCACTTACGTATTCATGATAATACAATAACCTGCCCTATTTATCTGTGGTTCAATTGATTTTATCGTTGATTGGTTGGCCTTCATTTTCCAGCTATGTGTTATATTTTCTCCAATGATGTTTTTAAATTTTATCACAACATAATATTTCACAAATTTATGTTTTGGATCAACATAAATCGGACACGTGATCGGCTCTCGCGGAGAAACTCTCGGAGAGAATAAAAATACTTATCTGTGTGAATGGTCGTCGGTATACCCGTGAGAAGACATTCTATCACTTTCCCAAAGATAAAATTCACCATAAATTATGGATTCTTATTTTTTGAGAGTCGTTTTGTCACTTGCACACTTTTTAGCATATTTATGTACGCCCTGCTCCTGTATCTTTTTTTCAATATTGACATTTTCAAGCATACAATTCAATTACTTAATGCATGAACGTTCTTAATTTTATTTACATTGAGAAGAGATGGGTGCTCACTCAAGCCCAAATAGGTTTATTTTGCGCGCTTGGCTAGTCCATGCTAGTATGTAATATTAAAAATTTAGGTTTTAATATAGATACGTTGTGGATTTAAACGATGAGAAGTTTAAATAAATTTTTTTCTCACAACAAATTAGCTGAATGCTTGCAACCACTGACGAATGGCTTACATGTCTTGCACAGGAATCACTCCGGTATACACAAAACACCATCGTTGTATGCTAGCTTCGTTGTCAAAATACAATTAATGTTAATCAGGCTTGCTAAGCTTTTCGAGAGTATCCACTCTCATCTTCAGGCAATGAAATCAGTTCACAGGAAACATAATTGTATTTTGACAACGAAGCTAGCATACAACAATAGTGTTTTGTGTATACCGGAGTGATTCCTGTCCAAAACATGTAAGCCATTCCTCAGTGGTTGCAAGCATTCAGCTAATTTGTTGTGAGAAAAACATTTATTTAAACTTTTCATCGTTTAAAAATTTAACTACTGGTATAACTTAAATTCTGTGAAGATATAGCAGTCTTCTTTTAAATTTTTCGAGATGGTAGATCAAACAACTCATTTTGAAGATCTCGCTCGGAAACACAAATTTCAAACTCAAAATGACGGTAATCAATTTGAATATTTGCGAACATGATTCTTTAATTACATTTGTCTTCTGTAATTCAAGCCTTTAAACTTGTCTCTATACTAATTAAAGGAACACTGAAAACACTAATCCACATGATAATTTTTATTGACTCAGATGTACATTTCGGAAACCAAATTTCCTTCATCAGTGAGCGATTAGCAACAAGAGAGACGACGAATATATAAGATACAGGAACCATTCAAATAAAATACAATATAAAGCATAATACAAAAGTAAAACCAACAACGAATTACAAAATATTTCAAACTATAGTAAACAAATACAATATCACAACCAACAAAATAAAATATCACAAAGAGTCCCTTGTGGGGCTCTTTTAAACGGAGTGTTTTTTAGTTTAGGTGGGGGGGGGGCGTTTTCTTGTTTTCTATTGCTCTTGCTATGAAGGATGTTCTGGTTGGTTGTGATATTTTATTTCTTTACTATCACCATAAATAGAAATAAACGGGCTTGTATCACAACCATCCAGACATTGGTAGTTACTATAACTGGAGATCTTGACGTGATAAAAGAAATTTGGAGTTCAGATTTGGAATCAGCATACTCAAATTAGTCTAGAACACCTATATTTTACCCAGTAGCAAAACTGTTGTTGACCAGTGTAATATATAATTAATTTTATCTTAAATTTAAAATAAATAAACAGAGTATGTTAATTGTTTTCTGTTCCTACGCATATCTTTTGGAAATGAAGTGAAGGTTGCATGTATTTGTCACTATGTGGAGATTTTCTTCAAAATCATAGTTCTGCTTTTGCTTTACGCAAGTGAGAACAGATGTACCGAGGCGGAAAATAATTTTTGCTAAAGCGTAAATTTTTGAAATTCAGTTTTCTGCTTTCTGCCTAATTTTTTACGCAAGTGGGACCTTAGCCTAACTCTAAGGCAGTTATACCGTTAAACTTTTTAAAGGAATGCTGAAGCAAGCTAAACTTGCAATAAAAGCAGGAATAACAGCAACTCTGAAAAAGATATAGCGATGGTTCCAGGAAAATAAATAAACTTCAACGGTTATCATGGTTCCCGAAAACTTTTATAATTCTTTCCAATCTTGTAATCATCGGTCGTTCATCATAGACTTTCTTCTCCTGTTAACATCGGACGTGCATCATAGATCTTCTCCTGTAATTCTTCCTATGTTTCTGTGTACCATTCCTTCACAAGACCTTTTCATCTATAAGCTCCACAAGACCTTCGTTTCATCAGTGTTTCGTCCACATCAACTTTGTATTTCTCCACATAGGGTGACCTTTATTCAAGTGTTTTTATTACTTATATTTATTTATTTATTAGGAGCTTTAGCATAAAAGCTACTTATAAGAATGCGCCCTTGATCTGTACGTTTATCCGGCCGGCCGTCCGTCCGGCCGTTCGCCATTTGCACGATAACTTGAAAACGGATTAACTTTTTCAAATTCTATCAACTTTTCAGAATTTTTCGTGGAGCCCTTCAAGTCGAATTCACGTGCTAAAACGGTGAGTGTAAAGAATACCAAGATAATGGCATAACATAACAATTGATTTATCAAGAAGGAATACATTGTTACTTTCTGTTCATCTTTTAAGCATTACTGACATCAGCGCGCGCACGTGAAATCGCTTTGTCGACGCACGATTGCTCAAGTGCTCAAATCTATATTCAGTTGCGAAAGAATGGAGCTACTTATTGGTTTTATAATGGCTTAACTGTGTACCCCTTCATAATTTCTACATTTTTTGAGGTAGAAGGTTAAAATTCGGAATGAAGCTTCCTATGGGCATGTCCATGTGCACTATTTAGTTCGGTTTTGATTGGTACATTGGGGTCGGAATTACGGGGGTGGGATTCAGATAGGACAACATATCTATGTACTATTTAGGTACGTAAAGGCGTGAAATTCGGTATCCAGATTCCTCTAGGCAAGATCTACAATACTATGAAGTTTAGGCCCAAGTGTTCCATTGGGGTCGGATTTGCGGGGGAGGTAGTCACGTGGTCTTTAGAACGATGCCAGCATATGGCTTGTGATATATCATACGTTCGGAAATGATGAGAAAGGAAAGAAAATACGAGCTTTTTTACATTTTCTACATATTACGTTCGAGAAAATTAATTTTTGATTAAAAAATTTGGGGAGAGGTAAAAAGTGCAGATAAAGGGGTAAAAATAGATGACTTCAGGATCTGCTACTTGCCTTACCCTATTCGAGAGGGGGGGGTTAATTTCTTTTTAATAAATGTATAAATGTATTTCTCCTTCACTGCTAAAGCTCCTCCTTGGAATGTTTACAAGATTTTATTCTAATTAAATTTGAGTTCATATTTTTTAATTAATTATCATTATTACAACTCCTACTCTTGTATAATACCCTACAAGTTGATGTCCGGAGATCACGGTGGCCAGCCCATAACGCGGATCCCATTATCAAAAGTCCATTCCCAAGTGGATGTTGCATGTAAACGGGTGCATTATCTTTCTACAATATGAAAAATGGTCCATCTACTTTAGGTAAGAACAAAAGAAAATATTCATCAAGCATTCTTTGATATGCAACAGCTATCATCCTTCCTGAAACGAATGCAATTGGGAACTTTCCTTCTCTTCTCCATACAATCACAGACCCACCTCCTTGCTGCCGTTTAGAAAACATTCGTTCTTCTTTAGTTAAACTGTTCTAATAATGACTCCATCCATTTGGCTCATCAAGGTTAAACTTCTTTTCGTCAGTCCATATTACCCTGTTGAATTCATCGTTCCACGAGAGATCATGCATGACCCATTCCATTCTTGTCCTTATGATGCTAGTTTAGAAGAGTTGCTTTGCCTTTGCAGTTTTTAATGTAGCCACATTTTATTACTGCTTATGAACTGTTGATTTGGAAACAATTACGATGGGTTGTGAACCTCTTTACCTTAAACTCATTGTAGAATTGCTCATTTGCCATATAATGTCTTCTTTGGTAGGCAGTCAAGGCATGCTGTCAACCAGTGGATTTCTTTTGGCCATAATTACCATTGGATTTGCAAAGAAATTAGAACGACATGATGGGGCCCATTAGCTTTCCTTGCTCGATTGGAAATGTTTTGCTTACACTGTTCTAAGATGTGTCCTTTTTATATTCAGATAATGCTTTTCCTCGTCCAATGATTTTGGAAACAATTTAAGAAATTCCTCAGAACAATGAAGTAGACTGAGAAATTGGTGAATAAACGATTAACTTTGTGCTGTAGTTTCTTCATTTACGTAAATATTTCCAGGAATATTCTATTGTTTGTTAAGTGGTTCAATCATTCTGGGACAAGGAAACTGTACTGTGAATACAGAGTGATTCAGTCAATTTCTGGCCATTTCAGTACTATGGTTTATTGAACCATTAATGTTTATAAACTTAGCATTTCAGTATGATATTTTAGGCAGTTCGGAGTTTTTATTCCCGTGGAAAAGTCTTAATGATATGCTCAATGTGGCCACCACGAACGTTCATAGTGAAGTTGTTCATAACTCTATCCAGGATTTCTGCATCCACAAAGGTGCAGCACGTAGACGATGCTTTTTCGCAGGTGGTCTAGACTTCTTGGTGCTGTAGTGAACACATTGTCTTTAAGGAACCCCAGAGATAAAAATCACATGGGTTTAGGTCAAAACTCGTAGGGGGCCAAAGAAAGCCACCCCCGAATCGATCTGGATACCTGTTTGAAATGACACGATTTCCGAATTTCTGATTGAGAAAGTCTAGCACTTCATTAGTAGTGTGAGGCCTAGCCCCATCCTGTTGAAACCATTGATGTCGAAGCGATATACGCCTCCTTCGCAGCTCGGGGATAAAGGTTTCCAATATGTTAAGGTAAGTCTGTGACGTTACGGTGCCCTCAAAAAAGAACGGACCAATGATGCCTCTTTTGGAAATCGCGCACCAAGCCATAACCTTTCGTGGATGAAGAAGTGACTTATGGATCTCATGAGGGTGCTGGGAACCCCAAAAACGAACGTTGTGTTTATTAACGTCACCTGACAGATGGAAGAAGGCCTCATCTGACATCCACAGGTTGTCCACAATGTCCTGATTGGCTTTCATTTCTGCTCCAAACTCCATCGCAAATTGTTGTCGCTTCTGTCTTCCAGTGTCTGTTAACTCCTGATAAACATGGATCTAATACGGGAATAGGTGTAAATCCTTTATCAAAATTCTCCACGTCGTGGTATACGACAGCCCTTCTTCAATGGATAGGCGGCGAACAGATTTTTTGGTAGGGGAATCGACCAACCTTGTGCGAACATTTTCGACAACTTCGGCTGTTCGAACACGAGCTTCGCTCCCGCCTTTTTTCTTGCCTTTAACACATCCAGTGGCACAAAATTGCTTGACAAAATCCATGATTGCTTGCCTGCCTTGTGTGTCTCGATCCTTATACTCCTTCCGGAACTTTCTTTGCATGGTTACAGGTGATTGTCTCGAAATACCATTTGACAACCTTGCATTTCTGCTCTGTTGATAAAGCGGGCGCCATTTTTCAACAATACGATTTCCATGCAGCGCCGTTGCAACAATACAAACTCCAACTATTTAGAAATTCGATATGGTGCTCATATTCTTTCAATTGTTTATCCCTAATGCACGTCATTCGAGTGAAATGGTCAGAAATTGACTGAATCACCCTGTATAACGACAAGTTTAAACAAAATAAAATCTTGTAAATATTCTAAGGAGGAGCTTTAGCAGTGAAGCAGAAATACATTTATATATTTATTAACAAGAAATTACTCCAAGTAAGATAAGGCAAGTAGCAAGACGGTGCGGTCATCTATTTTTACCGCTTTATTTGCACTTTTTACCTTCCCCCAAGTTTTTAATTAAAAGATTGATTTTCTCGAACGCAGTGTGTATAAAATGTAAAAAAAAGCTATCTTCTTCACTTTCTCATCATTTCCGATGGAATGACATATCACATGCCATATGTTGACATAGTTCCAAAGACCAAATGACTGCCACCTCCCACAATTCCGATCCCATTGGAACAATTTGGCGTAAACTTCATAGTAATGTACAAGTAGATCTTGCCTAGAGGAATCTGTAAACTGAATTTCACTACTTTACGTACATTCTAATAGTACAGATCTTTTGTCCTCTCTGAATCCCACCCCCGTAACTCCGACCCCAGTGTACCAATCAAAACCAAACTAAATAGTGCAGATTGAATTGCCCATAGTAACGTACATTCCGAATTTCAACCTTCTACCTTAAAAATTGTATATATTAAGAAGGCGATGGACGGACATTATAAAACCAATAAAATCTTGCAAACATTCCAAGGAGGAGCTTTAGCAGTGAAGGAGAAATACATTTATACATTTATTAAAAAAAATTAATCCCTCCTCCCCCCGAATAAGGTAAGTCAAGTAGCAGAACCTGAAGTCATCTATTTTTACCCCTTTATCTACACTTTTTACCTCTCCCCTAGTTTTTTAATCAAAAATTAATTTTCTCGAACTTAAATATGTAGAAAATGTAAAAAAGGTCGTACTTTTTCCTTTCTCATCATTTCCGAACGTATGATATATCACAAGCCATCATATGTTGGCATAGTTCTAAAGACCACGTGACTACCACCCCCGCAAATCCGACCCCAATGGAACACCTGGGCTTAAACTTCATAGTAATGTAGATCTTGCCTAGAGGAATCTGGATACTGCATTTCACACCTTTACGTACCTAAATAGCACATAGACATGTTGTCCTCTCTGAACCCCACCCCCGTAATTCCAACCCCAGTGTACCAATCAAAACCAAGCTAAATAGTGCAGATAGGAAGGACAAGCTACATTCTGAATTTCAACCTTCTACCTCAAAAAATATAGAAATTATGAAGGGGTACGCAGTTAAGACATTATAAAACCAATAAGTAGCTCCATTCTTCCGCTAAGTGTTAATCAATGACGTATATTAAAGATAGACTCCGAATCCTATTGTTGTAACTTGAAGCAAATTGGGAAGCTCCATGCCCAGAACTGTCATGGCTGAAAGTGAGTGAAGATGATACAAAACACATGGCTAAACACGAGAGTAGCTGAATAATAATTCTTTCACACGCCGATCACGGACTGATAAGTTTATCTTTTCGTTTACTTTGTATTTGAAGTATTTTATCATTATATTTTATAAACAATTTTTCGATCATGGTTTCAATTTCAATTTCGTTTCGATTGTCTTTCAGTAACGTATTTTCATTTTAGTTACGTATTTTTGATTTATTTTTGTGGAAAATGATTCCTGATCCTTTTTCTTGTCTGTTTGTACAGTTGTACGCAGAACAACTTTGAATAATGGTTTTGAATTAATTATTCCTCGGGCCCAAAATCTTCAAAAACAAAGCAGCCAGACAGCTAATTACTCAACGGCTCACTCCTGCCCAGAACTGTCATGGCTCAATTTGCTTCACTTTTTGCTGCTGTTAACAATAGGATTCGGAGTCTATCTTTAATATACGTCATTGGTGTTAATAATATAGATTATGAGCGCTTGAGCAATCGTGCGTCGACAAAGCGATTTCACGTGCGCGCGCCGATGTCAGTAATGCTTAAAAGATGAACAGAAAGTAACAATGTATTCCTTCTTGATAAAGCTCCTAATAAAACCAATAAATGGTTCCATTCTTCCGCTACCTAATGATATAATTATGAGCAATCGTGCGTCGACAAACAGATTTCACGTACGCGTGCCGATGTCAACAATGGCTAAAAGATGAACAGAGTAACAATATATTCATTCATGACAAATCGATTGTTATATGACATGCCACTATCTTGGTATTCTTTACAGTCACTGTTTTGGCACGTAAATACGACTTGAAGGGGTCCACGAAAAATTCTGAAAAGTTGATACAGCCGAGCTAAGACTTTGATGGTCATATTTCTGAAAACAGAATTTGAAAAAGTTAATCCGTTTCCAAGTTATCGTGCAAACGGCGGACGGACGGATAAACGTCCAGACCAAGGGCACATTCTTATAAGTAGCTTTTTGCTAAAGCTCCTAATAATATTCACATGTGCAAAATGGTTCAAGTTGAATCAGAATTAATTTTAAGTTTTCATCATTAATTTTACGTATTAAAGATGTTACTATATGTGAAGACGATGATTCTGTCATTTTGGGACAGGCTTTACGAACGGAATTGAACTATATACTATTTCTTAATAAAAATAGAATAGAACCCATTAATTCTTTAAAATTATATGCTAGAATAGGCTAAAATGGAATGACTACATAAAGGGTTGAGTGGATTATTTTTTAATCGTCCTTGGATATAAATTACGCTTATCGCATTTCTACAAATCGTATCTGTACAAATGAACTGTTTAAATGAAATTTAACATCGTGATTCAGTTTTTTATTAACCATCCCATTTTACCTAATGATACGGATAAAATGGGAAATTTGACGCATTATTTAAAAAAAATCTACATGTTTATACAGTATATCTTCAGAAATGAGGATGTGAACTAACTTCGTGATATTCCGGCTTTAAATTTCACTAGTTTTTCTTGGAGATATGATTGCCACTTCCTTAAATATTCCATTTTAGCCAACTCTCGTATTGTTCTTTGCACATCATTCTCATTAATACTAATAATCAGATAGTAAAATTTATATTACTTAGGGATGTATTATGATTCAATTACCTTATACTTGTATAAATGTTCGTCTCCAGCTGCTGCCGATGATTCGAATTCCATAGCATTTATGACGACTGTCCGGCTCTTGAGGCCCGTGTCGGGTAATTCGTAGTAGTTGCCATAGCTGAGAGGTTCTGGGTGACATAATCGGAAGCAACATGCAATAAAATTGTGCTCGTGCAGTAAAAATTTGAATATCCTTTTGCTAAGGAAATTCATGATTGCCGTTACGATCAACAGTGCCATCAGCAACTGAAAAATATAAAGACATTAATTTCACTATTCTCTTATCTCTAAAAATGATGCTGGGGAATCATTTGATTTTGCCACGCCACTCCATTAATCTGGATATTAACACTTGAAGTTTGTGAATGCGAACATTTGAATGTTACCATTTTAGTGTTCTTATAAACAAGCTCGGGATGGAAAATTCTTCACTCTCACATTCAACTCAATCTATTTAAAATTTATTTATTTATTTATTTATTTAAGTTAAAGAATTACAATAGTACCAATCGGTGCCCATATAGCCAATAAAGTCGACTAGTAGAGCCCCCGACTGGTAAACTAAAGATAAAATTACATGTATAATAAATTTCTTAAAAAAATTTAATATAACAAATGGATTTAAAGTTTAAATAATATTAATTTGAGAAAAAAATTTAGAAAATACACAGGATTTAGCTGCATTTTTTAAACAAATTGTGGGATGGCTGAGAACAAACATTAGTAGGTAATTGAGACCAATATTTGATGTCAATATAGGAAATACATCTTCGCTGGAAATTATTCCTAATTAGAGGGAACTTAATCGTTGTTGCAAACCTAGTGAAATGGGTATAAAGAAGTCTTGATGATTACGGATAATGATATTGGAGACAATAAAATCAGTAAAAGATTAACCGACTTCTAGATAAACGAATAAATTTGGAATGATAATCAGGATAATCAGGACACCCATTGGTGCAAAAAAATGAAAAACGGATTCAGACTTCCGTAATTTCAAAAGGGTTCGGAGAAACCATTTTCGTAATGTAATAATCCTAGTGAGATTATAAGAAGTGTAAGATTCCCAGAAAATAACACGGTAACAGAGACGAGTGAATCAGGGAGTAATACAAAAGTAATATGTGACCCGGAAGATAATGAAATCTACAGATCAATCCTTGATTTTTGATGATTTTTGTAGGCAATGTATCGACATACAGGCCCCGGGATAGATCATGTGACAGATAAATACCTAAATATTTAAATGAGTTAGAAGTGGTAAGTATTTGAGAGTCATAGTAGATGGAGGGGGGGGGATATAGCGCTTATTTCTCTGGTAGAAAAACAGAAGTTTGAGAGCGAATTATCGGAGTTCCATTGCTTAAGCTTGATTAACACCTGATTAATTGTAACGTTAAGATGAGAAATATCAGAAAATGAAAACGAGACAGAATTTAAGGAGTAGAAGAGAAAATAATAGGTAAATCGTTGATGAACAAATTAAACAGCATGCGGGGAGAGAATAATAGAGTCTTTGGGGACGCCACGATTTCGTGTTAAAATATCACAAATCCACCGGATGGAAATCTGTTCCATGTTGCTGATGATTTGATAGGGAAGGTGACAGCTTCCTAAGGCGTGTTGTGACCACCGACGAGACGTGGATTCATCACCATACTCCTGAAAGCAAACGTGCGAGCATGGAGTGGCGACATACTGACTCACCACGACCGAAAAAATTCAAGATGACACTTTCGGCAACGAAAGTGATGAGGACTGTATTGAGACATTAAGGGTATCATTAATGTCGATTTTCTGGAAGAACGTCGAACCATAAATGCACCCTACTACTGTGACATTTTGAGAACGTCCTTAAAGCCAGCATTAAGGAAAAAGCGATCAAGGCTTCTTACCAGAGGTGTTAGTTGTTTGCAAGATAATGCCAGACCACACACAGCCAAACTGACTATGGATACACGATGGAACTCAATGGGACATCTTACCACATTATCCATACAGGCCAGATCTCTCCCCTTGCAACTATCACCTTTTTGGACCATTGAAAGAGTTCTTGGGTGGGCAGAGGTTCGGCTCCAATGAAAAAGGCTGTCCTGACGTGGTTTCGACATCAGCCTGAAGATTGCTACAGAACCGGTATCCAGATGCTCCCAGAACGCTGGAAAAATGTGTAGAGAAGCAAAGAGTTCTTTGAGAAATAACTGATTGTGCGTGTGTGGGGGGGGGGGGGGTTGTGGTTAACTGATTTCATAAAAAATAAAGTCCAGAACAAATTTGAACGCCCCTCGTATTTAAACTAGAAGGTTTTGCATAGTCGATGTTGAGATCACCAATTAGTATAATAAATTAATTTTGAAATTCTAAGTTTAAGAATAAAGAAGACAAATAAGAAGTGAAAGCCGGAAGATGTCCGGAAGGAGGACGATAAACAGTGGCAATGAAATATTATTATTAATGCTTCTTGTTAATATCTGCCGGTTTTTTGAAATATTGGTATATATAGGGTAATTAGAATAGTGTAGAGTTAGCAATGTAAATAGCTATAACTCCGCTACGTTTATTAGTACGATTGATATAGACAGAATTATAGTTGTATATCCGAGGGGTGATGGGTCCACGTCTCTGTAAAACAAACGTGGAAGAGAAGCTGGCGTTGATAATACGAATCTATGTAGTATATATAAGAGCGAAGAATGTGTACACTCGCTCACTCATTCATTCATTCATTCATTTATTCATTCATTCGTTCGTTACGAAATCTTCGAAACTATTAAGCCTATAAACTTGGCTGGTCGGTGAACATGAATTTCGTATCGAAACAATTTAGCTGAGCTGATTGGTGCAATGCAGTACCTTCGTAGAAGCATCCCGATGAATCCATCTCCACCGGTCCTTAACGCCTTCATAAAGATCCATAAGCCCAACCGCCCTATATGCCCTGTAGTAAATTACACTCTAGCCCCTGCCCACAAGGTAGCCAAGATTCTGTCTAAATATCTTTTCTCCCGTAATATCTTACCGAACACCCACAACATCCGCAATAGTGTCGACCTCACAAAACTCCTAAAAGATATCGAAGTGAATGAATTACATACACTGTCTCTAGACATTACGAACCTATACACGAATGTCCCTGTCCCTAGTCACTGTATACGAATGTCCCTGTTCCCGAAACACTCAAAATTCTTGAATGCCTATTATTCTCCTCTACCATGCCCAAAAAGGACGCGATAGACATCCTCTCAATATTAGATGTTATACTTAAACAGAGCTATTTCCTTTTCAACGGAACAGTATATTTACAAACCACCGGACTGGACATGGGTTTTCCTTTGAGCGCATTCCTTTCAGAGGTATACCTTCAGAATTTCAAAACAAAGCACGTCCAACCTATCCTCAAGAAGAATCTAATCATGGGATACCAACGGTACGTCGACGACATAATTATATACGATAATCGACGCACCACACAAGAAACCATTCTAAGCTTATTCAATAGTGTCGACCCAGCCATTCAGTTCACACTCGAGACGGAATCCAACGGATCCATCCCGTTCCTCGATCTCCGCATTTACAAAAACCCCTGTTCAAAACAATTCGCCTACAGTATTTATCGGAAATCGACAACGTCATCGAACCTCGTTCACGCCTCATCCACCCATTTTAAATCCCACAAAATGGCAGCATTCCGACACATGGTGGACAGGATGTTATCCATCCCCCTTAGCAAAATAGACAAAGAAAATGAAATCAAAACGATCCAGTCGTTAGCCGTTCATAACGGCTACCCTCCCAGCCTAGTTTACTCTTTCAGGAACAGAACCTGCCGTTTCAGAGACACTACGACGAAACCTCAAGTGAATAAATGGGCATCATTTTCATTCACTGGTGATTCCATCTACCAACTTGTCAAAGTATTCACCAGATTGGACTGAATCCACTACTTAGTTGGGCTCCCCTACAACATCGATGCAAGCGGCGTTTACTTACTAAAATGTATGTCTACTCCAAAGTTTTACATAAGAATGACTAATCACTCTTTCACAACGAGATTTAAGGAACATATCCATTCATACACAATAACGACGGAAAATCCAACTACGCTGAACATCTGAGGAAAGAAAACCACCCACCCAGACCTATAGACGAAGTAACATCAGTCCTGAGATATTCCACCAACCCAAGAGATACCCCTTACTCGAAGAGGTAGAAATTTACAGATCCATAAGAGACCCGAATAAGAAGAAATCCATCTTGAATTCACAGCAAGACTTCGACATACATCCGTTTTTGCACATGACAGAATTTCTTATGAGAGTTTCAAAAAGTTTAGAAGACCACCTACATGAGCTCAATTTAGGATTCCTTATGGTTATTTTTATCCAGTCCACCAATCAAAATTTTCTCAATAACGAAGTTCCATTGCACCAATCAGCTAAATTGTTTCGATACAAAATTCATGTTCACCAACCAGCCAATTAGCTAAATTATTGGCCTTTATGTAGACTTGATAAAGGCAGGTAATATAGCCGAAACTAGTCGTCGTATCCGATATAATGCAGTATTGTAAGGCCTCAATTTATTTCGTTAAGAAATACAATACTACGTCCAATCCACTTCAAGTTATATGAATTATAAGGAACATGTTTAAAATATGAATTAAGAACCTTCAAGGAAACAGGATATTCATATAAAGACATTAGTATAAAAGGAAGGTGAAGAATACCTAAGCGAAAAAAATAAAAAAACAATTCAGAACAAGAAAAAGAGAAAAAAAAAGAAAAACAGTAAAAAGAAAAAAAAGAAAAAAATCATTTATATCAGCGACGGTGGACGTTGTCACAACAAAAATAATATAACAATCTGTTATCTAACAATGGGTTATTTCCCGATTATGCAATCGGGTGGGTTCGCTTCTAGTAAAAAATAAACACTCAATAATCCACAATCAACAGCAGAAAAATTGAAAAACAAATTTTGGAATAAATAAGTTACAATAAGACTAAAAGAAACAAAGTTACTAGAAAGTTAAAAATAAACATTAAAGATTCAGTAAAAAAAGAAAATATAAGGAACGTAAAATCAGGTGAATTTAGCATAATCACTTTGCGGGTATGGGTTTTTGTTAGTATGTGGCCTCCATAGTTCCACTGGAGATGTGCTGTATGTTTGAAACGTTTCTTGGCACAAATTTCGCTTTCGCCGCACGTAGCAAACGGCAACGGATTGCAGTCTGATCTTCGACTATTACAGTAGATGTACCCCGCAATTTTTGCCGGGTTTTGATAATTGAGTCTTTAATGGCTGGAGGAGACAGTTGAACTATCACAGGAGGAATTGACGAGGATGGTCAAGGACCCAAACGGTGAACAGCGAGAAAATTTGCATATTAAATTGTATATCGAGCTTGGAAAAAATTAGATCGGGTATTTTGGATATTCGAGAATAGTTGCTCCATTGGGCCATCTGGGACATTGACGAACCGGATATTCGAGCGGCATGAATATTGTTCGAGTTCATCAACTTGCCTGATAATATTATCGAGATGGATTGTGGCGGGCAGAAGATCCAAAAATCTCTAATTTGACTTGAAAAATATTTCCTAGTGACTCAAGGTTATCAAGGCGGCTACGAGATGATTGATTGAACTTAAAAATCACATTAAACTTTTGGTCGAGTTATCTAATAATTTATCCATGGTCAATGAGATGATTTGATCTAGGATAGTAGAATCTGAAAAATATGAGCAAATACTGTTTTCAATGAGCGACAGAATGGATTCATGTGGAATTGATTTGCTAGGCGAGTCCAGTGAGGAAGAGCGGTTGTTCCGTGCCTTTTGAACAGGGTGAAAAACAGGTAAATCCAGATATGATTCACATATGTCGACCGCTGTTGTGGGAGCTATATCATTCACGTCCGTACTCTGTCGCCATCTTGGAGGAAAAAAAAGATGGCGACTGAGTATGGACATGAATAATATCGACTGAGCACGGATATGAATATTATATGCAAATCACTTAAATATATTTTCTGTATTTTATCATTGAACAAGTTGGTCCAGAAGATGTGACAACCTAGACTCCCAGTGGCGTAGCAAAAAGGGTCATAATGGCTCAGGCGCCAGTCTTGAGACCCTTGCGGAGGGGCACCGCGAAGACAAAATATGAGAAGAGGGGGCGAAAAAATGAATAGTATGGCTCGGGCGCCATTTACCCTCGCTATGCCACTGCCGGCTCCTACTAGGTCCATAGTCTAAGTCTGCAGAATTATCTTCAAAATAGACGAAAACTGCTCTTGATGAGCTGCTTTTCTCCCTTTTGTCATTGTCAAATTTATCTTTATCTTTTCTGTTTTCCTCGTTCTACAGTTTTTTCTTTTCGATGTCACCATTTATTTATTTATTTTTTCCTTTTAAAGAAAATACAAAATTGCCCATTTTTCATTGAAAGAGAGAATCGAAGGAGAAATGAACCTTCCACTTCGAATGAATTTTAAAGATGACCATCACTTAACTTTTAAGAGTATCGGATTGTAAATGATTATTCAAGGTATCTGCCTGCGGAGAATTAGAACGAGCCATTTATTAGAAAACTAGCCGATATGTCCGGCGTTGCTCGGTCTGTTTGTTTGATAAAATTTTGCAATAGCTTAATTTGAATATGAATAAGAACACGTGAAAAATCCTTAGAGTTTATAAAATAAATATTTACTTCAGAAAAACGAAAAGAATTCTTTAAAATGCTTGCACAGGAATTTTGTGTCCGATTGGGTTTGCCTAGGAAAATTCGAAATTGCATCCTTAACATTTTACAATATCAAAGAAAGACTCCTATGAGTATTGAATTATTTCTGTCTATATTAAAAAATACTTTATATATGGATTGAGAGAGTTGAGGAAATCTGTTTACGGGGTCATCAACATCCCTCATCAACATTCAACCGTTTCAATCGAGTTGTAATCAGTCACAGAGCGTGAAATCATGTCCTGAATGTGGTTGTTCATATTAGCAGTATCAGTTTTAAAAGCAAGATTGCCCTCTTACACAACCGGTTGAGCTCTTTATAATTTTTAATATGGTTAAATAAACATTATCTATAACTTCTCTAAAGGAAGTTACTATCGCCAACCTTAATCTTTTACCTAATACCTACGATGTTCAGGGGTCTACGACGATTGGTCTAAAGCCGACTGGTCTAATTCCCGATTAGGTTAGGTTAGGTTCCCGCATCATACGGAAAAAAATAAACTAGAAAATAAGCCTGAAATATTCAAACCTTTTTTAGAATAAGGAAATAAAATTTATAGTGAATAGGTATAATTTACAGGAGTATTCAGAGCACTCTGAACAATTACATGCATTTGTGATCCTTAGATAAATACAAGGTGTTTTTGAAAAGGATGTCGTGAGATACCTAGCAATGCTTTGCACCTTAAAATAAACACAAGTTTCCTCATACGTTTTGTCGAAATTGCATTCCTTAGAGTAAGCAGCTCGTGAAGTTTGGTTAAACTCTGCCCATAACTTAAACAAAAGCGCATGAAAAAAAGTAAACACCACCACGTGTTCCATTAATAGTTTTCTGCGAACTACCTGTGCACTAATGTGTTCCCTAAACTCGACCACTCACAGGAAAGCCAAATTAGGCTAATGGAAACTGATGCGTGATCGAAAACATACTTCAATTAAACATGCTTTTTTATTCACTCTCTGGGGGAGGATATGAAATTTTCTCCTACCTTCTGGAGATTTATGAAATTGTTCCTAAAATTGCTTATATGCCCAAATATTCTCTAGGGGGTTGAGATCTTGATTTTGGGCCAAAGACAAGTGATCTTCGTGCTCGCTACCCATTGCACCAACTGTGCGCGATGAACAGAAGTATTGTGTCCAAGAAAAAGCCATCGTCTGCATGATAGATGTGATGTTCAGTTTACTTATAAAGAGTCCTTATAAATGACGATATTTACATATATTTTATATTTCAAAATCTTAACAGCAGCTTTAACTTGAAAAAGAAAGAAGCAAAATATCAATCTCGAAAGTATAAGGGGGGGGGGGGCCAAAGAGGTGAAAATATGAAATTTTATCTTCTTTATTAATATCTCTAACAAGACAAGGACAGTTTCGGGAATGGTAGGACGAAAATCCCGGATTAAAAGCACACATAAGGCCATAACCCCCAAATGAAGCCTCATTTTTTTAATAATTTCTATAGGCCATTTTTATCGAGTTTTCAAAAAATGAACTGGTTTTCTTCTTACGAAAGGGGGGGGGG
>JAHWFO010012523.1:897740-934177 GCA_023313115.1 Rhysida immarginata
CCCCCCCCCCCCCCCCCCCCCCCCCCCCCCCCCCCTTTAATGTTTTCCTAGATTAATTTACTGAATTATTTTTTAATTTCTAGTTTATTGTTTTTATTATGGGAATTATTAGGATATTCGGTACAAGTACAAATCTAGGAATCAATCTAGGAAAAAATTTAAAAAAAATATATAAATTAATCTTCCGTAAAGTTTTTTTTTTTTTTTGTTCAGATAGCTCGATAAACTCTAAAAATTATTAAAAATGGTACAAAATATTGAGGTTTCATTTAATGGTATGTCATTTTGGGATGTGGTGGAGTAGGGAGGGGGGTCGAGCTTGGTATAGGTTTTTTACAAATATTAAAGACGTATTTTTTCGATTTTTTGTATAATGAGTATTTTTCGAGAAAAACACCCGATACGGGTTGTCTGAATAACCCTGTATATTTTATTTCAATTAAGGAAAACAGTTTGGAATAATTTAAATTTTCTTTTTTCAGTGGAAATTTTCAGTCATTTTAGTCTCATTTTAGACCAATCGGAACTTGGACCAATCGTCATTAGACCAATGTTGAGAACTCTCTTGCCCTCACAGATAAGCTTTCTTCTTTTCACACTAATGATTTCCATTCCGTTATACCACTTGACATCACTAACTTATTCACCAACAATTCTAAAGGAAGTTACTACATTACAAAAACCATATGAAAAATGAATTTTCTCTAGTTATTAGCTCATTAGGGAAAGTACCGTGATATTTTCAGCAAAAGATTGAACAGCTGCACGTCCTAGAAGTTCTCTATTCTTATTTGTTTTAGAATAATTTCTTATATCTCTCCAAAGACTTTAATAAAAGATAGTAATGGTTTTTATTTACTTATTTATTACTTTTTATAACTATCCCCTTTAAAACGTAATCATTAAGGCAACCATCGTAGCTAACGTAAAAGACAAGACCTGGCATTGAAAATTACCTGATCTTAGTCGAAGCAACAACGTAAATGTAACCTTTGCAGTTTCCTTCTTGGATTTTAGCAATCTTGATACCGCCTCGTAGATATTCAGTAATGCATAAGCAATTTACGAAGAACAGTCGCAAATTAAACGGACGAGTTCATTTTCACTATTGCAGTAACAGCTTTTTAAAAGAATATGAAGTAGTCCATGTTACTACTCTTCATTAGGGTTCGAAGTTTGCATATAATGCATATTTTTTCCCTGGCAATTAATGATGTTTTATGCACTGTTATCCCCCTCTGGAATTCGTAGCCTAAATTTTATTGTGCATATAAATGCATATTTCAGGCTTTAGCGCATATTTTTGCATAATTCGAGCGTTGGTGCATATTTTAAGTATTTTTGCTTATTAAAGCATATTTAAAGATAATTTTACAACTTATGTTATTAAACAAGAAAATTAAATAAAAACAAATTTTAAAAACACACTTGAACGCCGTCTATTGGTAAAGTCTTGAACGATAAATTGGTAAAGTACTAATTGATAAATTATTTAGTGGATTTTTTTAATTGATTCATGTATTATCATCAGGCGTAAGTAAGTGTGTAAAATTTCAAGTTAATCGGTTAATAGAAAGTAACTTTAATATCGATTACTAAATTCCACCAAAACAGACAAAGCAAGTAGAATAAGTGTGTTGAAAAACCAATATTAATGCTTTCATTGACTAGGCCACTGTAAGCCAAGAGGTACCAGATAAATGTACATTCTACTTAAAAGAACCACTCCATTTATTCAAGCCACTACGCTTTTAAGAACCGACCATTCTTTAGTTCTTGTAGAGAGATCTTTTTTTTAACTGTGGAACATTTGGAAAAATTTTTGACTGTTCAGGTCAATAAATTTTAATTTTTGCTATGGTGTAATTTGTTTTCGTTTTATCGTCCATTTTCGTAAGTATGACAATGAAAGCAACGCGGGAAAGAAAATTTTTGGCACATTTTTAGTGCATATTTTGGTCTTTTTAGGGCATATATTTATGCGCAAATTATGTTTAATCAAGTTAAACGAATACTCCAATAATATGAAAAAAATTATCGTCTCCGTCAAAATGACGTCAGTTGTCAGCCTGGAGATGTAGTCCGGCGTGGCACAGGACACATGTTTAACTCAAGTAGTGTAATTGTCTAAAGTAGATATAGCTTGATAATCGTCCTTGTCAAACCAATATCTGCTATGTGCACTTTTTTGAGATTTCAATATCTTCACCCTTGCAATGATTAAATTGTTTCAATGCTAAAGAAGCAAATAATATTGCGTTTAACATCAATAACTTCAATTTGAAATAGTTTTCATCAAAATTCACCTTCATACAAAATTTTACAGGAGAACTTTGCCAATATTTCGAAAGTTTACTTTTGGCACATAGCAGATATTGGTTTGACAACGACGATATAAAGCTAGATAATACATCAGTGTAAAATGTCCCTTCCTTCTTCCATTATGAAAAGCTCATGTTTTGACCGATCGAGCCGTCATCTTAAGAGACGGAAAAAGTTTGGAGTCACCTCCCTGGGCTACGCCCCTTGGCCAAAGCGACAGTTCAGCTGTTAGTTTCATTAACTAGGAAACCTCACGGAGTGATAATAAATTCCGAACGAATTCACCTATATTAAGATATTGATTATAAAAAATGTACGTGCCAAAGTTAATATTTTAATATTCAAAGATTTCATAGGCACATTAAATATTCACATACAGGGTATAGAGGAAATTCCAGAAACAGTCGAATAACTTTAGAACAAAAAGGTGCTAGAGCATAAAAGTCAGGTCCATCTATAGGAAAATGGCCGTGCCAGATTGAATAAAAGTATTCCCAGCGCTTCTATTGTAGCGCTGAGAAGTTACGAAAACTAACTTTTGAATCTTGACAGGTCGAGAAAAAAATTCCAATTACAAACAGGTAGAGCTTCTGATTAGTAGAAATCCACTCTTTGCATAAAGAAAAGCATAAAAATCGTAAAACGGAGAAGAAATCTCCAGGAGAATCTTTCTGGACTCTGAATATTGAATATTCACGTGCAGAACAAACAACGCATGAAAACGCTCATATTTAACACTGTTACAATAGAAGCTTGAATAAAATTAAACAAAACAATACACTAAATTCCAACACTTCAGGACGCTCGAAACAAAGGGAGAAAAGGATGTTGAGGTAATTATTCAGTTATCACTCGCGATAATGCACAGCTAAACAATTCAACCAGGAATTGATACATTCCTGTATATTCCTCATCTATTCCTGATACAACCCTGCTTAAGTGCTGATGGAGATTCGCTTTCGCCTATGATGGTCGCCAAGATAGAAAATTTTCAAAATAGGCGCATACTTTCCGCAAGTGGGAAATGAAACAGCCCTCCTTAATTCTTATGCAAGCCAAACTCATCGCGTCTGCTACGTCAGATGGAAAATCAGTCGAATTCTCTTAACTCTCTTGAAACAACCTCAATAGCTCAACCTTTCGATGTTTTTGCATTTATTCTTTGGAAACATTTTTACAAAATTACTTGAGATTATGTGCTGGTGGAGCGAATTGGCGTTGAATTATATCACAGGAATAAAATATTTAAGTTCCACTCACTTAACATCAATGTTCTTCTCCAAGATTCAAGACCGTGTATTACGATATGAATGTTTTAAGACGACCGACTTTTGTGTGAGGTCTTCAATTTTGCGTTGATAGAGATTCCCGACATTGTAATTTTCTCCGTTTGTATTTCTGATTTAAATAAATAAATAAATAATATTCGTCAAAAATACAACTTCATTATATATGCGTGGTGTAAAAGTGCTTATATTTTGACCGTTTATGCTCTTTTTTTTTCATTATTATAAACATTTTAAAGACTAAATCTTAAGAAAAATCTATGTATGGGCTGGAGGAAAACTTCGGAGTGGCATTTAGCGACTGTTTTGTTTAATTTTATTCAATCTTCCACCATGCTAAGTACACGAATGAAATAGCCATTTTTGCGTTTGTTGTTCTGAACGTGAACATTCCAATGTACGGTGTCCAGAAGGTGCTCCATATATGGAGTTCTCTTCCACGTTTTACGAGTTTTGTGCTTTTGTTTCTATTATATTAGTGACGTCCTACAATTTTTTAATTGAATTTTTCCTCTATCATGGTTCAAAAGTTAGTTTTCGTAACTTCTCAGCGCTTACATTAGGGGCCTTGGGAATACTGTATTCAATCGGGCACGGCCACTTTCCTGTAGATAGATCTGTCTTTTATGGCTCTAGCACCTTTTGTTCTAAAGTTATTCGAATGTTTCGGTAATTTTCTCTACATCTTGTACATGGATATTTAATGTGCCTATAAAATTTTGAATATTAACTTTAGTATGTAATTTTTTAATAATCGATATCTTAGATACAAGAGTCACCTATATTAGTTTCAGTTCGGAATTTTATCATCACTCCGTGAGGTTCCCAGGTAAGAGTTTGAGTGGAGAAAGTGTTACGTGTTGCATCCGGGGAGCCTTTTTGCAAAACTTTAACCGCGTGTTTACCAAAGAACTTTTCCCCTCATTATCTCCCTCCCTCTCTACCGCTTTCATTTCCTGGAATTTGTAACCTCTTCCCTTACCTTTTCCATCATTCTCTTACGCTTATATTTTCAAATTTGATCAGGTGACATTGGCGCCGTGATGAATTAACTGCGAATGACAGGGATATGTATGCATTTCCCACGTGCATAATTAAAATATTCCCAGTGATATTGTTTATAAAACTATTGTTCCCAAATGCAGTAAAAACAATGGCAGAAACCACAAAGCAGGAATGTTTTTTGAGTGACTTGCAAAAAAATCCAAAAACGGTTTTTTTACGCATTTTGTTAAATAAGCATGCTCTCTCTTCTGTCAGTTCAGAATTTAAAAATGTCAACATTCTAAAATTTGATGAACTTTATTTTGTTCAATTAGTCCTATTTATATTTAAAATTACACGTATTATATATTGTCTTAGAAATCCCCCTATATTAACTAACTCCTCTCATCACTACCACACGAAAGAAAATAAAATAATGATCCCTTTTTAATAGAACAAATTACCTAGAGAGATCAATATCAATTTCTGGAATAATCTGTTGACCCAAATTAAAGAACTTCATGATGCACCTTCCCTTCAATATTTTAAACATCATCTCCTTAGAATCATTCGTTCGGGCTTAATTTCAACTACTTTAATTTCTATATATTCTTAAAATTTCAACTGATTTTCGTTGTAGTTATTATTATTATTATCATCATCATCATCATCATCATCAGACGCCATTTTATATATCATATGGACTTTAACGTAGACAATATACTTAAAGAAGTTCGTTGCCTTCATTTATGTCAACTCCTAACTAGGAATGATCTAGATTTTCTGTACAAAGCTATTCATAATATCATTGATTGCCCAAGTTTTCTCATTGCTTTTAACTTAAATGCTTCCATATATCAAACACGATGTAAAAATATTTACTATGTTCAGAAACACAATTCAATTAATTCGTTACCAGGTTATTCTTAAAGTATAACAGTGATTTTGTAGACATCTTTATATTATGCTTTTTGTAATGAACTTTTAAAAAATTTTAAGAAATTTTTAGCTCTTTGTCTATTTCACATGTACTGTAACTGACTTTTTATTTAACTGATTACCTCTTATATGCTTTGTCTTTGATTTAGTTTTTTATGTTCCGTTTACCAACGTTAATGATTACTTGTATCCATCTTCAAATTTTTATTTTGTTTTTTTTTTTTTTAGTGTATTCGTTGTTAAAGGTTTATTTTCAACTGTTTTCGTTCACACTTAAATAAAATTGAAATTATTATTATTATTATTATTATAGTAATAAAATAGTTGCTGTTGATGTGTTTACTTTAATATTTATTAATTTATAGTATTTAAGTATATTAATCTCAGAAAATTGAAAGATGCCCCTAGACAGGCCTCCAGCCTTTTGGACACCTTTAATACACTTAAACCTTTGTATTTAATTTATTCTCTTTGATCAATAATTATTCTTATATTATTCAATTTTTTTGTTTTTATATTATTATTATTATGTCAATATAAAATTAAATAAATAAATAAATAAATAAATAAATAAATATAAGGAGGGACGATAAACAATACCATCAGTCAGTTCCATTTATGCAGTTTTCCCGGTACTTTCAGCGATTGTATTTTTGATATAAGATTTGTGTCTTTGGAAAGAGGGACGATAAACAATAGCGCTCGTTTTAAAGGAATGGTGTAATATCGTTTTGGTGCATATACATAACCTGAACCTGTAGAGTAGTTGCTTCTTTTTTTCCAGTTCTCTACCCTGCTAAACCTCCATTTGAGCATGAATTGCTACTTCAAATTGCTGTTAAATTATTTTTTCTTACCAGTCCAGCGTTCTTCACATTTCCAGTAACAAAGAAATAATAAGCAATGGCCGAGAAATTTAAAACATATGTGACCTAAAGAGAAAAAAATCGCATTTCATTAATTTGTATATTTTCAGCTACATCTTTACAATATTCTATACCTTCAAGTATACACAGTATTGCCAATAATGAACGGACACCCTTTGAGATATACATAAGTTAGAAAGCCCGTACATCAATCACCATAAATGTCAATCTTTAAAGGAATTGAAACTCAGTAGACATGATATATCAGTTATCCATGACGATTTCTAGAGGAAGTGTAACGCGATTATGCAGTTTTCGATTCAGCGACGCCAATACTAACTGTAGAAAAGGCTTGAAGGCATGCTGTGCTCGATAGTGTTGGTCTATTTTTCGTCATTTTTTTTCATAAGTGGAAAGGCTTGTTATAGGTGAATTTTTACTATCGTTTATTTGCACATTGTATTTGCACTTTGCACATTATTAGAGATTGCATGACAAAAATCATTGCACGACACTACCTTGCGTCATTCAGTTGAATCTGCATTTAAAAAAAAAATCATGTATACTAAGCGAGATAAGCGATGCTGAATTATTGGTGCCCACCGATTCGATCATTCCATCCGTGAGATTTCTAGCGTGTCCAGATACCATGTTCAACAGTCAGTGGTGTGGTAGTGAAACTGAAACCAAAATACTGACAAATAGAGATTGTCGATGCCTCCGACATGCAATGAGGACAAACCTGCAGGAACTGTTAGAAACTATGGTCGCATGCACGGGACTATTTACGTATTGAAACGTCCCCAATAGATGGGAGACGGTACAACTAAACCAGGGATTATATCTCGCAGATTTTCGTGATTTTTCCGAGAAGTCTGACGATTATTCTTTTATACCAACCAAAAGGGGAATCGACCAACCATATAAGTTACTCACTGATCAGCGGAGAAAAAAAAAGGAAACTAAGTCATGAAATTGGTGTTATGAACCATATCCATCGACTGACGAAAACAGATTTTGAAAATCTTTTATAACCTTGGAGGAGTTAAGGCTGTTTGAAACAGCCTGTTTCACATTGAACATCTCTGCAGCGAGCGACCGACCGACCGACCGACCGACCGATTTTTGGGCGCGTAGTGTCCATTCACATACACGCGAGTGAGCGAGCGACGAAAGTTCAACCGATTGAACTTTTGTCGCATCGCTTCAATAGTATCGCGTGAAAAGAACCAATCACAGCATTTCATCCAGAATTCCCAGTGGTTGTGTTACTTGCCTCTGGAGACAGGAACTGTCCGCTCTGTGATTGGTCAAGTGATCACACGTTATTACGTCACTGATTGTAGAGAACTGAAAACTGAAAGTGCTCTGAGTTGTTTGAGGAGTCCACGAGAAGGAGAGAAGGCCGTCCTGCTCAAATAGAGATTTGTGTGTATGTTCTGTAACCTGATTATTAGTAAATTTTATAATTTACAAAGGCAAACCAGTAACGTCCATAAACAAACACTAAAAATCATTTAAAAAATAAAAGTGTAAATCATTTAAAAAAAAAAAAGAAAATTCTTAGGATTTTTTTTTTTTTGATTTAATTAAAATTCGTTCAAAAATACATTTAGTAATAAAAAATGATAATTTGAAAAATTATTATAAATGATTATAAAAATTATTTTATCATTATAACAATAGAATTTCAAATAAAATGAACCTCTCCTCCTCCTCCGATTTCACTCAAGAGCGTTTATAGTAAATGTTTTGTTGTTTTTTTTCTGAAGGGTTGGCACCTGAGGCAAATGAAGAAAAGGCACCTTCCTCTCCTTTACTTTCATTTGTCTCTGGTTAGCACCATGCAACTTAGCGACAAAAGGAGGAATCGGGTGTTTGAAAATTGCTAACGACTTATAATCTTCTTCTGCTCTTTTTCCCAACTATTAGAATATCGTTGCTTCATTTCTTCTCTTTCTCATAGTATCATTAAATTTTTTTTTTAAATAACCTAATTTAAAAATCACGTGCGGATTTTGAAACGAAATTTTATATTTTAAAAGCAAAACTAAAATTTGGAACTTTTTGGTTGTTACTGTAGATGACGTAGAAATATATTACTGCACATGAAAGTAATGTGTACGTAAGAAATATTTGGCTCAGACTATTGTGCACTTCACTTTATTCGTGAAATATGAAATTCCTTTAACATTAATTTGCTTGGAAAAAAAATTTCCAAAATTTTTTATTTTGTTTACACGTCTATTTATCTCCTTTAATCAATAACGTTAATTTTTTCAACGATTTTAAAACAAATTAGTTTAAAAATTTCATAATTTTTTTATATTCTGGACATTTTAATTAAAAAAAAAACCCAGAAAAGTTCGACAAACATGAGTTGTTTCACCATGTTTCTCCTAAAAGATAAATTTCTTTTACAGTTTTCGCGATACCCAAGTGTGTGCGCCAATCAGATCACCGGAGTTGGCCTTAGTAGTATGTGAGCTCGTCAGTTAACTCAAAGGGGGAAAACATTTATCAAGGATTCTACCTATAACAACAAACAAAAATTCAAACAACTAATGTAACGTTTTAAGCGTTTTGTTCTCGATTTCATCGCGTTTAGTTCTTGATGAACCCCGTGTGCACTCTTGTAATTCTTACACACTTTCGCAGACCTCAAATTTCCCTTGAGGTGACGTAATATCGTGTGATCTATTGACCAATCACAGAGCGGAGCAATTCCTGTCTCCAGAGGCAAGTGTTGTGTTGGAATCCGCCATTGTGATTTCAACCACTGCGCATTTTCCTGCGCAAGGAGGCGAGCGAGCGAGACGTTGAGCAATGTGAAAAGGTGCAGCGACTAGTCGTGATGATTGAGCGACTCGATGATGGGAGATCGCTCATTGATGAGAGATCGCTCGCTCGCTCGCTAGCCCCGCGATGGTAATGTGAAACAGCCTTTAGAGTTACGGTCAGACAGACAGACAGGCAGGCAGGCAGGCAGGCAGACTCACGGGTAATGGTGTTAATTCTTCAAATACAACGCTCCTCATAAAAGGAACGTCTCTTAGGGTCAATTCAAAAAAAATAATAATAAACAAAACGTATTTTAGTAAAATATTAAACAACAAAAATTTCTAATTGGTGAGGGCGAATTCAGGGGAGGGCGAAATATAAAATTCTCGTGACAGGTCTTCTTAACCGATAACCGATACAAGAAACTTCGCATTAGAGGGGGGGGGGGACTCGCGTGGGGGAGGAGAAGCATGCATGGCCTAACACATTCACTCGGGAGATAAAAAGGGATCGTTAGTAGTAGAGCAACATACGGTGAACTCTTCTCTAAATACTAAGTTTATTCTCCTTCCCAAGGTCTCGGGGCGCCCTTCCAATCCTTCCAAATCATTAATTATCAAATTACTGGAATATTAAACTAATTCTTCGTGAACGGTAGATCATTCTCGAATAAAATGAACTCAAGTGTTTTGACACGTTTCCCAGGGAACGAAAGTCTTCGAAGTTTGGCAAAAATAAATATAATCAATACGTAAATTTGGGGTCCACGTTTACGTGGAAGCGCTTCTGATTCACATCGAATACAAATGGCAGAAATAGGTTTCGTTGAAAAAGTTGTACTACTAGAGACCCACCGGGAGATAAAATGAAATGGTTTTACCTGGTAGATGGAGGCGAGCAGTAGCGGAGTGCCATTTATCGGGACAACTCATCATAAGGAACTCCAACGGAAACATAGGCTTCCGGCAGTTGTGGCGTGGATGTCGACGGGCTTCCAGCAGAAGTAAGAAGATCTCGAGGGTGATGGCGTTTCCAGACTCGTGTCGGGGTGTTCGAATCCAACGTGTCACTGTCGTGGTGGGGGGGGGGGGGGGAAGTAGAAATTAAGGCGTCACTACTTAGGTCATTTTGCGCCTTTTACACAAGTTATCTGTACGCAGCCCGGGACAAACACAAACATCCATGCCCACAGCGGGATTCGAACCCACAGCCAGGCGGACTCGAGAACTAGAAAGCCTACGCCCTAGCCCTCTCGGCCACCTGGCCGGCCTGTCGTGGTGGCGTATCCAATCGAATGTCGAGCTTTCCTCTCTCAAGGTCGGCAGATAAGTCTTCGGGGTATATTTTCACTTTAGTATAATCAAAGAAGCTGCTTACCCACTTCACCACGAAGCGTGATTGTTGCACGGTGTGATGTCAGGTTTTTCAGTTATTTCTAAAAACTGAAAAATAGTTTCTGTGACCAATAAAATAAGTACTGACCATTAGCCTCCTGTAACCGGCCGGGAGGAAATCAACTGCCCCCTGCAACCAAATAGGTTGGGGTATATATCATTATCTTGCCCCCTTCGGCGTTCTGTCAACAGAAAACAGTGACCAATGAGGCCCGCAGGGCCGAGAGTAGTAAAAATTTCCTAATTTTGCACGTAAAATTTTCCTTAGATAACCTCTCTCAATTTCAGACTTCGGCGCGTGGCAAAACGAACTGTTTGGGATTGTGCGGATAGTAAAAATTAACCAACAACAGTTTTTAGAGATGACTGAAAAATCTGACGTCACATCGTGCAACAATCACGCTTCGTAGTGAAGTGGGCAAGCAGCTTCTTTGATTATACTAAAGTGTAAGTTTACCGTCTTCGGGCTGGACTGGGTCGTTGAGGAAATCGTAGAATCAAAGTTAAACGTCTTTCTCCTTTCTTCGCTCCCCCCCTCCCCTTTTTTTCTTCTACATTAACAAACAGTCGAATAATGGGTAACACTTCGCATTTGTATTGGGCGAAATGAATTCTTTATGGAGTCACGAACATTCGATTATAATTCCTTATTTCTTTTTCCCTCCAGAGGTTGAATTATAAGGGAGGAAAGTCAAAATACGAATGGGCATCGAATCACACTGTTATTTTCGAATACATAGTACACTGAAACTTCACTACCTTCCAAAACACACTCAAGTCCTTATCGATAGTCACCAACCAAAAAACAAGTCCTTTCATCTTGTCATATTTTATATTCCTTTCTCCTATTTTCCCGTTTACTTTTTCCTCTCCTCGTCACCTAGCAACTAATTTAACTGTCTTATCTCGTATCTTTTTTTCCCATCAACAATGCTGTATCACGTCGTAGATTGGACTAAGGAAGTTTACAATAAACAAATAGAGCTGGTAAGTGGTGACGTCACTTCCTGGCCCGTTGCCTGGCGATTCCAAACTTAAGTTTAACTTCTCTATGCTTTTCTATGGCCTTACACCACATTGTTAAACTGAATGTTTGGAATCGCTAGGCAACTGGCCAGGAAGTGACATCATACTTATCAGCTCTATTGAACGAAGAAGGAAACACAAATAACGATAACTAAGGCCCGTATTTTGAATGAGCGCTCTTGGTAAATCATTGTTGAGTAAAAATTGATCACAATGGAATTTGTATTCGACAATGGTACTGAGGAAGAGCTAGAGCGCTCATTCTGAATACGGGCGTAAGTAAATAAACTTCAGAGTAAGAAAAAGAAAAATTAACTGCTTTCGCCTTCTATTATTTTGAAGGGAAACATCAAAGGATTAAACAGAGGAAGCACTGAATAGTCTCAGAGAAATATTACCAAATTGAATCAAAGCAATGGGTTAGTACAAAACAAATCAACTATAATAATGTTAAGGCTAACAATGGGATGGCGGTAATCAATTTAGATAAACCGGAATTGAAATAATTTACCAAAATATGCAGGGTCACAGGGAAAGTCGACCTAGATATTTAAGGACGTTATTATTTAGGTCGTTGCGATAGATTTGACCCTATAACCTACTATCCAAAAGTTAACCTTTTTCTAAATATGTGACTTTTAAATATACATTTACTCTTTGCGATCTGGGACCGCTTTCTTTGTCATTTTGTGCTTGATTTGCCTACTTAACTGAGAGTATTATACCTTTTTGGATAGTTAAAAGGATGTAGAAGCCATTAAAATAATTTCAGGATAACTTCCATAGAACTCTTTTAATTAACGTGCTTCAAAGTTGGGAACACTTAGTAAAAACATCTACATGCAAGTTTTTTCAAGTTTTATTATTTATTTTTATAAACTAGCATACCCCCACGTAAAAAAACAGCAAAAAATTGGACCCTAGAGTCTAGAAATTAAAAAAAAAAGTTGAAATTAGAGCAAAAAATGATATTTTTTTGTTTTAATTTAAAAGTCAGATATCTAGAAAACGGTTAACTTTTGGATAGTAGGTTATAGGGTCAAATCTATCGGCAACGATCTAAAAAATAACGTTCTTAAATATCTAGGTCGACTTTCCCTGTAACCCTGTATAATGTAAAAAGATTACAAGGGTAATTTACTACCAATAAAGTGTAATAAAATAATATTATTGATGAAATAAAAAAATTACATATTATATTAGATAACAGTCAAATCAGACCAGCTCTATTCGGGGAAATGTAAGTTAAACAATAATTCCTTAAAGATTTACGAAATTTCGAAAAGGGACCTATAGGACGTATTTGAGAAGGAAGACAGGCCGATCAACGAGACACAGCGGTTTCTATAATTAAGAGTAGAAAATGGTAGGGGTATCTCGTAACCAAGACGTATAGGATAATTATGCTTGTCACGGTTACAACATATTGATATAGGGGTAATTAAAAACAGGGTGCGTTAGAAGTATTATAGATAAAAAAAAACATAATTGGTATATACTAAATATGCGTAATGAGTAAAAAAAGGTTAGTAACGGAAGAAAATTTCGGAAGGTTTAATAGAGAACGAAGAAACCGTTTTATATAAATAATTAAATTTGCGAATATATAATAATTATTTTCGTCTTGTTTTTTATTCAAAAGTTATAAGGTACATAAACCCCGACAATAATTTATGAACACCCTATATTTTGTTTACCTTATGTATAGGGATTTCGTTTTGTTGGTGTTAACGTCTCTTTCAACTACTATGATCATATCAGGACGGCCGCAAATTTTGCCTCGCAAGGGTTCTTTAACGTGCAGCCGGCAAACGATTACACAGAACCAGCGGCTTAACTTCCCTTCCGAATGAAGTGCGTGATCTCAGGATTTCCCCCTGAAAAAATCCTCGTTATCCTCGACCGGAATCGAACTCGCGTTCTCGGGCATCAGAGGCGATTACGCAACTGCTAAACCACCGAGGCCGATTTATGTATATGGAATTTAGAATTATCATGGAAAACAATACACTGATTTCCATATTGTATTAATGTAACTTACCTCCAAATGCCCTTTGTATGGGGTTTTATTAACGTTTGTTTGTGGGATAACAGATGCAATTACTTGTGTAAAAGAAACACCTTCTCGAATATTGCAAATTTGTCTGCTTTCTACTAATTGGAAGTCTTTTTTTTTACAGCAGGTCTCAAAAATTCAAAATTCACACAAAAGCAGCTACGAGCAGTTACTGTGTGTGGAGAATTACTGTGTGTGGAAAATCGCTCCTCATGTAGAATTCATATTGCTTGTGTAATATATACTTTTTGCTTTTCGAAGTTTTTCCAAACGTTAAATCCTCTCATTCATTATAACTGTTTAAATTCTGTCAAACATTAAACTTGCCGTTTAAATGAAACTGATAACATGTCGACAATTTCGTTTTATGCTCCACAGATGTGGCGCGCGCAGTATGCCCGATCTCTATAGTGGACAAAGTGTCTTTTTTCTACAGTTACGTATCTTCTCCACAGATCGTAGAGGGGGCGGTGCATTACAGTAGGCATTAATAGACTCGTCTCTCCACTCGCCTCAGCGATGCTCCCTACATAGGGTGTCTTACCTAAAATAAACCAATAGCTAAATTCTAAAATACAAATCTGACAGTACTTTTAATGGAAGAATTATTGTACTTTTATGTGAGAGAATTTATGCGTATTCCATTTGCAAAATAACCGACGCCATTTTCGAATATGGAAGTCAGCTTTAAAATGGACAATGAAACCCCTATTTTTAATGGTATTTTCAGAATGTACACAAAATTTGAGAAATGTTTTATTCTTGGTGTATATTCAATTGATCAACCGTTTAGGAGATAGAGGCACTAAAAGTGTGGAACTTAATGTTTTGAATCCAATTTTATTGATGAAGACAAGGAGATAGAGGATGGGTCTTAGAGAATCCGAAGTCAGAATTTCAAAAATTCATAGCCTTGAAAGACAGATCACCAACGGTACAAATAGTGGATATAATCATCCAATGTATGGATTCCCTAAAATACCAGAGTTTCATCATAGATGTCTGGGGAAACTGTCTGGGTCACATCTCCTACCTCTATAGAAGAGCGGCAACCACTGGGACCAAATTATTTATATTGCGGGAAAATACTGGGGACTTTCTAACAAGGCTTTATTGATCAGTGTTATTGACTCCATGCTACTGTACGGAGCAGAGATATGGGGTCATAGGGCGGCCAATAAATGCCCACGGAAGCGCCTCCAGTCACCTCAACGATCCTTCCTTATGTCCCTGATGAGAGCCTACCGCAATATTTCCATGGAGGCAGTGCAGGTCATCAACGGCTGCCCATCTCTCCATCTTCTTTTGGCCTTCTTCCGACACAGACTATAGGAATATGAAACCCTGGTTCACCTTCTCTGCCAACCACCACCATGGGAGGCTCAAAGCATTGATGTGCATTACTGGAGCAGTAGCGATCCTGGCAGTGACCTCGAAATTTAAACAGATAGTCGGCAGCAAAATCGTTGGGGCGGTGGGGGGCTGCAGTTCTGAAGGGCTTGACCCTGACCCATCGACAGTCTTTCAGTCTAGCGCCAGATTGCTCCGTCTTTCAAGCAATCAGTGATTGAATCAGTCGGGAGTGCCACAAGAAAAGACTGTGACGGTATTCTCAGAGTCCTTAATCGGCACTCAGAGCAATCACGCGGAGCAAAGGCTCCTCTAAACAGACCATCGTTTTCAGAAACGTACTTCTACAAACAAAGGCTCACGAAAGATTATCTTGCCGGCAGCGAACTGGCAGACGCGGTCGCAAGGAAGGCAAAACACGTTGACAGCGGATACTGTAATAATGTAATTGGTTATGTCTTGAGTTGAACCCTTCTTATGTATTGGAATAATGAGCATTCTTTTAAAATCAGCTGGAAAACGCTTAGTTCTAATTATACAGGGTGTTTCATAATTGGTGTCCCGTCTTTAGGTCCAAATAACGACTCAAGGGGAACAGATTGGGGAAAAATGAATATTGATTATTTGGTTTTAATGTCCCCTAATTCAGAATAAAACGTTTCGCGTCCCTGGGGGTGAAGGGGTAAATTTTGAAAATTTTAATTCATGTGTTATTTAGAAAGTTGTAGAGCATCATGTAAAATGTGGGTTTAGCAAAAAACCCGGTGAAAAAATCTCATCCCCTGCCCTTTATCGAGTGGGTAAAGTGAAAGATATGGCTAGCTAATGTAGACAAAAACAGAAAAACTCATTAGAAACTTATTAGAACTTTATTACTTATTAGAAACAGTACATTTGAAAATGAATGAGAATGAATGAGTCGTTACCTGAAAAGCTAATGGGCCCTAATTTTTTTCATTCATTCTCATTAATTTTCCAAATGTAGGCCCTACTGTTTTCTAATAAGTATGGTTTTGAAAAGTATGGTTTTCTAATTACTCCATATGAAGTAATTGCTGGAGTAGGAAGTTTCCAAATGTTTCCCACTTTTTAAGTACAAAAATGGTTAATAACTCATCACGACTGAAGGTTTTACTTTTAAATTGTCTAACTGTCGTATTAATAGTACCAATTGTGTATTCGAAGTTACCGATTTGACGGCTACCATTAACATAATGGCACAAAGAATTTAGTTTGATCTCCTTCTCCACTCCTAAAGACTTTTATTTCAACAATACCACATATGATCTGCGATTAGCGATTTCTATCTTACTGATTTTTTATTGCCTTCGTTAGGTATCTCTTTAATTCTTTTTCCTACCTCAAACGGCGAGAAATCTGCCCAATATATGCTGTCTGGTATCTTCATCACGATAAGCCTCGAATCATCTATCTGTTTCACCTTTTGCTCTTCATTAGATACGTTTTTAATTGTTTTCCATAGAAAAAAAATATCAACTTCAGCCTCCAGCTTCCCAACCACCCCTGAATCAACAAGGTACCCTAGAGTCGAACCTAGTTTCGGGTTCCTTCTTTCAGAAAGCCAAAGTAGTGTTTGCTCCGGAATAGCTTCCCGCACCACCAGATCCCCCCTAGTGGGGTCGCCACGCACAGTAAACATGCGGGTGGGCATACTGGCATACTCGCACACTGAATACTTATGAAGCCTTCATTACGAGCATCGGTCCTCTAGACAGTTACACAACCGACTGGACACATCTAAGGACTGTTCGGCATGGGTGTCCCTATTCAGTATAGCCATAGCTTCACTAAGGCACTCAAGGTAGTGGTCACAGAGAGGAATAATGGCTTAAAATTCATGGATTCCACAATGTATCCATGTTCCATAATGAATAAAGTTTGTGTGAAAAGTGTGACAAATTATCCGTGAGACCAATTTTCTTGGAAAAAGTATCTAGACATCAAACTAGTACTGGATGTCACAGAACATCTCCAGAAGCTTATAGAATTTGAGGCAGGTTGTCATAATGTTTTGGTTAATCAGTCTAATGAGTAAGGTTAATTTTAAGTACGCATATTTATATTTTCTTTTACTGAACTATATTAAATCAATACATTATATTTTGGAAAAAAATTCTTTTCGAGGCATCTGTGTCTTATTTTTAATCAAAATATGATTAAACTTTCAAAAGGATCAGAAAAAAGTGATAATCTAAAAACATTAAACGAAAGTTGCATAATTACAGTGTTTGTTTCATTGCCATTTTTCTAATTCAAATAAAAGAAACAACATTTCTTACCACAACCCATTTGAAGGCCATATTTGGTTCTCTCTCGTTTTTAACGTGACCCTCTAAAATGAGAAATTAAGTGGAATAGTATTAATGGTAAATATTTATTAAATTACTCAAAAAATTCAATGATTCAAATTAGACAATGCAGCATTGGAAAAGAGTGGAAAAGAGCAAATTATAAATACATTCGAAAAATTTCTGTGTTTTGTCACTGTCATTCAGATAAAATGTGCTTCATCACTCCATAAGAAATTCCAAGGGTCTGCATCGTCCATTTCCATTCAAGATAAAAATATCAGCACTTGACGCAAATTTTTCCACAAAGATGAACATGACCTATCCAATTGTTGGGACGTCGACCATTGCTAGATCTTCATATTCATTACTTATCGCTTCATTTTGTAAATGAGTTATGTTTTGGGATCTTTCCTTAAATCCTTCATCTCTGAAATGTTGCATTGGTATAACATTCCTATTGATAAAATTTCCCATGCAAATCCCAATCACATAAGGTTAGCATAGCAAATGATATGATATCAGACATAGCGAAAAATGTTATAGAGGGATGCCAAGATTTAATTCCAGGAAAGCTGGTATCGGTACAGGGTGCGGCAGAAATAACTCCCAGATTTCAAATGCAAATAACAAATAAATGACAGAAGAAATACAGAATTTTATTTCAGTTTGAAAGAACAATGTTTACCATTTATGTCATATATATTACCATTTATTTTGAAAACAATATTGTCCAAATGTCGACGTTCGTTTTCTATGCTTTTCTGAAGCCTCTCCCTGAAGTTCTGCATTATCCGGTGATTTCCGGTGCTATTGCCGCAGTTTCTTGGCAGATGGCAACTTTCAGTTCTTCTCGGTTTTCGTTTGTACACTTAAGCCTTCAGATACCCCAGAGAAGAAATCGCAAGATGTGAAAACGGCGGAACGTGCTGGTCTTTGAACGTCACTTCTTAAGGAGATCAAGCGCTATTGGACGATATTGTTTTCAAAATTAATGATAATGTATATGACATAAATGGTAAACATTGTTCTTTCAAATTGAAATAAAATTTTGAATTTCTTCTATCATTTCTTTGTTATTTGCATATGTAATCTGGGAGTTATTTCTGCCGCACTCTGTACCGAATTTTGCTAGTCGTTCCCTACCCTGAGGATGAATTGTACTTTGAAACGCGTAGGTTTGCTTATTAAAACGCTACCATTTTGCTATTCTAAGACCGTTTTTAGTCATTCAATTTCAGCAAAATAGACCATGATGCAACCCCCGGATTTGACTACTGACCCCCCCCCCCCCCGGGGGGGGGGGGATGTAAAATTGTGCCTATATGAATCAAAATGGACACAAATATGTAAACCTTAAACAGAAGAACATAATGTTGATGCGATTATTTTAATGGGTAGCGAAGCCGCAGAATCACAGCATTTGCTATTCTGATCATAAAGAATCTCTTGTATTTTTTCCACTTATTGGTGTATTTTGGAATGAATAAAGGCTAAATAATAGTAAATTATTCTACAGATTGTTCAAATGCTTTCCTGTAGAGAAGTAATACGAAGAGACTGTAAATGCTGATTTCGAGGTTTTAAACAGTAGAGTGGGGGAGGGGAGTGTGAATTGAGGGGGAAAAAGTATAATACTAAGGAAAAAAAATCAGAAATGAAGGCTACAAATTTTAGAAAAAAGTAAAGTATTACCGACTGCAGTGCAGGCCTTGCAGATTTGTTTTCCAATCAAGTTCAAAATCCAGATGATGAAGGCATAGAGGAAAAAGATGCCAGTGTGGGTTAACCACATGTTCCCTGTGAAATCTTCCTGTTCTGGTTGTAAACTTGCCTCTAATTCCAAGAAACGTATGAGAATCCAAAAGTGTAAGAAAAGATATCCAGTCAAAACAGGAACGGAGAAAAGCATCATCTAATTCAGAAATAAATGCAATTAAATAAAACCAAGATTAAAAGCCAATATTAATGAATCGATTATTTTCACTTTTTTATAAAAGCCAATAAAAGTGGAAAAAGAGGAAATCCTCTTAGTTCTTTTGTGTAAAAATCAGTAGATCCCTTTTGAGTATCGACCTTATGCTTCTGGAATTTGGATACTCAATTCTTTTGTGATTTAAACACGTGATGAGCAAATTTAAGTGAAATGTTCTCTAAAGCTTCATTTTGTGGGTAATAAAACAATAGGATTTAATGACTTCGATTGGTTGGTTGGTTGGTTCGTTAGGTTTTTGGGCATGTCAACATGTAATGACTCTTTCGTATGACTAATATCTTTACACAATCTTTGAAATATTTCAACATGACTTATCCTTATGATACGCACAAACATCCATGCTGATGACTGGATTAGAAGCCTGCGATCCGACGGATTCGAGAACTGGAAAGCCTAAATACACCCCAGCACTCTCAGCCACTGGGCCAGCTTTAGTGACTTCGAACGAAGTATAATTGCGGGTACTAGAAGGGCTGGATTAAACACTGCCCAAATAGTCATCATTCCACAATATTTACGTGTAGCTAAATAACTACCTACAACAGACTAAATTAACTGTAAAATAATGGCGTATAATGGAAAACTGCATCTTGAAACAATGAACAGGCTGTGCTTTTCTGTTTTTTTTCCGCTGAAGATGCTTACTTGGTAGTCGAAATATGTATCCAGTATTTCCTTTCTCCTTGTGGATTAGAGAATCCCACATTTTTGTTGTTCCATTCCGCAGTTTTTGAAAATTTTGTACACTAGTTCATGACAAATGGTTATCCAGTAATATAGTTTCACTGTGAATAAATAGCAATTAGGTTTTAATTTCAGGACTAAGGCAACTTCTCAGAATACCATGGTGATGTCTCATTCATCGACAGGAACAGACGATGATCGCGAGTACCATCGCTCTCTGAAAAAAAAATCAGATCATGCCTATGATAATAGCCAACAATAGAGATTAGAAAAAATTGAACTATCTCTTGCAAGATGCAGATGAAAGAATCAGGGCTTAGGAAAAAGAAACCTAAGGGTATGGACCCATAATGCGATGTGACAACCATGCAGGTTGATGGTGGCCAAGGTTAAGTTCTCATTGCGAGTTAAGTCACTTCGTGTGAACAGCGACTTTAATCATACAGAGTATATAAAAAGGATGTTCACGACGGACCCCATGATTAATTGTTGACTACATGGACGATTGTTTCGATTTTCATTTGGTGGACTTCGAGCACAAGGACCTCAACTTGGCCGAAATGTTCGATTCCTCGCTCAGTGACGGCCGTCTGGTTCGTAGTTCATCCTGAAGGATGTTTTGGCCACATGGGACAGTTTACGTCATTCTTTCATTATTTCGTATGATGGGACATTGTCGTCTTAAATTCAACAGGCTGATATACGATTTCTTTGACATTTCCCCCTTTCAAAAACAAGAATCTGATCACCGCACGAGCTTCCATGTTTTCAACATTCGCCGAGTTGAGTTAGTGTGATGCATGTCTGTTACTAAAAAAGCAAGTGTACGAGTGGACTAGTAAGCCACGAACAACGTGAATTACACTGAATAGTGACGCCAGAGCACATTGCATCGTGAAGAAAAATCACTGCGTGAAAGGGGATGAAAGTCATACTCGTGGGTACGGATCAGCAAACCATATCATACAGGGTGATTCAGTCAATTTCTGACCATTTCACTCGAATGACGTGCATTAGGGATAAACAATTGAAAGAATATGAGCGCCATATCGAGTTTCTAAATAGCTGGAGTTTGTATTGTTGCAACGGCGCTGCATGAAAATCGTATTGTTGAAAAATGGCGCCCGCTTTATCAACAGAGCAGAAATGCAAGGTTGTCGAATGGTATTTCGAGACAAAATCACATGTAACCGTGCAAAGAAAGTTCCGGAAGGAGTATAAGAGTCGAGACAGGCAAGCAGGCAGGCAAGCAATCATGGATTTTGTCAAGCAATTTCGTGCCACTGGATGTGTTAAGGCAAGAAAAAAGGCGGGAGTGAAGCTCGTGTTCGAACTCCCGAAGTTGTCGAAAATGTTCACACAAGGTTGGTCGATTCCCCTACCAAAAAATCTGTTCGCCGCCTATCTATTGAAGAAGGGCTGTCGTATACCACGACGTGGCGAATTTTGAGAAAGAATTTACACCTGTTCCCGTATAAGATCCATGTTTATCCGGAGTTAACAGACACTGGAAGACAGAAGCGACAACAATTTGCGATGGAGTTTGGAGCAGAAATGGAAGCCAATCAGGACATTGTGGACAACCTGTGGGTGTCAGATGAGGCCTTCTTCCATCTGTCAGGTGACGTTAATAAACACAACGTTCGTTTTTGGGGTTCCCAGCACCCTCATGAGATCCATAAGTCACCTCTTCATCCACGAAAGGTTATGGTTTGGTGCGCGATTTCCAAAAGAGGCATCATTAGTCCGTTCTTTTTTGAGGGCACCGTAACGTCACAGGCTTACCTTAATATGTTGGAAACCTTCTTCATCCCCGAGCTGCGAAGGAGGCGTATACCGCTTCGACATCAATGGTTTCAACAGGATGGGGCTAGGCCTTACACCACTAATGAAGTGCTAGACTTTCTCAATCAGAAATTCGGAAATCGTGTCATTCTGGAAATCGTGCCTTCAGGTTTCCAGATCGATTCGGGGGTGGTTTTCTTTGGCCCCCTACGAGTCCTGACCTAAACCCATGTGATTTCTATCTCTGGGGGTTCCTTAAAGACAGTGTGTTCACTACAGCACTAAGAACCCTAGACCAGCTGCGACAAAGCATCGTCGACTGCTGCACCCTTGTGGATGCAGAAATCCTGGATAGAGTTATGAACAACTTCACCACTCGGCTGCGAGCAGTTCAAAACGTTCTTGGTGGCCACATTGAGCATATCATCAAGACTTTTCCACGGGAATAAAAACTCCGAACTGCCTAAAATATCTTACTGAAATGCTAAGTTTGTAAACATTAATGGGTCAATAAATCATAGTACGGAAATGGTCAGAAATTGACTGAATCACCCTGTACATGATATCCTGCAGTTTCACAAAGCAACTCCAAGGTAGGTGCCAGGCAAAGTCGATAGAATTACGTATTGACGCCTGTCAAGTTTTGTAGCGCTCTGAGATAGATCTACGTCCCCGACCTCTTTCCTTGGGATTATCGTGTTTGGAGCTGAATGAGGCGATGCAAGATTTTCAAGCCCGAGCTGTGGACTTAGCCAAAAGAATTTTTTAAAGGAAGTCATTAAATTCCAAAGCGCTGTACTTTGGGAACTACGCTGCACGCATTGGGAACTATGTTGAAGATTGATGTCTTCTATACCGTATTTGCAATATATAAAAAGAAGTATGTCCCCGACCTAGATCAACCTTAAAGCGTTGCAAAACTTGACAGGCGTCAATACGTCATTCAGGCACCTATCTTGCAGATCCTTAATGAAAACTAAGATATCATGTATGATATGGGTTGCTGATCAATACCCACGAGTATGACTTTCATCCACTTTTATGCGGCGATTTTTCTTCACGATGCAATGTGCTCTGGCGTGACTATTCAGTGTGCTTCACGTTGTTCGTGGCTTACTAGTCCACTCATACACTTACTTTTTTAGTAAAAGAAATGAATCACGCTACTGAGCTTTCAACCCTCAACAGTGAATTTCGATTGGTTTCACTGTTCAATAACGAATGATAGAACGGTGTCACGTGTCAATGTGATCAAGAAAGGATCGATAGGCATAGGTAAGTAATTAAATCAATGGATTTATTCAAAGTGAAAAATTTAACGCAGTGGAATAATGCTTCTAAATTATACAATGCTGAAGTAAGTCGAAAAATGATAAGTCAATGCAAAATCAAAGTTCGTATGAACGTCGCACAACTCCTTGATGGACGTAATAGCTCACCGCTGACGTCGTCGCAGTAATAGTGAATAACGGAGAGGGCGAGGCTACAACTCGTAACGGTCGCAAGGAGGACTCTCCAAACGTGGGGTTCTTGATGAACGACCACAATGTCACATTACCGGTGAGGTTCCACCAATTAATAAAAGCACAATCAATCTATTGACGATCCCTTAACTGGATTATCATAAATATATATATAGTCACGGTACACTTACGACGACGACTCTTCTTCGAGTTAGTCGCAGAAGCACGAACACATATGATTTTAAGGAAACTCGTAGATCACGCTATAAAAATATAGCCTACAGTCCCAAAGCGCAGCGAGGGTGACTCTCCTCGAGTAAATAGATAAAAGCTACGGTGCACTACACTTTCGTAGTCACAAAGCTCGCTGGTAGCAAGTTTCACGGTGAAAAATATTACACACGGGGATGCGGCCACTCTTGAGCTAAGGGTAGATAAGAACAGTCAGAATGAGTGACGACGGGGAAGCAGAAATTTAGTCCCAACATTAGATGGGGTGTGATTTAAACATTAAAGTCACTGATTGGTGGTCGATACTGTTGGTCGAAGGAAGAAAGACACAGTTCGATGAATTAAAAAGAAAAGTTCGCAAATTCACGGGCGGTGAGGCAGACGCAGAGAATAGTCTCGTCGAAGCAAACGGCTTACAGAGAAAACAGCGAAAAGGCGGAGTATTCCCCCTGTTCCTTGTTCGTGGTACAGGGCGAATGAGAACGGAAAGACTCCAGCCCAGACGCTGTCGACTCTATCAGCTCCAGCCGTCTCGGGGAATGCCGTCTCAAAGTACGTGAAGATTTCGGCACGTACGTTGCAATGAAATACAAATGGCTGAACACTATTGCACGTACCTGGCGAGGGAATCGACTCGTCGGCTCGTCGGCGTCGTTCCTTTCGTCATGGCGTTCTCGGGCGTCGTCGGCGCACGATAACGATGGGCGCTCGTCTCCGTGCTCGTCGACGTCGAAAGCCGAGGGATCCAATAACTGGTATAGTCCCGTAGCAAGGGCGCTTACGAGGTGATGGATGCGTTGCTGAAAAGCGTCGCTGTCTGCGGACCAGAGACTGTTAAGATAATGAGACTGGACAATTTTCACTTTTCCCATACTAAAATCTGTAACCGTTTTTATTGGTGGCTCCCTCTGGAAAATGTTGCTCAAACTTAAGGGGTTGTTATTATATGACGTATAACAGCTAGTATTAAGTGACGTGTACCTTTTCCAGTTGCTTCCATCCACTTCGTTTATTTTACTGCATCTTTATATTCTGTATATTTATTAATTTTATTTATTTATATATTTTTATACAATTAATGGTGAAAAGGAACTTTCTCTTTTTGGATTTCCATTATAGGAAGAAAGGTGAGTGAGAATTAATTTTTTTTAAAATCACAAACAAAGAATGAGTATAAATTCCAGAGATTCGTTTCCTAATGTTCTCGGATGATGTCTAATTCATGCTCTGAATTTATTTGCGTTATTTATATAGCATATTTCTCTTTATCATTTGCATTAATGTCTATATGGCCATTTTTTACCTATATTCACGGGAGAGCTTAAATACACAGGATCCCGTCACGCTCACGTTCGCTCGCGTTCCTCGAGACTACCAGACACAGCTCATTCAGATAATCAATCAGCGGAGTCAAAATGAAACTAAAATGAAACTGGTCGTAAAGGCGCAAATGAACATCCATGTGGAGAACACGTCGTTCTTAAATCCCAAACAGACTATGAAAACTTTATCAACGAATTAAACAGAACTGGCATTGATTTTGCAGTAAGAGATTCTAAATCAATTGAGAATGGTAAGTAAAAGTAATGTAGTTTATATATATTTATTTTCATTAGGCTTCAGAATAATAGTTCTGATAAACTAAATGAGATCTTTCTTATAAGGTCGCCTATTGTTTCGTGAATTTAGTGAAGACGAATTATGTGTATTATTTGCATTACAAACCACATACATGCAGTGCGTTCATGGCCACAAGTATTATAAAAGTAAATCTTCCGTGAGTAAAGTAAGTGTTATTTTAGTACAGCTCAGTGAAAAAAGGAAGAACTTAATTTTGGTTCTTTAATGTATTGATTTTTTTTTTTTAAAGAATGACCACCCAACAGGGAAAAAGCACCGGTTCCACCTACAAAATACCAAAAAATTGGAATGCCCTGTTTTGATGACATTGAAAATTTCCAAAATTTATCCACAGAACACGATTTTGAAAAGTAGAGCTAATAAATGGAGGGAAAAACAACAGGTATGGAAGTTTTTATTCTTATTAAGTTTTTTATTTATTTATTTATTTATTTATTATTTACAATTAACAATTACAATTATTTACAATAACAAATTACAATAAATTAGTAATAATATAAAAATAAGTAGAGAGATCCCTTTTCTGAAACCATAGAGTTCCTTATGGAATATATTGTACTTACTAAAAAAACTTTCTAATTTTTCCTTTATCCAATATTCTAATATTTTCATCAAATACGATGATATTGCAATGGGTCTGTAATTATTTAGGTCCTCCTTATTACCTTTTTTATGTATAGATATTATTTTGATTCTTTTCATTGCTTTGGGATAAAAAAGAGTTAGGGATAAAAAGGTGCCCAAAAGATCTGGAGGCCTCTCCAAGGGCATCCTTCAAAACTTTTACAGATCAGTATACAATTGTATAAATTGGTAGACATTAAATAGTAACAACAATATCAATAATAATAATAATAATAATAATAATAATAATAATAATAATAATGGAAATTTGAAATGTAGAATTTGTGCAGTATATTAAAACAAATTCCACTGTTTGAAAACTGTCTAATAAATAGTCTATAGTGCTATTTTGCATATTACTAGTAGTAGATTTTTTTTTTTTTTTTAGTAATTAATGAAATTGAGAGTTAACTTTTTCAATTTCCTAGATCTTGAAAAAATTTCATCATGACAGTGAAGTCCGGGAGCCACCTTATGAGAAGATGTTCAGTGTTAGAATTTCAGGAAACCACAACCATGAAATTGGACATGTGTCAAAACTATCTATGGAACTTGATCCTGAGCTAAGCCAAAAAATCAAAGATTTGGTAAATGCTGGTGCTCGCTCACTCAACGAAATTAAAATTTTTCCCAAGGAACATGTGGATAAAATGTTTGAGTGCTCCACTAAACCAGATGCCAATAATACTGCTTTTTCCCAAAAGACAAAACAATATATGCACATATGTATCATGCACGTTTTCTGCAAAAACGAAGCAAATATGGCCAGGAGGCCTTACAAAATTCTGTACAGGTTTGGAAGAAAAAATATCCGACGTCTTCATTTTTTTTTAGACCATATGAACCAATTGATGGTCAGATTTCACAACAAACTTTACTGTTTTGTTATCAAAATGAATGGCAACAGCATTTATTAAGATGTTATGGTAAAATTTCACTGTTGGACGCTACTTACAAATCCACCAAATACACAGTGCCATTATTCTTCATAGTGGTTCAAACAAATGTTGGCTATTCAGTTGTAGGAGTTTTTGTAGTTCAGTCAGAATGTACTGATGCCATAAAAGAAGCGTTACAAATATTTGCTAAATGGAATAGTGATTGGACTCCACAATACTTCATGACAGATTACTCAGAATCTGAAATTTCAGCTATTGAGAGTACTTTTAGCAATTGTACTGTTTACTTGTGTGCATTTCATAGAGAACAGTCATGGCAAAGATCAATACTAAAATCAATGCAAGCTATGTAAATTCCCCCTACATTACTCCAGATGAATTATGTTCTTAGTTTTACCCAGGTTGTACTGTGCATGGCAGTGAGAAGCTTGATGAGAGCCATCACATTACTACAGATGAGCACAATGAAGTTTCTGAAGTTGAAGAACCTGAAGAAGATCCTGAACCTGATCCATGTGATGTTGTAGATAAACAATTACAAGGAGCTGTTGATGTAAGTTTCATGCAAAAAGAGCTAAGAGAATGGTGTAAACAAATATATGGCTTTACATTTGTCTGTAACAAATCTGAAAATCTAAGCAAAGCAAAAGAACTGCTGAATCAAGTGCATGATTGCTTGGATAAGGGAGTAAACAAGGAACAGGGTTTATCGTTATTGCCACATCAAAAAAGCAAGGTTGTTGTCCAGACTGAGAAGCACCTTGCAAAATTACCAAAATTGTGGGGAAAGTTGCAGATATGTGGAAACAATCAGTAGAAATGAATGACATCTCTACCCTAAGTAACATTGCAAATAATTTTGGGCCCCCAGATGAAAGTTCTGCCACGTCTGCAAAACGCAAAAAAAAAAAAAAAAAATTCTACTAGCCACAGCAAAGTGCAGTTAAATAAAAGTTACGACAATATTAAGAAAATTAGGTGATAAATGATTGTTCATTAATAAATTTAATAATTTGATATTCTCCTTTGATAATGTAAAAAGAAAGAATATGTACAGTTAATTATAAAGATACAATGTATAATTTTTTTAAAATAAAACTATTTAAGACAGTATTACAATGTGAACTGTTATTGACGCAATGAAAACATATGCATTAGATATAGGAAAACTCAAACCGGGACAAATTAATCAAATATAGATATTATTGACAATTTAATTGATTTATTTATTAAATCCCAATATGAAAACCGCGACAATCCCACTAAACAGACGTCACCTTATATATATAAAACATGTGTAAGTAATTTGTTAATACAATCGCTTAAAATCATTAAATTATACAAGGTGTTCCTAAAATGAGGGATAATAAATACCTAGCATGATTCTTCACATCAAAGTAAATAAAAAGTTCCTCATGCAAAATGTCGAAATCCCAATTTTTAAGGGTTTTGATGTAATGACGCCATGAAGTGCTGGCGATTTTTGAGAGACAAAATTGAGATTTCGACATTTTGCAAGAGGAATTTTTTATTTACTTTGATGTGAAGAATCATGCTAGGTACTTATTATCCCTCATTTTATGAACACCCTGTATAATAATAAAAACTGAATATAATTAAGAGGGGCTTAGCTAGCGGGGGGCTAAGGAGTTGCAGTACCAAGGCTGTTATCCCCTATTATATCTATGGCTGTGAAGACAAAATATTATTAAATAAATAATAAAGGGTCATAAACTTTCCAAGAATTGCGGTATTTAATTTTCAAAATTTGATAAACTTAATGGAATACAAATTTCTTAGAGGGTGGATAAATTTGCAAATAAACAACTACATGTAATTTATTTTTTAAAGGTGAGTGAATTAATCACGATAATAAAAGTTACAAAAACGAAGTAATATACTCTCTATTTTATTTCACCAAGGCATCGTTATCACATTATATACTCTTTAATAAACCCATCAAAGAATGCCTTTTGCCGACACATTCGCTCTGACGATTATTAAAGGATCATCAGCACGGTTTGACTCAGGAAGAAACAAGTCGTGATTTCACGTTCACAGGTAAAATTCGCAGTTATAACTGTGTTCGTAAAATCACGACTTACCTCCTGACTATTTCCTAATCCTGTCAACTTGGGTTTCCATTTGGGTAGTTGTGTTTTTGATTCCACACAGGCCCAGCGTTGACGTTGATCGATTATCTGAATGAGCTGTGTCTGGTAGTCTCGAGGAACGCGAGCGAACGTGAGCGTGACGGGATCCTGTGAATTTAAGCTCTCCCTATATTCACCATCACAGGACTTACGTGATTTTTTTCCGCATGAAATTCTCAAACAATTAATTTCTAAAGAATATGGTAAATCATTTACTTATTACGTAGAGATCACACGCTAATAAAATTAGAGCATGAATGCGACAGGACTGGCCAATATCATCTGAGAAAATTAAGGAAGGCTACTCAATCTGTGCTTATGTTATTTAAAAAATTAAATTCTCACTGACCTGTGTTCCTCTAATGGATATCCAAAAAAAGAAAGTTCATTTTCACCATAACGATTGTTACAATATTTTGCCGCACAAAATTTACTACCCTTTTAGGATTGTTTAGAGTAGAGGAGAGCAAACTAAGCACATATCAAGATAGTGGCGAGAATGCTGTCGGCCATCTCTCATTTTCAGGCAGCGTTTAAATCAGAGACAGTCGAAGAAACAGTCTCTGGTTTAAATCGAAACAAAACTGTAAATTCGAAACTTAAAAGCGCCACCTGGATAATGTTGTCTAAGCTCTAAAACAGGAAGTGGTTACACAAAAAATGATGAATTGGGCAGTCTCCTTCTTCGACTGTCTCTGCTGCGGACGCTTCAGCTGCTTCGATGCGCGGCGGACTGCCAGCGCCGGCTCTCGTCGGCTCCTCGTGGCATGGACTTGCCTGACGTTGGCGTGAGCTCGCTCGCTGTCGTGGTGGGCGTTGGCGAGGGTTCGCTCTTTGCAGCTGTCGACATCCGTTCCCTTTTTCTGGCGGTATACAGTCGAATTGCCGCTTCTGCCGTGCTCCTCGGTTGCTTTCCCCATTTAGCGACGAGCAAACATTGCGAGAGGTGTTTCCGCTACCTTTTTCTCTCGTACTCGGCCTGCGTTCGATCTTCCCGCTCGCTCTCCTCTGATGTCGTTCGCCGTCGGCCAATCCCACTCCGAAACGTCGATCTCTCGGATTGTCGTCCAATGTCGTTTTCTTGTTATCGCCATCTCGGAGATCCGACCGTGCAAATATTCTCGGACGGCGACGTTTGACACGTGATAAACGCTGTTCCTCTTTGGTGTATGATGCAAGTAGGGCCGCCATTTTAACGCCGCTCATGTTTCTGCATCCTGTTCACGCTCGGCAGTCGACTTTCAAACAAATAATAACACTGTTGTTAAGTAACAGGCCAATCATTTTGGTTTTGTTTGTTTGGTATTAACGTCCTTTTCAATTGCTTTTCAATTATAGGGGCCGCAAATTTTGCCTCGCAAGGATTCTTTAACGTGCAGCCGGCAAACGACTACATAGGACCAACGGTTTTACTTCCCTTCCGTAGGAAGTGAGTGATCTCAGGATTTTCCCCCTGAAAAAATCCTCGGCCGGGGTCGAACCCGCGCCCTAGGGCATCAAAGGCGATCCCGCAACCACCGAGGCCGATTGAGCGGCGTCACTAATTCTATGTCAATTTAAGGGCTTTCATTTGAATAACTTTTATATAAAAATAACCGTTTATTATTTTGAAACTATTTCAGGACTAATATTTTTGGCGTGAAATGGAAAAAAAACTTATATACAAGGAGGTGAATGTGGCTCATTAATTTTTTTAATTATTATTTTTGTCCACAGCTGTTTTGGCGTTATATTTTATGATAAAACATGCATTATGTAACTTAAAATTTAAAATTACCCAGGAAGAAGTAATCTATTATTTGCACTTAAAAACTACAAATACAGGGAGTTTCAAAAGGAATGTCCCAATTTCAAATAATTTTATTTAATAATACAAATGGGTCACACTTAAATTTCTTAAATTTCACTCGCCATAGTTATAAACGCTCTATGTAACCTCCACCTGCTGCACGCCCAACATCAATGCTACAACTGAATTCTTCCCAAAAAATATCTGCATTTACTGCATCCGTGATGATGTTTCTGAGTTCATCCAAATCAGCGGGTAATTGCGAAACATAAATTGGTTCCACCCGTCCAATCCAATGTTGAGGCAATATTTCATTTAGAAATCGACAAACGTTGTTATGCTAATGTGGTAGTGCACCATCTTGCTGAAAAATATCTTCGGTTATTTCAAGATAGGAATTTCCTGTAACATTGCTTCTCTTGAAAAAAAGAAATTGCCATCTTACGAACAGAAACTGCTCAAAAAAAGCGTTAATTTTTGGCGAATCTCGAATATGTTCTACAATTTGGATTCAAGTCCCATATATGAATATTGTGGAGCGGAATTTTACCGTTTATATGAACCGTTGCTTCATCACTAAAAATCAATCTTCGTAAGAAGGTGTCGCTCTCAATTTCATTTAGGAAAATTTGAGAAAATTTTGTACGTTTTCTTTGTCATCTCCACAAAGAGCATGTGCACCAGTTGCAATCAGTATGGCTTCAAAAGCAAACACTAAACAATCACATGAGGAATGGTAAATTCTCGGCTAGCACGGCGAGTGGATTTTTGCGGGCTTCGCTGAGAAGCCTCTTGAATTCGGTGCCCATTTTCGTTGATGTGCGTGGCTTCGCTAGACTCTTCCTTTTACATAACACACTGTTTCTTTAAACTGTCGATACCAACGATGAATGCTATTTGCTAATGGTGGATTGATCCCATAACGTGATCGAAATGCGCGCTGCACCATAATCACGAGTCAAGTCATGCTAAATTCGAGCGCACAAAATCCTATCTGTTGCTTAGACGCCATCTTCTCAACAACTAACGGAATCCCTTGTTTGGGTTACAGTAGCGGGATCCAAAGGTATACTCTGTCTCACTACAGGGTGTCCACAAAGTCTGGGTACATGGGAAATTTCACTATTTTATTTATTTGTTATTTTTCCGAGGGGGGTAAAGGCGGATGTGGTGGTTTAGAAGTGAATAAAATTATGACATAATCAATTAAATATAAAATATAATGATTGGCTGAATAACACCTTTCCTCATTGGATTGGGGGGCAATGCAGATCTATTCAATCGAGTTCACCTGAATTTTGCAAGGCGCATCAAATTATGCATTGAAAATGATGGAAATCATATTGAAAATATTATTTATTAACATTAGAATTAAATAAAATTGTTTTGTTTTAAAAGTATGTGTTAATCCCCTATGTACCCAGACTTTGTGAACACCCTGTGTAAGAAAAGAGCTGCAAGGCCGTGTGGAAAAGCACGTCAATACTTTTTCACCTCCGCCCCGTAAAGTAGTCTCCGACTGCGCACGCGTAGTGGTCAAAAACATGAAGCACTGTTTCAGTTTCATTTTAGCCTCTATGGTTTCAGCTTCTTTTTTATTGGCTGCGCATTGATCTGAATGAGATGACAATTGGTAACGTGGCTTTCCCATACTGCCTTGCAACTTTTCTCATATCGTGAGACAGACTTTAGACATATGAAACTCTGGAGCACGACCGTTCGCGTGGTAAAAGTTTCATTCATTTAAGTACAAGGTTCGTGGTTGTGGAAATATAAGGTTTTAAAATCGAGTCTTAATTTTGAAACACCCTGTATATAATCGGTATTGGGAAGATCTCCTATACCTACCCTCAGAAAGACACACAGTCCACTGCTGCCGTTCTGTTCACTTCCTTCGCAGATTTCATCCAATGTGATCCAAGATGTTGGTGATCTTATATGCTGTTGGTCAGAACTTCTCAAGACTCCCCATCTGTAGGCTAGTCGGCATGATCTTTTTCGCCACAGTATAGGAAACAGAAGACCGAAGATAATGTTCATAATTATCATAGGAATTAACCTCCAACTTTGAGGTGATGGCCAACCACCAAAGAGAAATATAATTGTTCCAATAATCGCATGGAATAAAATCATCTTCCCTGTAAATGCTAAAAACGCCAAATGGAACCCCACAGCTTCTCCAAAATAAGCACGGAGAGAATCTACAAAAACACAAACAAAAATTAATAAACGTCTATTTGCCTTATACCAAGAAGTTAGATAATGATATTATTTGAAAAAAACGGTAAGAAAAATTCTACGACCTGGATTCGAAACAGGAACCTCGAGTGTCATATGCTTGACGCCTCTATCATATGCTTCTTCCTTCCGATAAGAAGGATAGTAGACCTATGTGAAGCTGGATGGTTAATAAGTTAGTAATTACAATTCTTGTACCATATGGCAGCATATTCCTCTCAAGATAACTACAAATCAACTTTCCATAGCGGAAGATATAGGCAGCACTGAAGCTTTACATTACAACTTTCGTCACGTTAATTATCAAAATCTTAGTGTAATATCTACTTTCATCCATAGTCGTATGGAGGTTTGTGAAGGCAGAAACGGCACCATATGTTAAATTGTGTGTTCCGATTGCATGTTGATCTTGTACTATAATGGCTGTGTACTATAATGTTTTTTAAATTCTGCAGTAGTTACAGTATTAAGTAATTACAGTGTGAAAAAGGGAATGAAAACTTCCGCGACTTGAACTCGAACCAGGGATCACGACTTTCGCTGTCGCTGCTCTAACCAATTGAGCTATCCCAAAGTGTTAACCGCCAAGTTGTTTACACTCTCTACGTATGGCTTCCATGAAGTCGTGTGTCAGCTCAACTGGCAGGCCACCGACTCGCAAGACTGGAATCCTCCTAACCCTCAAGCCGTCAAGAAAAGACGTGCTCAAAGAGAAGGGAAAAAGCTGAGCTGAGACGTAACTTCATGGAAGTCCGTACAAACCCATTGAACTGTTCACAATAGCTCAATTGGTTAGAGCAGCGATTGTACCATGGTTGGAGCTTAGGTCGCCGAATTTTAGTTCCATTTTATACACTTAATTATGATATATTTGAAGAATTTTCTTCGGTTTTCATCATTCTCTTTGAGCTATCAAGTAACTTGAGGGATTTAGATTTTTCGTCCTCCCTGTATACATAAAGACACACATTTAGTTAAAGAGATTTCAACATTTCAAGATACACAAAAAAAAACAAGTTCAGTACTGATGGATCTCATAAGGTCTCGTAAGTTAGCTCCAATTAATTGAATTGATATAACGGTATTTATGTACGTATTTTGGTTGTTTAGGTCAGCCAACATGTCGAATTATACAGGGCGAGTCAAAAAAAGCCTGCGTGAGGAAAAAAACTAAATCCCAGGACAATAGGTTTTGGAACAAGTTCTGTTTTTTTTTTCCCTCACGCCGGTTTTTTTTATACACCCTGTATTTAATGCAGTAAGTTCAGCTTTAAATTTTTGTTTTCATTTTTTATTTTGTATAACAGGATGAAAATTATTTTTTAACCATAAATAACAACTCGATTTTTCCTTTTTAACATTTTATTTCGTATTTCCGAGCACGCACTTGTGACCATTTTTTATGCATATTTGAGCACCTGTAATTCCTAAACCCTTTCGATCCCCAAAATGAAACTTAGAGGTTTTTTGAGCACGAGGAGGCTTTTTTTGGTGAAAAAAAATAAAATTTTTATCTGGTCCCCCTTTTCAGATATTTGACCTTGAAAATTTCCCAAGTTTGAGCCTGAATTAAGAAAAATGGGTGCGTAACGCAAATTTTCTTTCTCCACAGTCAAAATTTACCCTTTTCATAGTTATCAGAAAAAATTTAACAATTTGTCTTTCCACCCCTAGTCACCTTAATAATCATCAAAAATGACGATTTTGCTCGCAAGAACTGCTAATGTCAAGTTTGATTAATTCCATGATGGAAAAGGATTTTCAAACATTCAATAACAGAAAAATTGGTAATCGCGATATTTAGATGACATGCCCCTTTTTTTTCAAAATGCATAATAAACTTAAAATTCACGAAGGCCTGCAATTTTTTCCCAAAAAGTCCCAACCATAGTTTTTTCATTATTACATTCCACAACCCCTTATGATTGCATAAAAGCAAATATTAGTTGCCCGATTTAGCCCGTTTTCTTATAGTAATTTTTTTACAGTTATGCGTCGCAGTCTCTTCGACATACTGTACAAGAAAGGCGCAATCAGAAGACAACATTTGGAGAATAATTCAGAGTTATGCCAGCATGTTCTAAAATTAAACGGATTGAATCTTTAAAAGTTATAATATATAGGTATATGGAAGTATATGTAACATACTGAAAGCCTTTATACTCTATATAACTACATTATTTAGCTTGTACGTGTATATGTATGTACCTATTAAATAAAAATATTATTAAATTATTATTTTGTAATATAGTCCACCTAGATTGCCAAGTCGTCACATTGTGCGACGGTGCTCTTATGAGCGGATTCGACTGTACTTCACTTTGATTGATTTCACAAAATGCAAAACATTTCTGCAGTGCCAATCAACACGAAGTGAATATTGCACACCAGTAGCCATTGGCATAGAGCCCATTGGTTTCTGTTTTTCTTCCTTCGTCCGGTTAATTGAGATTAAAATGATGTGTTCGGTTTGCTTTTCCTGTCCGTTGTCCGGAAAAGCGAGATGTCCTGTTAAATGAGTAAAAAATTATTAAGAATGTGTTATTCTTCTTTCAGGACCTAAAAAAAACGTGTCCGATTTGAAGATGTGTCCGATATACGAGGTTCAACTGTATATTATGTGTATGTATTATTCTCTTTTATAACGTTTGCAGGCATTTTGTCTGACAAAACCCTAAGAGAGTAATGATCATGCTGTATGAATTTCACAAAGGGAATAATCTAACTGTGGTAATAATAAATTTTTGCGCCGGTTATCCTAATGCATTAAATGGTAGATCCTCATCAGACCATTGAAGAATTATCCAAACATCTTAATGCATCGTTATTTACTGTTCAAGAATACCTGAAATAGATGGGGAAGTTAATAGACAAGAGATTGGGTCACCAACTTTCACCTGACAATGAAGCCCTCACTGATCCAGCAAAAACATAATAGGTTGATTTAAATGCCAAATCTATCCGCCAGATGGCATCCGCTACGGTTTATGAATTTTGTTCTAGTTTATTTACAAAAGTTTAGTGAAGATGAAAGTTAAAGACTTGAAAGAAAAGCTTCAGTTAATAGGAGCGAAAACTGACGGAAATAAACAAGTATTGACTAACAGTGAGCAAATTTTATAACGAATTACGATTTACGAAAGTGACGATGCTAAATATTGGGCTAGGCTACGATATCTCATTTAACCTCACTGAATTTTTCGATCTGTAGGTAGTCCATGAAACTTGAGATTTTTGTTTTTAACATTGTTGTTCGAACATTGTGGAACTGCACAATTTACATGCATGTTCTTATAAAGTATTCTTAACATTGCCGAGATTTTCTCCTCATTTCGACCATAGCGTCATAGCCTCAGATTCATAAAGCGTAAGCGCTGCCATCTATACTTAAATCAACCTATAGAAATTTTGCCTGTGAAGTTCTTCTCACATTCACCTTTTACCCTAACATAGCACTATTTGTTCAGGAGGCCAAATGACATGTAACGAACATGTACAGTTCATTCCAAAAGCGTTTTCACTTAGGTGAGTGATGTTCGGCTTCCTTGCAATACATTAAACCAGTGAGATTAATCAATTCAGGCAAGAAGTCGAATTCGAATCACATTGGACGATGCCATT
>JAHWFO010012523.1:964177-975824 GCA_023313115.1 Rhysida immarginata
ACACAATTAAATCTTTTCATTGTTAAAAAAGGTGTACACTTTTAAAATTTTAAGATTAACGAACTACACAAATATTATTTCTTATTTTATTGCAGTTTGAAGCCAAAATTGATGCATGTTATATTTTTGTTATAAAGGTCAGTTCCTCTCAAATTATTTCAAAAAAGAAACTGAAAGGTTTCCTCTGGAAAAAAAAAATTTGTCTCCTTACCTTTTCTTTCTTTTTTCCTTTTTAGGAGAATGCATCTTGCTGGGAATAGCGTGAGAAGATTAAATGTTACACATTTGTAAATTTAGTTACATAAGGGGGAGGTGTAATTTATGGGGGCCATCACCAAGACACATGACCTCCCCCCCTCGTCGTGTTTGGCGACATTCTTGCAAGAATTGTTTCCCTCTTTTCGGGTCTTATCCGCTCACTGCTCGCGCCTTCAGATAACAGTTTTCGCTTGTTGAAAGCGCGTGGTATTGTTAAACAATCTGCACCTATATTGATGACGTTTAAGAATAACTTTTGAGAGGAAAAAATCATTCTAAAGCAGTAAGCGAAATAAAAAAATGATGGCGTGATGTTGTTGCTTTAGGGTTACTGGGACCTTCTCTCCTCAACCCCTCTTTCATCCCATTGGATCGGTTTACAAAATAAATTCAAATAGATCGAGCAATATGAGAATAGGAGATATACTGGTGTTTATTGCCTATTTTGAGAGAAATTTCCCTCTTTGGGCCAAGTGTTTAATCATATTCTCCTCCACTGAACCTAATCGCCATCACGGGTAAGTACTATAGTACTAACATGTACTCAATACTAATAAAACTTGTGGCATTTAATCAGTTTAACATGGACGATTGCCCCTTTTAGTCTTGGCAGAGTCATTTTAAATGATCAATAAGGTTCTTGTAGAAATAAGGAAAATAAACCGGTAACATATCGAATTTGGCAAGAAACAATTGGAATAATTTAGGTAGAATCAGTTGAAGGAATTTTTAAAACGTATATAAATATATAAAGGAATTTTGCTTTATTCTTTAGTTTTGCAACGAAGTTTAGATTTTGTAAACATTCCTAATACTTGCTTATCATTTGGAATATGCATTAGTCATTTTCTATACTCATTTTCCTTTATTCATTAAATAGAAGTTAAACGGATAACCATAGCGCCTCCGGTGCAGAGGATCTTTTTTTAAAAAACGATGCCTTTATTAAGCATCTAATTAATATTATTTATGCATAAGGCAAAATGGAATACGAAATCTTTATACGACAAGGCAAAGAGCATGTCAAATGAATTTTTAATGTTCATTTTCTTATCATTGAGGCATATATTAGCCGACAACGTACTGAACCTCATCCGTGGAATGCCAAGAATTAAAAACCTATGTATATTCTCATTCTGTTTTTTATCGGATATTAATTTCTGCATTTTATTTAAAGTTTGAAATCTTATCAAATTTGGACATTGCACATAATGGCTGTTGTTCTTAATATATAGATTGCTGCACGAGGTTAAAATTGATAGCGTATGGTGACCCAGAAGTCCTCAATATGATATTGTAACCGAAGTAAGAAATTATGGCACGCCATCTTCGTAAGTAGTAACTCAAGACATTAAATAAACTAATAGTTGAAAGAAAAGTTAATATTTCGCTAAGTAAAGGAGAAAGAGTACCTATTTGTCATTCTTAAGCTACTAGTGTATTTAGTTTGAACTTGATCATTCACTTTGCTTTTCTACTTGACAAGGGTTCTTATTGATTATTTGAAACGACATTTTTATCCCATAATGTCTAAGCATTAATCTTAAATCCGTTTTTATTCAGTCAAAGTGTTTTCCTTTACATTGAAAAACCTGCCGAACGCTTCGTAGAACTCATTCCTTTAATTTTCATTTGATCGCCATGTTAGACTGAGGGCTACGCTTAAAACAGTTATATAAGTTTATACAAAAAAAAAAATAAAAATAAAAATAAAAATTAAAAAAATTAAAGGAATTAAATATTTACTTACTTAAATAATTTGGATAAATTAATAAAAGTAAACTCTATGAAACAATTGTACTTTTTTTGTGTGTAGTATACAATAAAAATATATAGGATGTCCACAAAGGAATAACATCTTTATAATTGGACACAGTGGCAAGATCCTGAAAACAGTTGACGTTACTCATACAGACTATTCTTTGTCAAGGCAATTGGCCTACTTTTTTATACAGCTCCTATTCAAAATACTAGAATCGTGAATAAAATTCGGTTTGGTTATACCTCTTAAGGTGCAATTTAATACATGGGTATCTGAGTCTCTCATTTTTTTATTTTCAGCTTCAAGGAACAATTTTAATATTTTACAAAAATTAAACTTTAATTCAAAAAAACAAGAGACACGTGAAACGACACAATTAGAAAAGTGTAGGATTAATAGAAAATATTAGAATCATCATCTTAATCATTAAGACTTAATGTATTCAAACTAATACACTAACAAACAACACGACTCTAAACATCCGTAGGGCTTATGAATCAGAGCAGCGTATAGAAATCACAACTGCTTAAGAATGAAAACCAATCAGAACTGCTAATAAATGAAAAGCTGCCAGAACTGCTTATACAGGGTGAGGCATTTATCTTGAGACAACTGAATATCTCGGAAACTAAGCTTTGTACGAAAAAAATGTCCAAAATCAAAAGTGAATTATTTCGCGGGGGAAATTCATTAGTTAAAAAATTACCTCCCCCCCCCCCATCTTGTGAGGGCGGCGGGGAGTGGGAGGGGCTGGCTTTGAAATCTTAAATAGGAACCCCTATTTTTAATGGTACATGTATATTCAGTTTGTACACAATATTCGAGAAATGTATTATTCTTGGTGTTTTTTTCAATTGATCCAATTGTTTAGGAGATACAGGCCCTGAAAGTGTGGAACTTTTAAAGCTTGAACCCAATTTTATCGATGAAGACAAAGATAGAGAGTGGGTCTGCAGACATTCCTATTCTATCTTTGATGGTCTTTGAGAATCCGAAGTCAAAATTTCAAATATTCAAAAATTTTTAGTGCACAAGTAAACTTTTGGAGGCAGCAGTCCTATGGAGACAGTCTATGCGTGTGTATTAAAAAATATTGGATTTTTGAAATTCTAACTTCGGATTCTTAAAGACCATTAAAAAGTAGAATAGGAATGTCTGCAAGACCCACTCTCTATCTCTTGGTCTTCATCGATAAAATTGGGTTCAAAATTTTAAAAGTTCCACATTTTCAGGGCCTCTATCTCCTAAACGGTTGGATCAATTGAAAAAACAACAAGAATAAAACATTTCTCGAATATTATGTACAATCTGAATATACCATTAAAAATAGGGGTCCCTATCTAAGATTTCAAAGTTACACCCTCCCCCCCCGCCCCTTTCACAAGGGGGGGGGGGTAACTTTTTAACTAATAAATTTCCGCCGCGAAATAATTCACTTTTGATATTGGACAATTTTTCGTACAATGCTTATTCGTACAACGTTTCCGAGATATTCAGTTGTCTCAAGATAAATTCCTCACCCTGTATATGAAAACTAATCAGAAAACGTATGAAAACTTCCATTAGGGCAGAGATAAAGTGTCAGCAATTCGATTTATAGAGGTTCAAATTGACAGAACACGATTTGTGGGCGAACTTGTGTGCTAACTTCGATTTATGGAGGTCAACTTTCCACCAAAAAATTTGGTTTATGGAGGATCTATTACTTCGAATTATAGAAGTTTTAGTCCCTGAGCAAAAGGGAATAGACTAAAACTTCGATTTAGGGAGGAATTTGATTTATCGAGCTTCTACTGTATTTAGTAGCATCGCCTTTTGCTTTCTTACAACTCTTAATTGATTTAATGTTACCGCCAAGGTTAGCCCAATGTTCTTTTGTAATAAAGAACCGTAAGTTTTTAAACACTCAATAAGTTCACGTTTATTTGTTGGAACTTCAACTTGGAACTTGTTTTTAATTATGCCCCACAAATTCTTAAATGGATTTAAATCGGGTGAATTTGAAGGCCAAAGAATCACATCAATACAGAGTTTCCGAAAAAGAATGACAATATTGTTATTTTATAACTTTTTATTGGATGGCACTAGGATTTTAATTTTTTAACAAAAATTCGCAAAAAATGAACAGAATTTTACCTCTGCGTAAAATTGTCTAAATTTCCGCTGGACAGCAACAATACTTAAATTCCGCGAACCATAATACTTTTGTTCTTAAGAACAGGAGAGCGCAAAATAACTATTATTCGGAATTCGGCTCGTGCCACCTATCCCACAAAACTTGGATGGTTCAGTGGGGGCACAAAGCCCGTTCCAATGTATGCGCGTGTACATCCATTAGTTTCGGAGATAGGTGCTCTATGTTGCATTTCTTGTACAGACATATTTACATCAAACTACAAAATGCTGCCGCAATTCTGTATGGATAATAATCAGTACTGCCAACGTAAATTTGATACTGTGTGTTCCTTGTAATAAAAAAAATCAAGTTTTAATGAAATCAAATAAAAAACTTATAAAATTACAAAATGTTGTCATTCTTTTTCGGAAACACCGTATTTTTTAACTGTCATTTGCCGTGTGGTTGGAGACACAAAACGTTTTCTTCACATAAATCTTCAGCAGAAGCCAGTATTTCCTGATACATATTCGCATTTATTCGAAAGTTTAGTATGCAAAGTTTTCCATCATATTTTGCCATAAATTCCAATACAGTCAACGACTTGGCATATTTAACTGACCGCTTCATACGCTATTTTTGAAACGCTTCTGCATGCAAACAACACACACGTGGTCTTTGGTTTCAAACCAAATACAGAATATAGATTCATACTAAACAAATCACTGTTCCAATCATCCTGATCTCAAAGAAGTTATTTGCTAGATCCATGCTTATATTGCAGTTTAGCTTTATTTAGGTACTTCTTGTGCAGTCATTTTCCATTGTTTGAGCGATGATAATATCTTCAGTAGCGGAAGAAATATCAACTTAATCTAACTTATCTACGATTTAAACTTAAATGTTTCTTGATTATTTAATTTGAACCTTCAAGTTGAGGTCCTTAGTTATATTATTATTAAAAAAACACACATTAATTTTCAAAATCATGTTGATTTCTAAGCAAACCAGAATTTACTAATGATTCTAATAGTCGGAAGAGGAGCTGTACCAACACCACCTAAAGAGAAAGCCTGAGCGCGGAAACGTTATACATTGTTACATCATAATACGAAGTCATAACTTAGAGCTTATTATTGGTAGAAATACGATTAAAGATGACTTTTTATGTTGATGAACAAGGTATGAAATTTTCGCGCTCAGGCTTTGAGTAGAGGTGGTGTTGGCTGTACCCAGTGAACAATTTATTAATACCTCCTCTTTAGTACTTCGTTGGGCCACCTTTTGCCTATAATTCTGCGTCGATTCTTCTTGGCATGGACTCTAGAAGATAGTCTGTGGCATCCGGACCATAGTTGATGAATAGCACTTTCCAGTTATGTGAAATATAGTTGTGGACCCATCTGTCTGATGGCTTTTCAACTTCATCCCACAAAAGTTCAATGGGATTAAGATCAGGAGATTGTGGGGGGCCACCTAAGCAAAATAAACTATTCAGGTTCCTGACACCAATCCTTTACTATATTAGCATTACTGCAGGACGCATTATCTCTGTTGGAATAAACCAGCAACATGACAAGATGAACTTGGTCAGCAACGATAATTGTTTCAGAGTCTTGCCCTTCTGTTGTCTTTTACGATTCTGGGCACTCTGTTTTGCCCAAGCACTAATAACAGTAGTTGGTGACGACCAAATGTTGCACGTTGAGACCCAAATATTTAGCTGACCGTTCAGTCTTTAAACGCCTTAGCAAGAGCTGCTCTGAATATTTCACGAATGCGGCGGTTTCACTCCATGGCTACAAGCTCCTAAATCATCCCACCAAACGTCTATCAGTCCAGAACTCCCTATCGAAACGGACTAGTTTTGCTTTGACGTTGGCCATATGCGGGTGGGCGTTTTCATGAAGTTGAACATCATCGGGATTCACACAATATATCCTTAAAACAGGACACAATGCTGCCCCTAAAAACTTCAATGTGATCCACAGAGTCCGAGATAATAGATTTCTGAATTTCCTGGAATCAGTGGAGATTCACAGAAGACCTCCCAACCAGCTTATGAATCAGGATCGGGGACCCATCAACCTTTCCAATTCGCTAGACATTTTAGAACATTTGACAAAACTTTTTTTCTCATTGTTTCTTCAATGTAATTTTTGTTACTTTTACTATGTAAAAATATTTTGTAAATGAATTTAGTCATATTGACAGATGGCCAAATGGTGGCTGAAATATGAATATTCATGCTAAAGTAAAATATTTGTGGAAAAGCGGATTTGATTTGTTTACCGAGAAGTTGAACATCGTTACCTTCTTATGGTCGTTTATCTCTAATAGCATGCCGCAGTGTAGTCAATGTTTCACAATAGGTAGCGGCGTTGACGTTTGGCCCACGAGACAGGAACTCTGCGAGTAGGATGTCTTGCATATCCCAGAAAATTGTTAAGCATAATTTTTCGAGCTGAAGGAGAAAGTTTGAATTTTTTGCGAACCGGAGAATGTGGACGTTTCCTAGCGTATGAAGTGCAAGAGCCAGGACTTATTTCCTGTGTCAGTGCCATTCAGAAAAGCATTTTTCTCCTGATTTTACCGATGCAGATGTTACAGACTGCACGCCATTCTGTTGCCGATGTGTTCTGGTCAGACTTTTTGGAATACAACGCGAACTGACTTTGTGGTAGCCAAGCTTCTGGTGCACCATATTCCATGTAGATCCGTAGGATATATGAAACGTTTCACTCACTTCCAGAAACATTTTACACCATTTGCATACATCGGAATAGTCCAGACAGTCAGCACCGTAAACTTCTATCATTTCCCTATGAATTTCAGCTGGTTTATTACCTTTTGCGAAAAGAAACCTTATAACAGCTCGCTGTTCTTCCACTGTGATAGAGGCGGTCATTTGTGAAACAACTGGTAGCACATAGTATGCGTACGCAGGAACAATTATTGTTATGCAATGTTTGTGCATATACTCGGCCTTCTTTTTGGATTTATTTAACTTTTACACAGCGATTATATTTCCTCCGTTAAAAAATAAATGGAAGCAACGCAATTAAGAAGAGTTACTTTCGGATATCCCCTTGTATAGTGCGACATTTTACACATGCCGGGTTTCATTCTAGAAGTGCTTTATGAAGTATAATGATATTGGTTATGCTTAACTTTTGAATACGAGTGTTTGTTAAGCAGGTTTCACAAATAAAATGCTAGCGACGGCGGCCGCGGCGCCGCAAGCCTCGCGGATCCGCTTCCAAAAGTGGCAGATAATTGGTGATAACCGCAAACACTTCTCCTTTCACGAAAAAATGCGGCACAGCAAGCGTTTGCATCTGCTGCTACAATCCGATTGGTCCGTGGTTATGACGTCATACAAATCACATCATCAACTCCTTGCTTGTCCGTCATTAATCGCCCGCTTGCCGTATTTATTCTATTCTCGACTGAAATGAAGTCGGCCAATGTGCAGGTTCAAACTGCCCCTAACTCTAATTCTATGTCTACTGCAAGGTACGTGCTACTGCCTTCCCAGAATTTACATGTAATTTAGCTTTTCCTGAATGGCTGGGCCACTGCTGCCGCGACGAACTTCATCTGCAAGCTCTGCGTACGACGCACGGCACTCAACCGATCGGCTCGAAGTATTTATGAAACTGTTCGCGGTGCAGCGCTCTAGGCGGACGCCGCGCCGCGCCCAGATCCGCTCGCCGCAAGCAATTTGTGAAACCCGCTTTATATGGCCACTCCAGCTCGATCCGGAATTTTCTGTTTCCTATGTAACAAATTTTCGCTTTAAGTGGCCACACTCCGCTTAATATAGCCACCTTTTTTCAGAGGTAGTTCACGAATTCTACTTTTTCATCTCATCTTACTCCGAAATAATGAACACTCCGCTTATAATATCCACTTTTCATTTCCCTCTAAGCCAATGGGCAGTGTTGCCTAAAATACAGATTGTACTGATTGGTCAGTTACGTGTATATAAACTCTGTAAGTTTGAATGGAATCCACCTATGGGATTAAGTGACTGTATCTTCAAGGATTGGGTAATGATTGTTCAAGATGTTCCAATTGTGAAAGAATTAACCAACACGTGAGCAGATGAGGATGCACTGGCTGACATATCTAAGACTCAAAAATAAAATGAAAACCAAGAACTAGAAATCAATAACAGCGATAATGACGAGGAATTATTAAACCGTCGAATGCAGAAGTTCGAACAAGCCTGCGCACCATCCAAGTAGCTCTTCAAAAGGGTGGCTATGATAAAATGGATGACTATTAAAAAGTTCAAAGTAATGTTTATGATTTTTTTAAGAAGGCAAGGTTGTCAAACAAACATTAGACAATATTTTAAATAAAATATTTTGACAAGATACTGTACGTGAATAAATGATTTCTAAGCAAACAAACTTGTCTGTTTGTAAGTACAAACACATGCTCGACTTGTTGGATAAAAAAAAAAAGTACTTTTGGTAACCTCACTTAAAACAGCCACCGGTTAATATGGCCACTTATGGCCCGAGGTGGCCATATTAAGCGGTGACCACTGTAGCACTTACCATGCACAGACATAGAATTAGAGTTAGGAGCAGTTTGAACCTGCACATTGGCCGACTTCATTTCAGTCGAGAATAGAATAAACACGGCAAGCGGGCGATTAATGGCGGACAAGCAAGGAGTTGATGTTGCGATTTGTATGACGTCATAACCACCGAGCAATCGAATTGCAGCAGCAGATGCAAACGCTTGCTGTGCCGCATTTTTTCGTGAAACGAGAAGCGTTTGCGGTTATCACCAACGATATATAGGCTGCTTCTAAAAACTCTTTCCAGTCGCGATCGAGCGTAAGCGTTCATGATCAACGCGAGCACTGCATCTAAAAATGACAGAGCGCTCATCACTGGCGCCTCTAAAAACTCCCCGATCTCATCGTCGTGTTGGGAACGCTCAGGATCAAAGTGATCTTATTTCCATCGTGATCACTTCGCGTTGCCTCGCTCACTTCCACTACTTTCGCTTTTACTACTTTCACAATAATGGCCGACAATGAAAGCATATCCCACCTCGAAGTCCGTTTCCAATGCGGTTTATAGTTTTGTAATGAATCTGAAGGCACAGAACAGGTCAAGATACACGGCAGGGGCGAAGGAGCTGAAGATAAAAGCGAAGATTATTTTATGTATTTTAATTTTTAATTTTTCTCTTAGGTTTCGAATTTTCTTTGAAGTTTCGTTTTATCGTACGTGTACTCTCGTGCGTAGATTTTTTAACACTCTCGTATTTATTGTCATAAAAGAATAAATGCATTGAAATCTAATAAATCCCCATCAGATTATAATAATGGACAATAAAAATAAATAATTACGCTTAAAACAGAAAGTTTGAAAGCGTAACGAGTTTCTGTGACAGTTACCTCTTATTTACTGATCGGGCTGTTATCTCGTTGCCCTTGGCACTGTCAAAAAATTTCATGAGCGGGTGAATAGAGCGGGCGCGATCAGGGGTAAACGATCACGTGATTGAAAATGAGCGCTCGAGAGTTTTTAGAAGCACCCGAAATGAGTAGATCGCTCATGAGCTGCTTTCAGCCCCACCAACGCGTCCCCATTTGAAATCCTGTCGGCCATTGCTTTGGTTGGCAAAAAATGGCCTTCATCGTATGTTTACGTTTGAAGTTTACATAGACAAACCAGGGCCGTAGCCAGGACGTTATCTTGGGGGGGTCGATTTTCAAAAATTCCGGACCCTTTTTCAAAAATTCCACTGAGTCGAACCTTTTTGCATATTTGGGAGGCGGACCTTTTTCCATAATGGAGTGGTCGTCGACCCCCCCCCCCCTTGGCTAGGGGCCTGCAAACACAGTAAAACTCAATGCCGATTACTTGTCCAGCTTTAAATTGTAGTAATAGATATATTAAAGGTTCACCACTGACCTTTCACAGATGTTTTTTTATCTTTCTGCGTCTTAGAATGTTTTTCTCATGTAAAAATCGTGGTCGTGGTTGTTGATACATAAAAGATGTCGATATTCAACCATGTTACCGTCGTTTCAGTGATACCAGAATGATTGTTTAGAGGTATTTATGAAATTATATACCGCATTTATTAAAAAGCATCTAAATTTGGGAGAGGACGCTTAAGAAATTTCAGACTACAAGCACGATGTTGGTGGAGGGGGGGTGCTTTCTCAGCTGGCGACAAAGCGGATATATAATAATGGCGCTTTGGCTGGCGATGTTGTTCTGCCAACCACAGTAATGGCGCCTACACTAACAATAGAGATTAGTTCCACTTTTCGCCGCCTTCAAATTGCCCCAGAGATGGCGGCCACATAAGCGATCTACTCATTTCATATCGTTGGTTATCACCAATTATCTGCCGCTTTTGGAAGCGGATCCGCGAGGCTTGCGGCGCCACCACTAGCTTTTTATTTGTGAAACCCGCTTAAGACGTGGTCTGCAATATAAATTTAATTTAAGAATGATATTTCTGCACAAATCAAAAAATAAAACTATTCATGATAGAAAAACAACATTTTAGATTAGTGGTTTCATTTTGAGAGAAGGCCCGCATCCAAACAATGCAAAAGTAAAATGCTATTGCCAAATTGGACAAAATGTTCAAAAATTTGAAGGGGCTGAAGAAAGCATCACGTCGGAAATCTGAGACCCGATTCGAAATGAAATGGCGCTTTCTGAAACGCTTCATGACCTAAAGATGATTTCAAGCTCGTCGCTTTTACCAACGTTAGACCAGTTCGAGCGTGATACCGATGGATTCTGGTTCGAAGCCAGGTCGCGGAATTCTTCTTTCCGTTTTTTTCTTTAACATCTTTACCTTATGTTTGGAGCAATAATTCCAGTTAAATTTATTACTTTCATAATTTATGACCTGTTTGATATCGCTCTTGCAGAAGCTTTGTATATGATTAAATGCTCAGAAGACAGGTGTTCGTAACTGCTCAGAAGGAAAAGGGATGTCGTGGTTTTGTGTCTGGTGCTAATAAGAAATTAGCTAAATAAGAATTCTGAAAAAAGGAAGCAATGCAGGGAAGAGAGGAAAACCAAATGTGAATCGGGAGAAACTATCTCCACCATCAGTTTCAATCCAAGTTCCAGTGAAACAATTGCATCTTCGTTTATGATGACTGGCCAGAGCTTTGTAAAGAAGAACCACCAACGTTTAAAGAAAAAGACTTCTTGTCCACTAAATTTTATTATCGCAAAAAATATGGAGAAAATAAATAATCAGTGATATATTATCTAAAACATTATTTGAAAAAATAACTATTACCATAAACATTTAAGGTTTTATGCTACCGTTGAACGATAATCTATCAATGTTAAATTTTGTACAAATTATTGATTACTTCGTGCAAATAAACAAAAGAATAACAATTTTTAAAAATTATCCCTTCATTAGTAAAACACCTTAATATACAGGACAAGTTAAAAGTGACTGGACATAATTGGGGGGGAGGGGGGTTCTAGAAATTAAGGCGT
>JAHWFO010012523.1:981410-998556 GCA_023313115.1 Rhysida immarginata
TGCAAAATAAAAATTCCTACCAGAAAAAGATGATGGATGTAGAAAAAAAGGACGACGAGACACCAGAACCGAAACGTCAGTTTTTTTCAGGGTCTTATCTTCCTGTGTTGTATTTTTATGTATTCATGGAAAAAGAATAATTTAAGAACTCTAACATCACAGTACCACGTCATTATATAGGCTTTAATCGTAGCCAGCCCTTACATTCGCAGAGTAATGGGTGTCCGAAAAGTCCTGCACTATAGACGAAATCACAGTACTTGTTAAATATCTCCTCCGTCGAATTCCAAACGTAGGCGGAATATCTTTAGGAATTTGGAGAGGAGGCAATTGTTTAAGATCCTGGGGACATATAGATTATCTATGGCAGTATTTCTTAAAATTTGCGACCCTTTTTCACATTTAAAAATTCCAAAGGACCCCCAATACATGGGTACCCTAATGTTTTATAGGTTCCATGAATTTTCTGCGACTTCCTAAGAATTTTTCACGACCCCCTTGGGGGGTCGCGACCCTACTATAATAAAACTGGTCTATGGGCTTGGCACTTGTCCTCAGTAATATTGCTTAGGTGGACCACACTCTACCCCCATGATTCGAATACATCCAGAAAGAAAAGCCACTGGATTTAAATCTGCGACCATGGAGCCCATTCAACAGATCTCCTGCGAGCAATCCAGTGTTCAGGAAAGGTTTCATTCAGCTAGACAAAACGAAACTTGTATTAGAATTTGCCTATGGTGCGAATACCTAATATTGTATAAGGATATAAAGTAATGGATGTCCCAAAATGAACTGACATTTTAAATTTGCCGCCATTTTTTTCATGGTACAACCAGAGTTGTACCAGAATAGAGATTTTTATATGCTGTCATTATTGAACATTTAAGTTAAATTATGCAAAACTACACAATTGACCAACGCGTAGAAATTGTAAAAATTCACTTCAAAAATGGTGAAAAATTTACGAAAACAGTTCGCAGACGCCGCGCTTTTTTTTTAGTCACCGTAATACACCTTCTCCTATCGGCTTTGACACAAGAGCATCATATAAAAATCTTCTTCCGAAGCGAATTCTTCACCTCTCTGATTTTGAACCATATTCACTGTTCTGGCAAAATATGCCGCGGCCTTGAACAACAAACGCTTCACAAATGAAGTCTCTGAGCACGAGATCAATGATACCTGGGCAACATCTCAACCTGCCAAAGAAAACATTCAGTTATTGAAGGAAAATTTAATGATAGTGTTAGCGAGATGATGGGAATTGGTCGCCAAGATCATATGACTTGACACCGTTAGACTTCTTTCTCTGGAGTTATCTTAAGGATAAATTGTCAATAAAATTCGACCTCAGATGAATTTCGACAAATTACCGAAATTTCCAGCAACATTTTATGTCAACCCGTTATGGAAAATTTTCTCAAAAGAGTGAATTTGTGCTACCAAGGCCGGGGCGATCATTTGTCAGATGTTTTGAATCACATATAATCCCCCATGTTTTTAATTTCCAATGAAAAATGTATTTTATTATAAAATTAAAATGTCAGCTCATTTTGGGACACTTTTTATAAGGATAAGGACTTTATAGCAGTGTCACTCGAGATAACCTAGCACCATTCAACTCTCGATTCCCATTCGTGGCGTAGTTTCTTAATCCTTTTGATACTCAAATAAAACTTGCAAGCTTTGAGTACTAGGAAAGGTATCTTGGTTTAAAAAAAAATCATTGCTTCCATTTTTGAGATATTTGATTTTGAAATCTGCGAAAATGGAAAATTTCCCAAATATGAGCCCAAATTAAGGAGAAAGTGCACGGAACACAAATTTTGTTTCTTGACAGTTGAAATCTACTTATCCATAATTTACAATCTGTACTTAACAATAGACATTCCCATTCCCTTATATTTTCTGAAACTTCTTAGGTAATATCCTCTTAATGTTAATAAAAATCGAAAGTTTCTATTTTTAAGGGAGTGGAATGATAGCCATTTTTCAAAACCTTTACAAGGCCCATTTTTATCCTACCTCAGCGAAGAAAAATGAGAATAGTTCCAAAGCGGATAAAGATAAAAATAAAAAAAAATGTTTTATACTTCTCAATGAAAGGATTAACCACGATATAAAAATAAAAACCAGTTGAGAATGCATAGTACTGCATTGCCAGAATGATTAATTATGTTAGTTAAAAGCATCGTTACCGTATTCGCGAAGTCGGTCGTTCCATCGTCATTTTTCTTTTCTTTTTTTTGAATTTACTAATTTTGACTTCAGATTCGGATAGACAATCGAAAAGTAAGTAAAAGTTTTTATAGGCACACATGCTCTATCTAATCGGTAACATGACCTGTACAGGGTGTATCTAAACCCCTGTTACTAACTTCTGGTGGTGATTCCCCACAGCGAGATGAAAACAAATGTTCATATAAACATGGTTCGGATAACGAACCGTTTGAGATTTCCGCAGTTAAAATTGAAGTTTCAGCACTGGTTTTGGTACTCTGTGGATGGCAAGTGACATGAGGAGAAGCTGCTTATATGAACTTTTGATTTCATCTCGCTATGGGGAATCGCCACCAAAAGTTTGTGACATGGGTTTTGATACACCCTGTACAGGTCATGTTACCGATTAGATAGAGCATGTGTGCCTATAAAAACTTTGATTTTACCTGTTTTCAAGTAGAAACCAATTTTGATTTCCCAGGCTAAAGATTATTTTGTGAGAAATAGTTAGCGTTTGGGAAATTGTAAAGAAGAGATATTGATGTAGCTCGTGCCAGAAACGAACTAAAATGACTGTAAGTTAACGTGAAAACATTCCTTAGTGAAACTGAAACAATGAAAATAGTAATAAAGCCCATTTTTGATCTGGATTCGAAACGGGAACCATGAGTACCCGTCTCGTCGCTCTAACGAAGGAACCGAATTTATAGATGGCAGCCTCGGCCTCTGTACAAATCCAGGCAGTGAATCATGACTTTTCCATTTTTCACTTATTAAATAAATTTCTAAGAATAATACTACAGCACACAAAAAGCAGTGAAGACATTCAAGAAAATTCTTCAGACATTTTCTTAATTACAATTATAAAGGGAAAGAAAAATTCCACGACGTGGATTCGAACCACGGACTAGACTTTCACTGTCGCTGCTCTGAACAAGTGAGCTATCGTGGACAGTGAAATGCAATACAAAGTGTCCTTATGGACTTCATGAAGTCACAAGACAGGCCAAATTGAGAGCAGACTCCGACTCGCAGGTTTGGAATCCTCTCTACCCTTAAGTCATGAAATTGATGAAAATTCATAACGCAATAAGACCACTTATTCAACTTAATTATAAAGATATTTTATCAGTACCTTAATTAAATACACACTGAGTGGCCATTTCACTATTAATCTTCCTGGTAACAGCTTGGGCTAACCATAGTTCAACCAACACCTCCTAGAAAGAAAGCCCTTATTATTGGTATAAATCACAGTCTGTAGACATAAATGGTCATCGAGCTCCGCTGAAAAAGGAAGCTAAAGTTTCTAGCTCCCGTTAGGGCGGGAACTCTATTGATAAGTGGCGCTGCATGTACAATCGGCCCAACCTAAAGTTCTAGATAAAGTATGGCCACTCCCGCCGTTTCTGTGAAAAATTCCATTGCAGGAATGCCAAAAAGGTCAAATCGCGGGTTATTATGCAACAGCATTGCAAGAACCGGAAAATTATAATTAATATTAATATAATAAAGTTATTATAAAAATTACTTGCATTCCTGTAGACGTCTGTATGAAGGAATTTTGCAAGAAATGGCGGCGTGTCCATACTTTATCTATCTAGAACTTTATCCCAACCGCGCCTGCATCGCCGCTCTTTCGGCAGACAGAAACCTTAATTTCATTTTCAGTTTCAAAAGTATTTCGGCCCTACTGCGACCTATGCGACACCTGGCATGATCTGTTTTCCGTAGATTCTCGAAACAATGGAAAATGTTGAAGCTCGATGATCATTTATATCTATAAATCATGGTAGAAATAAGATTACCAATGCCTTTTTATGATGATGTAAAAATATATAAATTTTCAATGCGCAGGCTTTTTTTTTTCTAGATGTTGGTTCAACTCGTTTGCATCTGGGCATAGATTCCATCCAGTATTCAGAATATCTTCCCAAGCCTCAAAGATAGCGTCCCGGCAACTATTGCAAATTGGTGTGATTGCAGTATTATCCACGAAATGTTCAATGGGATTACGATTTGGAGACTGCACGAGCTATGAAAGTTCGTCAAACTCTTAGTCGTGGTTCTGGAATCGCCCAAAGACCAAATGAGCCCTGTAACATGTGACATTGTCGAGCAGAAAGAAACATATGGCATAACATGCGGCATTGTCGTTTATCCTGGAGTGATGACTATGGCCATGATGGGTGGAAGTATATTCTACATTTTCATCAGGAGACCTAACATTAATAACAGTCACCGAAACTGAATAAAACGTTAGAAAAGTGAAAGAGAAAACACTTTTCCATAAAAAAAATATAGCCAGTTTTTATATTTCGAATGCGCATTTCGAACGGCAATATAGTTTTCGTCAGTAAATTTCATTTGTTGTATTAGGCTGATGAAGACTACCCTGTCGTTCAAATTGCGCATCCGTGGAAGTGTTTACTCTTTTTCTTTTCTATAGGGGACCTAGTATCTTATCATTAAAACGTTCTCCAAACGACCATCACGAACTTGTCATGTCCAAACAAAGTTCATCGCCTCATACAGTTTTCTCTGTGTCCACAGTATCATAGCCAACTATAAAAACTTTCTCGTCGGTTACGCGCAGTATGCCATCAACAAGGAAGCGTGATTCATCGGATCATCGAAAGGTTTTTCCAGTCGGTGACAGTTCACTATAGGTGAACAACAAGAACAACAGGAAACCACTATTCCACATCAGAGATTTATTGCAACGTATGCGCATTTCGGCAGCCAAGCTGCCTTCCTCAGCGTATACAAGAACTTGATCAGACCAGAGGAAGGCAGCTTGACTGCCGAAATGCGCATACGTTGCAATAAATCTCTGATGTGGAATAGTGGTTTCCTGTTGTTCTTGTTAATCTGTGTCCACAGTTTCTGGCTTCATCTCCTTCTATCACTATAGGTGGTTAAAGACTCATTACAGCCTCAATTTCTCTTTTTGAGCTGAAAAACGTGCTACTCATATGAGAAGCCAATTATATTAGCCAAAAACGGAACAATGTCGGGAATATAGTGGGTTCTGAAATTGTCATGTGCAGTCAGTGATTGTACAGTGCAGGTCGAGTATTTCACGAACTGATGCCCGCGGTTGGCATTACAATCATCTAAGATTTTTTCTGGTGCAATGTCGTGGACGAGATACTCGTTGGCCCGACATTTTTTGAACATTTGCACATTCTTGATATACATGAGCAAGAGATCTTAAAATAATGCTGGATCCACTTGTTTGACATCGACTATCATGGCTCTGTGGAAGTTATAATCAAGCCCTGAGTAGAATGATCGATTAAGAAAAAAAGGGAAGTAACTCTAGACATGACTTCGACCCGTATTTGCCTTATTTTGTTAATCGATCATTCCACTCAGGGCTCTAGATATTGAGGATTGACTTAATTGTGCTTGGTTTTTCCCTATCCCGCTTTCATATGTTAATCGATTATATTCCAGCCATCCTAAGAAAAACGGTCAGTGACATGTCTGCTAATCGGAGCTGTCCACTCTACTACTTAATGAAATTTTACCTAACGAAATGACCACTCACTGTAAATAAAAATTTAGTTAAAATTTCCCTTTTTTTAAATCTACTAAAATTTTATATATTTTTTTTTCTTAACAGGAAATCAAAGTCATCCTTATTGTCGTAACTCTAAGCAGACAACAAAAAATTCCAAAAAATACTCTGAAAATATGTGGCTAGATTATGCTCAACCTCAGCCATTCCCTCCAATGGGAGAGAGAGAAAATTGCTGCGAAAATTCAAATTCTTACAATAAGCAAAGGTTTACTTTAGACTCCAGAGTTCGTAACATTCAGCTCGATTCATATGAAGAATCATTTCTGCCAGAAGAAAAGATGAAATTTGATCAGAACGGTTTCCCTTCATCGCTGGAGGATAGTTTTCAAAGGAGACCATGGAGAGTTAGAGGGAACAGAGCTTTTAATGCTCAGACAGAAGACAACGCCAACACCAATGAGGATACAGAAATGACCAATGGTGATGCAGCTGCGGCAGCAGCAGTCTCTAGTATGCCAACAATGCAGGATCCGCTCGGAGGGTGTGCACAACAGACTGACACGTCCAACTCTTCGTCCAATTCTTCCTATGAAAATAACAATAGCGAATGGCCTTGTCCTGCTCAAATTTACTATGAACAATATTTGTACACAGCGGGAAACAATACAACAACATCCGACCCGGACATTTGGTCGGCTGATCCAGGGAACCCTTCCCCTTCTTCTAATATGAACTATTTTCCGCTCTCGTCCAAGTCTGAGCAAATGGAGGTTAATTTTCAAAACGAAGAATACAGTGGATTAGCAAACAATGGCTTGGAATCGGAGAAAATTGAAATGAACTATCAAAATGAGGCATGTCTGATGGAGAACTGCCAAAAACCCCGGGACAACAATAACAACCCCTTCGCAGATAAAGACGACGTCTTCAACACAGATCAAGATAACTGTACCAAGAAAACGGCTTTTGAATTTCGATCTCCTGTGCCGTTCAAATATCCTCAGAACACAGAGGAGAACAAGAATCCTTTGGCGACGTCGCTTAACCACCTTCCTCATTTTAATAACGAAGATGCTGGTTCGGCGAGGAGAAGAAGAAAATTTTGGAAAGAGGATTTTGGTCGATCAAGCGAAGCCTTCGAAAGAAATGACGCTTTTTCTTGTCCATCAGTCTTTCAGAAGTCTCGTTGGAATTTGCAAAATTCTAGGTTGAATGCTAATTCGGACGACTTTTATCCGCGTTCCATGAATAAGAGAAATTACGTTTACAACAACGATTCTATGTATCAACAAGAATCTCCCTTCGACAATGGTTTTCAGCGTCCATATTATGATAATAGGAGACGAAATCAAAAATTGTGGAACGAACCGCCCCTAGAATTTGTGGCACCCTGTGATGAGAATGCGTGCTGGCAAGACAGATATCAAAGACAGGCCAATACGAACAAATTTGGTAAATGGCCCGGATGGAATGGAAGAAAATATTACATGGAAATACCCCCTCCTTACGGGTACAAAATAAACAAAAATAAAAGATTCTATCGGCCTGATTCTTACGATGGTGGACCGTATGCAAAAAACAAATATAATGAAAAATGGAAAAGACAAGGATTCAGTAGAAAAAGATTTTATCCGCGAGAATACGAAGAAAACGTTGCCGAAGACAGTGACTCTGTCTTCATACCTTTCAAGAGAAGTAGACGTTTCTTTGGTCAGTCAAGAAATCCCAAAAATTGTAACACCAATCCACCGTCACTTGAATCAGCGAAGCAACAAATGAATATTGCTTTTCCAAACTTCTATTCACCTTTTCCATCGTCATATAAACCATTTGGGTCACCTGCGCAACAATCATCTGGTGTGCCTAAAACCGATTATAATATGCACCAAAATTCCCCATCATCTAAAAGTCATTTCACTAGAAAGCCATTTCCTTCTCGCTCTTCCGATTACCGATGGCGGCAAACCCCGTTTTCAATGGGCAATGCAAAAGTCATGTCCTTTCGAAACAGAAATTCCTCTCTCAAATTTTCAAGTAAATTTAACAAAGATATTGGCTGGCCCAATATGAACGCAAAAAATTCCGAAATGGACAGCAGCAGCAGCAGTAGCAGCGCTCTTGTGAAACCTAAATTAAACCGTATTTCATGGGGAAAAGCGCCTTGTCCTTTGAGAGGGAATTTCTTGCCTTCAGACGGTAGGCTACGAAGAGCTTCACAGCTGCAGAACCAATGGGTCTCCTTTGATGCCTTAACTCCGTTTGATTTGCTCCTTTCCACGGGGAATGGTCTACTTTCGCTCTCTCCCGAAGTGAAAGCCGGTTCTCTGCCCCCATTCCCATCCAGTGATGCACGATCTTGCTTCATGAATGCAACAGCCAAGACAAAAACAGATGTGCAACCGCAGTCAGAGCCTGTCTTCGCAAATCCCCTGTCTTTGCCTTTGAAGAGCAAGGATCAGTCGAGCGCTCAGTTAACTGGCATTGGCCTGTTACTCTCTTCCCCTCTTTCTCCTAATTGTTGTCTGGGTGTCTGTTGTGTCTCAAGGTTAGATGACAACCGGCAAGTGCAACGCTCTGTCTTGTCCTCCCAAAAAGATACAAGCAGTTTCAGTCTTCCCGGTCGCACTTCTTCCTCTCTTGTCGATGGAGAGGAATCCAAAACGTCGCCAAAACAGACTGGGATATTATGCGCGGGAAGAGGAAAGGCAATCACGTATGATGGAGGACGGTCCACGAGTAAAGAAGTCATCCGATCGCACAGTCTCTTCGAGTTGGGCGCAGAACCGTCCTCGCCAGACAAACGAGGGTGCCTAAAAAAGAACCTCCATCGTTCACTGTCCTTGTCCAAGATCTAAGATAGTTGACGATGACGGTAGCAAAAAAAATGAGGATTGTAGGATTTTACATGGCCATCTGTTTTTTTTTTTTTTATTATTTTTTATATTAACGTCCAAGATAATATATGCGATATTAAAACATTTATATTCACTGTAAATATGTTTTTATAGAGCAATATTTGGGAATCCGATGAATCAGTGGAAGGAGTTCCTGCTTTACATTTTTGTAGATTTTTTTTAAATTCTGCTACATCTGTTTTATTATTGAAATGATAAAACGATAAAAATGAGATGATATTGCTAATCGTTCTCAAATACATAATAAACTGCTGGCCGTTATATGTTTTAATTGCTTTCCCAAAAGGATACATCAAATTGTAAAATAACCGAAAAACTTGAATGCAATGTATGAAAATGTAATTTAAGGATCAATTATCGAAATAAAATGGAAGATGGAAAAAAAAAATGCTGTTCACTTTTTAAATTTTAAGTATGTACTCCTTATTTATTATGATATTCAAAAATTCGATACGTAAAATACTTTTACGGCAACGTTAAAATTTAAGCCAAAGAAATTACAATTTAATCCAAATGATATGTATAAAATCCTCTATTGGATTCGTTTTTATATAGGGTCAACTCAAATGATTACACCGGTTTCATGATTTATTGTAAGCTTAATAAATAACATATTATAGAGTGTGAGGAGTTGCGCAGAACGCTAATTGGTGGCGTTTTTTGAAAAGAATGTACGGGAAAGCATTCTCACCGTAGGCGCAGGACATTCTCGGGACGGTTTGAATCATCTGTTTCAAATGTTTCAATCCCCAGAAAAACATTTGAAAGGAAATTTATTTAATTTTCTGATAATCTACTTAAATTTTTTGGGAAGTCTGTATTTCCAGATAATTAGCGAATTTAGTTGAAATGGCTTCGTCTAGTCATTCTCACAACAGTATGGCTGCAGCTCATAAAATCTTAAAAAGGGCTTCTAATAATCATTTTTTAAATTTAATCTGTAGGGGGAAAAAATAAACCGTGGATATTTACATCTAATAGTCCCCGGTTCTAGAAAATACACATTTTATGTGTTTGACGACATCTAAAAAAAGTTTTCTTCAGCGGTGAGACTTCCTCTAGTTTGTTCTCTTTATTTTTAGATAAATGAATTAGAATCTTATTTTTCATTTACTTGTAAGTTAAAATATTCAGATAATAAACTTCCTTCCTCTCTGTACTTTCTTTTTTGATGATTTTTTTCCATTAAAGAGGTAAATTAATTTTAGACTTATCTCTTTCTTTATTAATGAAGTGGATAACTGCACAGATGAGTTTGTATCTAAAATTTTCAATTTTAAATTTACAAACACCAGAAATATAATTTTTAGCTATTGAGATCTTTAATACAATTTTGATTTAATATTTAATATAAAATTTTTAATCCTTATCTTAATAAACTCCTACAATTGCTTTTTTAACCTTTGTTTCTATTTTATTTGATGTTTGAGTAACATTAAATTAAAATCTTGATATTCTCCTTTTAATGTGAAAAAACGTAAACTGAAATATATAAAAAAACAAAATAAATATAAAGTCACCAATCTTGAAAAACCGTCTTGTGGATAGATGGAAATAAACTGGATGAAAACGATGCAGTCTTTTGAAGATTATGGCAGAAGATGGTGATAATAGTAATAGAATAATGACTTGAAAAAGGTCGAAGATGGTCAAAAATGATGGTAACAAAATACAATTAATAAATCTTGACGAAGGTGATTCAAATGATAGAAGTAAATTGAAGAAAAAAAGTTTACACAGAACAGGAAAATAAAGAACAGGAATAAATTAACGTTGTCGAGAACATTTCTCATCAGATTAAACATTTTTTTGAATAGGTAACAGTTGATATAAGAAGCGAAAAAGAGCTAACATTGATCAACATTAGTTTTACGTTAAAAGAAGCTAATATTTTAAATCCTTCTTATCTTTCGCGAAAATCAAATACATTTTCAAATATAAATACTTTCCTTTACTCAAATTGCTCACTATAAAGGAATCATTTTCTTTTATTTTCCCAAATCCAAGTCTAATTTCATTTCAATACGTGTTAATGAATGCACTTGATTCCCGCAAGTTTTTTCGCGCATTTGTCGCTAGGTGGCAACCTTGTTGTTTTTCGAGCAAACTCCTCACACTCTATTCAATAAAAGAGAATGATCTAAAAAGTGTATAATTTTTGTGTTATGTTCACCTCGTCTTAAAAAATATTCAAATTGTACACTTTTTAGATCATTCTCTTTTATTTACTAATCGCTTCTTGACAGAACTTTCGGTCTCTTCGTCTAGAAATAGACTCGTTCCATTTAACGTTAACGCCTGCCTTAATTAATGGTAGCGTTCTTCCTTCTAGAATCGCTCACCCCTTTGTGGACAGTTTCCATTGGCAAAGTTGACTTAGGGCGCGTTCGACATGTGCACACTAAACGCACCTAATGACATCACTCAGTGCGAGCGGTGAAAAAAGTGTAGTGCATTTAGTGTGTGTCATGAAAAACAGGAAGGAGCACGAAAGTGGGATGTTCACCCCACCCGTGCTACCATGAATAGTATGCGTACTGCTGAAAATAAAACTCATCATAACATCTGCATTCATATAACACGCCGAAATCGATCATTACACAGGTAGATTTCAATGTCAGTTTAAACGGTATGCAGAATTCAATTATTTTTGTACCTGTTGGCTCTTTAACGGTAACTAAAATTCCGAACTATCTATCGCTACATTTCAAGCTCTAGGGCAGCGCCATCTTGCAACGCACTAAACGACTCTACTCCTAACCTAGGATCATTTAGTGCGCGCACGAAACGCCCGGTAGTGCGTGCACTGGCGATGACAAATACGACCGGGTTCCATGACGAACACGTTAGTGCGTTTAGTGGACGCATAAAGACGTTTAGTGCGCGATGTCGAACGCGCCCTTAGTAACACTTGCCTCTGGAGACAGGAACTGCTCCGCTCTGTGATTGGTCAAGTGATCACACGTTATTACGTCACTGATTTTAGAGAACTGAAACTGAAAGTGCTCTGAGTTGTCCAAGGAGGTCGATCGTAAATCGGTGTGGTTACAGTCACGGAACCGTGTACGATTTTTCAGTCCCGGAATGACGTCACTTCCTGCTACGTGAAGGGAAGAGCGGTGCACGTCGGCCACGGGGTCGTGATCGAGATTTGTTTCACGGATCTGCGGCTGTGAAGGCATAGGGGGTCATTCAAGTTTTTAGCTGCAATAGGGAAATTCATTCGTTGTTTAGCTGTAATAAAATTTGTGATCGTGCAAAGGAAATGCAGGAATAATTTCGCTACCCTCATCGTTTATAAACCATTTTCCAGTCATTTTAATTCCTTATTTCTCTATTTAGCAATGGTTAAAAGCGAAGTTCGTCGTTTGTGTCGTTTTCGTCCTCTTTTTGTGACCTCTTCAGAAGCTACAAGACAGCGATTCGACAGGCAAAGCTGGAGGACTGGAGAGGCTTCTGCAGAGAGGCCTCCGAGACAGATCCCTACTCGCTGCCCATGAAAATATTAACTCTCAAAAAAAAAGCAAACCCAACCTCTACAAACAATCAATTGCGACCAGGCTCATACCACAAGCCTGGTCGACACAACACAGGAACTCCTGATACAGCACTTCCCTGGCCCTAACAGTTCTGCTGCTGATTATGACGCCCTACCAACCTCAGCCTGCCCAATAACCACGCCTTTCCCTCCATTGTCCTACTCCGAGGTAATGGAGGTAATTAAATCTTTCAGCCCGCACAAGGCCCCTGGTCCAGACCTAATACCCATATCAGCCCTGTCACATATATTTCAGGCCTATGGCACATTTCTCCAGCGCCTCATGAACCAGGCATTTGTTCTGTCCCACTTTCCGACTTGTTGGAAAACAGCCCTTGTATGCTGGATCCCTAAGAAAGGCGGCGCCACACGGCCCATCTGCCTTATGCCAGCACTGGGTAGGCTCCTGGACAGAATCATTGCGCGGCGACTGGTTTATGAACTGGAGACCAACAACGAGATTAGTGACCACCAGTTTGGTTTCCGGCCTGGTCGCAACACAATACAGGCGATGAAGAGCGTTCAGGATGTTCTGGGGGAAGTCAAAAGAGCGAAATTCGGGAGACTCACTGTTCGCATTACCTGAAGGAAGTCGCCATTGTCTTCCTAAAGAATCGAACGGTGAGTAGCAACGGGGTAACCCATACAATGGCCAGGGGCTGTCCTCAAGGATCTTCTCTAGGCCCAATTCTTTGGAACATATTAATGGAGGGATGGTTCCACGAGATGCGTGGCGTTGACTTGGGACAGGGCAGAAGTCAGGCCTTTGCAGACAATCAGCTTGTTATACTGTCAGCTCCGACAGTGTATCAGCTGCATTACCTTCTTAGCAACATCTGGTCACGCTGCGATACATGGGGGACTAGCTGTGGGCTGGGATATAATCACCAGAAGTTCGGATGCCTGTTCATCCCGTCTCATAGAGCCCTGCGGGACAGACCAGCAACGGTCGCAGTGGGAAATACAATCTCCAATGCACGGATACAATAAAATACTTGGGATTCATGCTGGATGCCTGGGGAAGCTGGCAGGGGCACATATCCTACCAGTGCAAACGGGTGGCAACAATCGGCACCAGACTAATCATTTTTGCTGGCAAATACTGGGGCCTGTCTTACAAGGCACGAAGGGCTCTGTTGACCACAGTCATCAATCCCATATTATATGGAGCAGAGATATGGGGTCACAGGGCAGTCAACACTCACCCGAGGAGACGTCTCCAGACGGCGCAGCGACCATTTCTCCTTTCCCTGGCCAGAGCCTATCGCACGGTCTCCACGGAGGCCTTGCAGATAATTAATGGCTGCCCACCTCTATATCTCTTGGCCCTCTACCGCCACAGATTTCGGGAACGCTCCGACAGCGGCCTTCCTGACTATGAATTCCCGGCCACATTCACATCCCAACCACCACCATGGGAGGCTAGAAGCATCGACGTACGGTGCTGGAATGGTAGCGACCCTAGCAGTGATATAGAGATTTACACTGACGGGTCGCACATCAGCGGCTTTGTTGTTCTGGAGGGCTTTACTGTTATCCATCGTCAGTCCTTCAGTCTAGCGAATAACTGCTCAGTATTTCACGCAGAAGTTCAGGCCATCAGGGAGGCACTGGCGTGGCTGAACTTATCGGGGGTGCCACTGGGAAAGACCGTGACGGTCATTTCGGACTCCATGCCGGCACTCAAAGCCATTGCGAGCAACAGGGGCTCCTCCGAGCAAGTCATAGCGGCTCGAAAAGTCCTCTTACAAGCGGTAGACTCGAGAACAGTCACCCTGTACTGGGTAAAATCCCACGCAGGGGTGCCTGGCAATGAGTTGGCAGATACAGTGGCCAGGAAGGCAGCGTCGTTGTCCCCGGCAGGTCTGATCCGTGAGATTAAACCCTCGATTAGCCACTTAAAGAGCTGTATATAGAAAGAAGTAATAGACATCTGGCAGGAGGAATGGACGAATTCCACGAAGGGAAGACCCGTCTACAATTTCCTACCAACGGTAACAACAGACACAATCCCATTGCATCCTCGAACCACACAAATGATTACGGGTCACGACCCTGTCTTGGAATATTTAACAAGATTTAAACTCACCACCAGATCACCAGAGTGTCCGTGCGGATCGGGGAATCATTCCCCAAATCACCTAATCAAGGAGTACAGACTTCCGGCGGTTCAAAAGGCTAGAGCAGAGCTCCACGCATCTCTTCAGCGACTTGGATACACACACCCATACCCACAGGCGGCCTTCATGGATCCAGCAACGGTTAATGATTATGAAAAATTTTCTATAACGGCAATAGCGGCCACAACTTTTGACTTACCATGATAAGAGCTGGTGTTGAGTTTGAGCAGATTTAACCCGCCCTATGTCGTGAATTTCAGGACTGGGGAGACGGTGTTCCATCGTGGCTTCTTTCTGCCATTTGGTCCTCGAGACTCGGTCGGCAGGGTCCCGAACTCAACAAGGCTTGATGGTTAAAGTGCTTGTCTAAAGAAACGAAGGTTACGAGTTCTGATCCCGCTTAAGTCATTTTTTTTAATGAATACATTAAAATTAAAACATTACTATAGCTATAAACTTCACAGTCAGATAAAATCTATTTTTTTTATTTTTTCCCACTTACAACGTTTGACAAAATAAAAATAAATAAATAAATAAATCGCTTTATTTCATTCATTATCAGCAACATTTACCGGGAAAAAAATTAACATAAAGGTAATAAAATGTACATAAAATTCCCGATTAACAATTTGCGTCCATGTTAATAAAAAAACAACAACAAACAAACAAATCAAACAAACAAGCACCACGTCGTCATATTTAAAATTCATATGAAGTTCTGAACAAGTAGAACTTAAGAAAATTTTCGATCCAATGTAATACATTTCTTGTGAAAAGCATAATCTTTATTTAGGCATATTTATCTGTTCAAGTTGTTCTACCAGAAAAATAATATTTTCTTCTTTTATATTCTTCGTTCACTAATGTTCGCCAACAATCTTATAATTCGTTGACAGCATTACAAAGATGAAATTCACCACCTATGATAATGTACAATGTCAATTTTTCACAAGTTAGCATTAACATACATGTTACATCAAAATGAATACCCATCTTTTGAAGCACTTTAGACATTAATAACATTATCTGAATAAACAGAAAGTGAAATATCTGGTTAAAACTTTATACATACATTAATTCAGGTAATTTTGCGTTGGTTGTTAGTGTCATTTTATGCATTAGAAGTTGGCCAGACAATAATGTGTCCACGTTCTTCATCTGGATTCAATGAGAACAATGAAATAATATCAGGGGGGAAAGAAAATACGAACGAAATCATTTTCTTCTCCTGCTCGGTCGTTTCTAAACTATTCCAAGGGTTTACATGTTCGTCTTCTAATTTTTTGCAGGGTTTTTTATTTCTTGGTTCTTCAGTAAATGTTACTCTGCGATGCCTGCAATGTCGCAAATTTTCAATAAAATGAAATGATTATCACGAACGATGACTCTTTCATCACGAACGATGTGTCGATATCGCGAAGTCCTGCCCCAATAGAATTTCATAATAAAATGAACCTCTCCTCCTTCCTCTCTGATTTCACTCATGAGCGTTTATAGTAAATGTTTTTTTTTTGTTTTTTTTTTCTGAAGGGTTGGCACCATGCATCTTGGCGACAAAAGGAGGAATCGGGTGTTTGAAAATTGCTAACGAATGATAATCTTCTTCAATTCTTCTTCTGCTCTTTTTCCCAACTATTAGAATATCGTTGCTTCATTTCTTCTTTCTCGTAGTGTCATTTAAAATTTTTTTTTTAAATAACCTTATTTAAAAATCATATGAAACGATATTTTATATTTCAAAAGCAAAACTAAAATTTGAAACTTTTTGGTTGTTACTGTAGATGACGTAGAAATATATTACTGCATATAAGTAATGTGTACGTAAGAAATATTTGGCTCAGACTATTGTGCACTTCACTTTATTCGTGAAATATGAAATTCCTTTAACATTAATTTGCTTGGAAAAAAATTCTCAAAATATTTTATTATGTTTAAGTGGTTTACACGTCTATTTATCTCCTTTAATCAATAACGTTGATTTTTTTAACGATTTTAAAACAAATTAGTTTTAAAATTTCATAATTTTTTTTTATAATCTGGACATTTTAATTATTAAAAAAAAACAGAAAAGTTCGCCAAGGGGTAGCGTAGATTTCAGAATTGTTTCATCATGTTTCTCCTGAAAGATAAATTTCATTTTCCGTTTTCGCAATACCCAAGTGTGTGCGCCAATCACAATTAGGTCGTTTAGTTGGCCTTAATAGCATGTGAGCTCGTCAGTTACTCAAAGGGAAAAAACACATTCATCAAGGATTCTACACATAACAACAAAACAAAAAAAAATCAAACAACTAATTTAACGCTTTAAGCGTTTTGTTCTCGATTTCATCGCGTTTAGTTCTTAACGAACCCCGTGTGCACTCTTGTAGTTCTTACACAGTTTCGCACACCTCAAATTTCCCTTGAGGTGACGTAATATCGTGTGATCTATTGACCAATCACAGAGCGGAGCAGTTCCTGTCTCCAGAGGCAAGTTTAGTACCTGTGAGCACTGCGTGCACTGCAGAGAAGCATCTCTTAGAGACACCCAAATGAACAACACATTCATAGAAACTGTTTCGTATCCGCCCTGCAGTGATGCATCACTCAAAGACGCCACTGTTGACCCATAATTTCGCAGCATCTTACTCTGAAGTTACTAATTACTATTAGAAATTAATAGTTTATTTATAATTCGTAAATATTTAACAATAATCAATTAATATTATTGAAACGCTTAGTATAAGAATTTACAAAATTATTACTAATTAATAACTGATTTAAACATTTGATATATTAAAAAATATTACTAAATTGCAAAAAAAAAAAAAAAAAAAAAAAAAAA
>JAHWFO010012523.1:999173-1016126 GCA_023313115.1 Rhysida immarginata
GAATAACCCACCAAATAAACTGGAAGGCCAAAGCCGCTATGTTCCCCTCCCAACAGGACAAAGGCCCAAAATGGGGTTATTTAAGATACAAGTAAAAGAGAAGTAACGTAATTAAAAAAAAAAAGGACAATAAAAATACAGAAAAACAATTTTATTTATACAGATTAACAGAAATATAATAATAATTACAAAGATAAAAATTCAATAATAATAAAAATAATTCAATCCAATTCAATTCAATTCAGTTCATGGACTGTGTTCACACAGCTAATTCAAGCCAACACGGAACTACAATATCGAGCAAATAGAATGAGAGTTACAAGATAAACAATAAATGCAACCATAATCACAAAGGCAGGATAGTAACATGAAGAGGAAAATTAATTAAATAAATCAATGACATCAGAATTCTCATTGTATAGTTTTTGAATTTTGAACATTGTAACCCGACGAAATTCTTCTCTGAGTTTAGTAGGAGGCCAAGGCTTCAACACGGGCTTCCTCATAGTATGAGACGGTACTCGGAAAAGCTGATGGATTATTTAAACACGATGCCTCAGATGTTAAAATGTTACAATACAGATGTTAAATGCGTTTAAATAAATAATAAATGAAAATAGGAAAGAAAAAGAAAATTCCAGTCTGAGATCGCGACGCTTTGAGCAATTAAGTCATTGCTGACTGTAAAGTAGGCTCGTGGCTTAATTTTTCATTTATCACTTAAATTTAATGTCATATTCACCCGGATGCACGACAATAAGGAAAATATCATTTATATAAAATCAGCGACGGTGGACGTTGTCACAACAAAGAAAAAAATCTAACAATGGGTGGGTTCGCTTCTAGCACGGTCTATAGATAATCATGGTCATCGAGCTTCGGCCATTTTCCATTGTTTCGAGAAGCTAAGGAAAACAGATCGCGCCAGGTGCCGCATAGATCGCATTATTCCGACCGCAACCAGCGATAGAGATTTTCATTGAAACTGAATACGAAAGTAAAGTTTCTTTCTGCCGATAGGGTGGCGCTGCAGGCGCAGTTGGGCAGATTGTACATGCAGCACCACTTTTCAATAGAGTTCCCGCCCTACCGGGAGCTAGAAACTTTAGCTTTATTTTAACAATGGAGCTCGATGGCCATGAATATCTATAGACCGTGCTTCTAGTTTAGTATAAATTTTATGGTCAACGCCATCACCAAATAATTAATTCGGTAAATTAATATTAGAAAATAAATTTAAAAAAGTCCCCCCTCTCCAAATACGAAAATAAAAACTCTAGTAAGTTCTGATAAAAAACCCAGATATTTTTCAAATAATTCGATAAAATAATGTATTAATTATAAAAAATCAGATAAAAACTAAGGTTTATTTCTAGGATATGTCCTCATTTGTGCTTACTCTAGGAGTTTTGACCGGTGGGGTTTTTGCAGGATCCTACTTCAAACAAATGACAATCAAACAGATCGCGACCTAGTATTACCTAAGATACACAGAACGCGACAGTGTATATACAGAATTCATTTATGTGATACAATACCCAATCAACTTATTTTTTTGCAATTTAGTAATTTTTTTAATATATCAAACGTTTAAATGAGTTATTTATTAGTAATAATTTTGTAAATTCTTATACAAAGCGTTTCAATAAAATTAACTGATTATTGTTATATATTTACGAATTAAAATAAATTTTATTAATTTCTAATAGTAATTAATAACTTCAGAGTAAAATGCTGCGAAATTTTGGGTTAACAGTGGCGCTTTAAGTGATGCTTCACTGCAGGGCGGATACGAAACAGTTGCTATGAATAAGTTGTTCATTTGGATGTCTCGGAGGGATGCTTCTCTGCAGTGCACGCAGTGCTCGCAGTTCCTAAAGGTCAACTTTGTGTGTGTTTCATTGCAATTCAAATGTGTTAGAAACCTCAGCCAACCTGGCTAGCCCAACCTGACCTTGAGTGACTTACTTTAACGTCTCTGGTTTATATTTGTTAGTGATCGTTGAAAATGTTTTAAGATAATTTCTGAGTCTGCAGACTGAAGTACGTTCTGTAATACGGTTTTTGAACGCAAAAAATGTTAAGCCAGCTGAAATTCTTTGTCAACTTGTAGAGATTTATGGGGAAAATGGAATGGTGAGAAAGCGGGTTAGGCCAACGCCTCCTAAAAATAAGGCCTGAGCGCGAAAACGTCAGACAATGTTACATCATCCGAAGATACGTTTAATCGCATTTCAGGGCTTATTATTGGTAGAAATGCGATTAAACGTATCTTCGGATGATGATGTAACAATGTATGACGTTTTCGCGCTCAGGCCTTATCTTTGGGAGGCGTTGGTTAGGCTGTTCAATGATGGACGAACTAATTAATGTTCATGACGAAGAACGGAGTGGGCGGCCTTCTGTTGTCAATGATGATTTGGTTGAAAAGGTGAATGAGAAAATTCGTGAAAACAGACGGTTTACAATAAGAATGCTTTGTAATTAGTTTCCACAAATTTCAAAACTGTTTTGCATCAGATTTTCAGCAGTGGCTGCCTTCACTGGCAGCATCTTTCTATGAAGAGGGCATAGAAAAGTTGGTTTCCAGCTACGTCAAATGTCTGAACAACGGTGCCAACTATGTAGAAAAATGGCTTAAGAAATGCTCTTTCATGTAAAAATAAATTTAGTTTTGAAAAAAATGTTTATTTTTATCCAAAACGGTACTTACTTTCCAGACACGCTTCGTATAACCTTTTCCAATATTGCTACACTTTGTTTCTCTTCTAACACTTACTTCTTGCAAAGTGGCCACCGCGGAGCCCCGACCTCACACCTTGCGGTAACGATACGTGGGATTGATGTAGACATGTTAATGCGGGTTTGGGACGAATTCGACTACAGGGGGGCATATTGAACATCTTTAACTGTGTCACAATAAACTTCAAGAGTTTTTCTTTAAGAATCCGTATGTGGTGTGTATATATTCTGAATAGCTTTGATGTAATAAATTTTTAAAAGTGTGAAGTTCTTTTGTAATCACCCTGTATTTAAAATACAAAATTTAAAACTCGTGCATTTTTGACAAAAAATAATGAAGATAAGATTAGATAATAAGTAGTTAATTTAATGCAACCTCACGTCATAATCTTTCTCGGTACACACCAATCAGCAAGCAACAAAATCCTCTTTGTTATTCACACTGGTCTTTATTTTATGCCCCGTCGCAGGTTGAAAAAATAGCTTTGTATTCCTTAGTGCCAGGCACGAAAGAAAAAGGAAACTGGCGCATGTGTAAATTAAAAAATCTCGTTCTACCAATCAGAAACGGACAGAAATCGGAGCATTACTTCTGCCAAGAATTAATAATAACCCGTTTCCAGTCAGTTTCTGATTGGTTGAACGAGTTTTTTTCATTTACACATGCGCCAGTTTCCTTTTTCTTTCGTGCCCGGCACTATAAGCTCACACATCTGAATCACAGCCGCACATCATTCAAAGATCTCCCCCCCCCCCCCAAATGCTCCCTACAACTTATAAAATATACGAACAGTACAATGCAAAGAGTAATTTCAGAAAGAAGTATTTGCCAGATATTTTGCCGCATCAGTGATAACAGCTGCTTACTCGTACAAGTGTTCTACATTTAGCACATAAAGAAGCTGCAATCGGTCCACAATTACTTGCACCGGAAGTGATTACGAAAATATTGCTTGGTCCGCTGAATAACACTTTCTTCGCCTTACGGATGGAAGAGTGTAGCCATAACAAAAGCATCGAAGCAATTGATACTCCTGTAAATATCAAAGTTATAGTTGGTGTAGATAATGTATTTGGAGGAGACATTAGAAACCCATGATGCATGTAAAAAAAGATTGTATCCAAACACTTGCCAACCAAGCATGTTAAGTTCTCGCTTTAGCATGGCAATGCCACATGGTTCATTTGGTATCAGAGTTTTTTCGGAAAGACCAAGAATATGCACCTTGTGTGTTGTATTTCTCTGGCCTCCACAATATCTAGATTTTAATCCATCTTGAAGGGTGAAATTCAAGCTGTTCAGATCGATAACCAACATGGTTTTACAGCAGTTACAAGACACTATCCTCTGGAGTCGTTCAGTGGAGTTGTTCTCAAGACGCTATCCTCTGGAATCTATGCCCAATTGTATATGAACAGTATAACAGCTAAGACGATCCACAGCTGTTACTCGGAGAGTGAACTTTATAACGTAAGCAGTCGTTGCATATCCAAAAATTCCAATTTATAATATCTGAATCTTTTCATACATTTTGTTCATGGCAAATTCCAATTTGTTAAGGCATAATGAAGTGCAGCTGTGTATAAGAATGGGAGCATCAGAATAGCTTTCAAAGCAACAAGTTACACTAAGAAATGCCACAGAATACTGTAAACACAAAAAAAGACAGAGCAAAAGTTTTGGAAAGGGCCAAATGGATAATTGACTGAATATTCGACACATGAATCATCAATTTAATAACTCAATATCTATAGGCAGAAGCAAATGAGAAAAATCAAACCATCCAGCAGGAATTTTGAATTTCACAGTAAAAAGAACACATTTGATGTATAGATGGCTAACGGACGACAATTATGTATTGCAACTTTAAGAGTTTAATAATAAGAAAATGGTGAATGGACCATTTCTTATATCTAGGCACAATGTTTCTGTCCTGTTAATAGGAAAAATCCTAATATAAACTTTGCTTTTCTGAGCTTGGCTACATTATGAAGAACCACAAATATTGATAATCGCCAATCTTTGTGATTACGCTTTAAGCTGTGATAAAAAATAAATCTTAAGTCAGCTTCTTCAAATTTGTGAAAAATATGTTACAGAAACAGATACTACACAAAAACTTCGTGGTAGGGATAAAAGCCCATCCTTACTACACTGGTGCTCAAAATAAACAGGACAAACACATTTTCGTGGATTTCTCTAAAACTACTGGACCGATTACATTGAAATTTGAGGGTTGAAGCAAGTTAACAATGCGGATTACTACTAACCAATAATAATCGTTCAAGTCCTTCTTTGCATATGTAAATTAAGCTATTTCGAAATAACAGTCTTTGTGACATCGCTTTAAAAGGCTGCTGCGTGTAAGTTTTGGACATTCTAGCCATTTTACGGAAAGATGGAACATCACCGAAGGTTAGAAGATTCCGAAAGATGGAGAGCAGTGGGACGATTGGAGGCTGGACAGACCCAAGCTGAAGTTGCGAAATTGTTTCATGTTTCGAGAAATGTCATCTCGGAATTATGGAGACAGTTCCAAGAGACAGGGACGATATGCAGTCGACCAGGGCAAGGTCGACCTAGAGCTACCTCAAGGCAAGAAGACAGGTATCTTGCTCTAAGAGCCAGGCGCCATAGGAGATGACGGGCACTCAGCTCGCAAACGAGCTCTCGTCTGCTACTGGAGCTTCTGTTTCGAGGCATACTGTTTACCGGAGGGGGCTGTATGCCAGAAGACCAGCGGTCTGCATCCCACTCACTCCACTGCCCGGCTGACTTGGACAACACCAGCCCTGGACCCAAGCACAATGGGCCTGTGTTTTATTCAGTGACGAGTCGAGACTCAGTCTAAGCACGGATTCCCGGCGAGTTTTCATCTGGAGAGAACCAGGAGCACGCTACAAACCCTCTAACATCACGGAAATTGACGACTATGGTGGTGGTGGTGTCATGGTCTGGGGGGGGGGGCCCCCATCATGTTGGACGGACGCACAGACGTCCACGTTTTTGAGAGAGGCTCTCTGACTGCTCAGAGGTACAGGGGCGACATCTTAGCACCCTATGTAAGGCTCTTCAGGGGTGCCTTTGGTCTCCATTTCATTTTTATGGACGACAGTGCTCGTCCACATAGGGCAAGGCTGGTCGAAGAGGAGGATATTCAAAGGATGGAATGGCCAGCAAGATCTCCAGACCTGAATCCGATAGAGCATGTTTAGGATGCACTGGGCAGGAGAATTGCAGCTCGCCAGGTTTCTCCCACAACCCTCCAGGAGCTACGAACTGCCCTGATGGAGGAGTGGAGTTAATTGCCCCAAATCCTCATTAACAGCCTCATAAACAGCATGAGGAATCGCTGTGAGAGCTGTATTGCTGTTAGAGGTGACCATACACCCTATTAGTCTCCTAAAAAGACCCTTAATGCAATCTTGTTTTTGACATTCCTTAGTTTCATGAGCATGGCTTGACATAACGTTCAATAATTATTCGTGATAGCTTATTCCATTACCCTACCAAATTGTGATAGATTGTTTTATTACCCTACCAAATTTCAATGGAATCGGTCCAGTAGTTTTAGAGAAATCTACGAAAATGTTTGTCCTGTTAATTTTGAGCACCAGTGTATTTAGCCACCAAAAAGCGTACCATCTCTTATGGCAAGTTATTAATAAGATCTTTATTACTATAAAACCTTCATGTAAAATATATTTACAGTGCATCTAAAATGTAAGTTTCACCTTTCACAGTAATCGGAATTTTCAGAATAAAGAGTAGTACAATTTTATATAAAAACCTCATCTTCCCATGTTTCAATATCGGCTATAATGAATTGACTTCCTTCTTTTACTGCACATTTCACAAATTAAATAAAGAGGTTTATTGTCAGCGTAAGTACAGTGTGCACAACACCAAATATTTCCATCTATCTTGTTTGACTGGGGTGTCATTGCTGCAGCTTCAGAAAGTTTCAGATCATCATCATCATCATCATCAGTCTCTTCATTAATCAAAATATTGCTGGAAAAAGTACTTGTAGCATTCAGCCCTCCTGAGTGAAGAATCATCTGGAAGATCAAAATATCATCATCAGGTCATAACCATTATTTAATTTGTAACTTATGAAGATGTTCAAATATGAATGAGTTCATATAATTAAGGAACAGAAAATTAAACAATAAAACCTTTTCCTTCTGTCTATGTGAATTTCTTATTTAGTGAGATACGAAGGAGGATCGAAAAGTAACCTGCAATAATTTTTTGTGAAAACATTTTAAATAGTAAAAATGAAACAATGCACAAAAAAGCCGCAGATTTTACCTATTTTTCGACATAAGCACCAAGTCTTTCGACACATTTCTCCCATCACTGCACCAGATTCAATACACCTCATAGTTTTATAGCCATCTGCACACGTCTGATTTTACCTCTTCATTCGAACCAAAGCGTTGCCCTCCTAGGAATTTCATCATTGGTTCGAAGAGGTGATAGATGGTGCGAAGTCTGGACTGTAGGGTGGAGCTTGTGCTTTGTCGGAAACATTTTATCGGCCCTCTTCGAAGAGTCTGTACCACCTAGAGATGTGGTACATTTTATCAGCACTATACAGCTCCAACATTCCTTGTGGATTTCACTGGCAAAAAACCCTCTGTTCTTCAGAAGTTGACGATGCTAGCAAACGCGCCATCTTTACTCAGTAATTATCGTTCCTTTTGCTAGGGCGACACCTGATCACGCCATTACTGTCAGTAGTGAAAGATTCAAACTATCAATTACCAACTTTGAACATTCGGATCAAAGTAGTATTACAAATAGTAAAAAAAATTGTTGTGCGTTACTTTTCGTTCCTCCCTCGTACTTTAGCAATACCAGTATTTTAAAGAGTTTCTGAAGAGTCCTCAGTTACATATCAATCCAGCTTTCCAAAACTTACATAGCCTTATTTCAAGAAATACCATCGGTATTTTCCGTTAATATCATCTAATAACATTGGTAAATAACGATTTTGTAATATCAGAGACAGATAAACAGGTTTTCCATAGGTATCATTTTGCCGATTTGAAAAATGCTCGGTTTTTCTACCACTCATAGGTTAAAGTTGCACCATCTTTAAAATTATATGAATAACATGGTATATATTTATAAATGTTCAATACTACAAATCCATTGTATTTATAATTATGGTCTGGGAAAATGAGTGAAGTCTGACATTCATAAATGAGATTTCCAGTGACAATCACGCGACAATCGTACGTGATGGATCGCATGTATGGAAATCAATTTTCTACTTGTCTGAAAATTAGATAAAACTCGGAAAATGCAAACTGAATCGGAGTGAGTAATCACACAAATTTTTCTCCGGTAAGATTAAGCGACTTACGTAGATCATAAGCATATAGATCAATGAATGTTTTTGCAATGCCATACATCATTTGATGACAAACAAGAGTGGGTCATAAAATTCTTACAATTACAATGAAAATCCGGGTGAGGCAGTAAAACAAAAATGGTAGCTCGTAGCCACATTCTTGCAGAAACTTCTAAACAAATTAAACCCATGCTGTATTGCGTACATAGGCCGCCACAACACTAAATCCAAGATGGCGAAGCCCAACGAAAAAAAACCCAAAAAAAACAAAGCGCGGGCTATAATACCACCACCAAAGAGATCCATGACGAATTGAAAAGCGTGCATAGACAGAATGCCCCTTATGACCCGTGCTATACGGTAGTGATGCTTACAAATTGGCCAGATCAACCCGAAGACGAATACTACCCTGCGCGGCCTTCCATCAATGAGGAACAGCATTAAGGGACCCTGGATCTGAAAGATCGAAGAATCACAGTGGAACAAATCATGCAAGATGTCCACATTAGCCACAATACTTTTTGGAATACGTGCACGCAGAACTCCAAATGATACAAGGTGGGTACCTTATGTGCTCACTTCATTCCAGAAATATCAGAATGTTTTAGCACGATCAAGGATCAATACTGACTGTACAGCCTCTCGAAAATAGTAAATAAAATATAAAACCATGCTACAGGTAGAGGTATATAATTAGATGAATATACTGATAGGTGTTTTGAAGCTATAATTCCAATAATAATATAATGTAAACGGTATTAATGCACAAAACACTAAACGAAATAATATCGTGAACCATGCCGTATGATCACTGCGATGCGTTGTCGCCGTTAAGCTGAGGCCATCGAATTGCTCAATTCCAACTTCCATTTTCGTGTTTTATTTCCTTTTCTCAAATTTCTTTTTCGTCGTCTTGCAACCTATCGTATCTCCGAAAAATCGTACTCGAACGATCTTAAGTCGGAGAGAGGCTGTATATATCAAGCAAACGAGATGGTCATCTTTTAGATAGAACACTTCCTCCATGGCCAAACAGAGGACTTCTACACTCACTCGCCATAAGTCATGGCACACCTCTCCAATCAGGTTCCCAGTCCGTAATGAGACAGATTCCATTGCTTCAATTCTCGGAATGCAGGTGCAGCATGTCTCCTTGATATCATTGGAAGCAAAACTAGCTGCAGAAATGGCAGCATGCCGAGACTATCCGCATTTGAACGGGGGATGATTGTTAGTGCCAGACGGGCGGGTACCTCAATATCAGATGTAGCCAATACCCTGCAATTTTCCCGCACAACCGTTGCAAGGGTCTATCGAGAGTACACCCAACGAGGGGTTACAACCCATGTCGGACATTTGACGGGCCGCCCACGCCTCACTGATGCCGGGTAACCCGGCTTGCCACTGCTGACCGAAGGGCGACAGCGGGCCAAATCACCATGCGGTACAACCAGGGACGTCCCACAACTGTGTCCGTGACGACAATTCAGCGAACCTTGGCAGCATGCAGGCTTTGGGAGCAGGAGGTCACGAGGGGTGCCACTCTTGACAGCTACACATCGTCGGCAACGCCTAGCCTGGGCCAACATCGACATTGGACCGCTGAGGACTGGCGAAGGGTTGCCTGGTCCGACGAGTCACGGTTTCAGCTGTATCGGTCCGATGACCGTGTCCGTGTCTTGCGCAGGCCACACGAAGCCATGGACCCTGCTTGTCAGGTGGGGACCACTCAGGTAGGTGGAGGCTCCATACTGGTCTTGGGTGTTTTCTCGTAGCATGCAATGGGTCCATTGGTGCAACTGACATTCACTCTGCGTGCTACTTCGTACATCGATCTGCTTGGGACCACCTGCACCCCTTCATGAACTGTTTTTACCCCTAGGGCGACGGCATCTTCCAGCAAGATAATGCGCCTCCACACGCGGCCCGTGTGACACGGCAGTGGCTGGAGGAACATGCTAACGACTTCACGACAATGATTTGGCCTCCACGTTCCCCAGATTGCAATCTCATTGAACATTTGTGGGACGTCATCGAACGATCTGTCAGGTCGTCACCAACACAACTGGTAAATGCAGCATCGTTATTGAGTGCAGTGGAGACAGCATGGCTTGCAGTGCCTGTGGATGTGTTCCGGAGACTGGTAGACTCTCTTCCACGACGGGTCGCCGCCTTATCCGGGCCAGAGGGGGCCAACACATTATTAGGCAGATGTGCCAAGATTTTTGGTGAGTGAGTATATAAGGGACCCCCCCCGACTAATTCATCGCAGGAAGTAGTCCGCGGACATGGGTAAAAGAACGACTAACAGTTCTTTTGCTGTGGATGCCTTGAAGCTCTTTTAAACCATGATGATTGTAAGGATTATGATCAATCCTCAAAAATCTTACACAGTCTGACAATTATGAGACTGGAGTTATAAAACAAATAAGCCAAAGACTAGGATTTATTCATTTTTTATTTATTTATTTATTTATTTATTTATTTATTTATTCAAAGCAAATCCATTTTGTATCAATAGAGCCAGTAACACAATCTAAAAAAAAAACTGGAACAATTTCTGCATTCTTTTTATTGTATGGCCAATGGTTCGATGCTACAACCCTTTAGATGTCATCAATGGTAACTTCAGTTCTGGGAACAAAATATAATCGTAGGGGGACAATTCTGGGACATTGTGTGGATGTCTGAGCACAAGCCTCGTTTCTGGACCAGAAATTCATGCTAAGCTGGTGCAGACTTTTTTCTGAAGTTTGGACCTCTTCCAGTATATACATAGCCGGCATATTTTTAGACTATGGTATATAACAGCCTCCATGAATGTCATCAAGGATATACCAATAACTCTCCATTTCATAAGGACTTTATTTAGCCCAGCTCTGGAAAACTAATTGCTTCCCAATTAACAGAACTCATCTGTCAGCATACTCGCGTATCATACGACAATTCTCTTGTTTAAGTACTGATCATTATGAACAGAAATTAGGAGTCAGGCCTGGCTTCATCTTCATCCTTTTTTTAATAACGCATGTGACTTGAATATCTGTGGACGAATTAAAGAATTATTCCGTATATTTTCCTTACGAATTCCACGGTCCTCAGCAGCACTTTTTCCATACTCTATGCTCCTTCTATAATAGCGATCTCTCATTAACTGTAGTAAATGGCTGCATATTTTCAATCTTGCTTAGCATATTGCGCTGTTGTTGCCAGGTTAAAAATGAAGGTTGACTATATGGATGACATTTTCATAGCGTTTAATTTTGGCAGTTATGAAATGGCTCATTATTTTTAGGAAGTGATAATTGATTTTTCGTAATGGTTAATGTTTTGCATGGAAACTGGCCCCCTGTGGCAACCTTCAAGTACAACTTGGAAAAAAGTATGGCAAAATCAGTGACCAGTCTGTGCATCAGTCTACATATGGCAACAAGTATTAAAAATATAATCAAAAAACAAATCCGAGCAAACAGAAAACCTCAAAAGCGAAAAACTCCTTAAATTATGGCGCAGCACACAAACTGGGAATCACACGTTTAATGTTGCAGAAAGCAGAGAGGGTTATATCAGCTTCTCAATGTATGCATTAATACATATTTGCAATATTTAAAGTGCAAAATTTAAAATCCTTGCATTTTTTATAAACAATAAAGTGGATAAGATGTGATAAGTAAGGAACTGAATACAATATTGTATAATGTAGGAAACAATATTTTATATCACAATAAACAGAAGGCAACAAGTTGTGAAACAAACAGCATAATACAGAGAGTGATTTCAGAATGAAGTACCCACTAAACATCCTACATAAGCAATAACAGCAAACTTCTCATATTAAATATAAAATCTTAAGACACAAAACAAGGTAAAAGTTGCAATGGTTTTATGATCACTTGCAATGGACTATCGCGGTTTGCAAACTTTGCATGCTCCACACTTTCTCCTTCACCACACTCATGGCAAAGTTGCAGATATAGAAAAAATGTCCTGAGGCAATTGGTCTTCCTTTAAGTATCAATTTTATAGATTGTGAAAAGTTCTGCCATGGTCTGGATAACGTATTCAGAGATGTTAAAACCTCTGATGCATGTATCACCCTGAAACACTTGTCAATCCAAAGCCACCTGTTCAAGGGCACAGAGTCCATACGGGGTTCAACAGAACCAGTAGCCTGATAGACAAATGCTACTAAATATTCCGAGATGGCTAGCAAAATGTACTTCATGGACCAGTAGCCACATCATTTGACAGAGTGATGTGGTAGAACTGCATGCCTTTCTACAAAGAAAAGCAGAGATTCAAGGGAATTTTAATGAAAAAATTCTCAGTGAGTAGACCGACTACCATGATCTTTTAATGATGTATAGTGTGCTTTATCCTACAATCTATACAATACTTCAAGTTGTTTACAATTTTGTTGTCTAGTGCATCATGTGAAAGAACATTTTCTGTGCAGAAACAAATGAAAACATGGCAAAGGAATTGCTTGGATGTGGGCACTATCATGATGCATAAAGATAAAATGCAATCACTGTTGTTCTATAACAGACTTTGATCCAAAACCAGCGATGCAACAGTAGTACCAAAAAATACCAGGCACTCACCATCAGCACTGGATCTATTTTTCACAGGGCCTCTCCATTTGGGTGCATTTTGTTTAATTATAGAATATATGTAATACTTTTTGAAGAATATGTTGAAGTAAGTAGTATATTTGATCTCAAAACCATGAGATTACATAAAACTTGATTTTCACAATTTATATCAAAAAGCACGGGGCCAAATGGATGCAATCAACTCATATTTGGCCCCGTCACCGTGCACATTAGAAAGAAAGAAATTCCTACTTGAGGCAACACCACTTTGTAATGCTGTATTAATGTCAGCTGCTAAATTTTGTTATTGGGGTACTATAATTTGAAATCTTGTAGCCAATTGTCTGCAACTACAAAAAAAAATTTGTCGAGCCTCCCGCACATGAGTGTTATAAGGCTAAGGCAGTGCAGCCTGATACTATAAATTAATAGAAAGGTGTACTTAATGAAGTGGGCACTTGCAGATCCATAAAATTAAGTCTTAACATAGTGTGAACACAAATGATTGAAGCAGTTTCATGATTTTAATGTGGGTGTATTATTTAACATATGACCACAAAATTTTATAAGTACGTGGAGTAACTCTTCAAGTTTGTCATGTTGCAAGTGCTCGATGTGTGCCCCGTTAATGTTCTCGAATAACTTGTACAAACTTGGGGGGGGGGGGGGGTGATAAGAGGGATCAAATCTAAGCAACACCTCCCTCTTTCATTTTCTTCTTTGGGGCATTGAATTTGAGATAAAAAAAGTTTGACGTCGCGTAGACGTAATATGCCACTCAACCCCTGCTTCTGGAACACGTCAAAATCATGGTCAATCATGTAATAAAAAGAACAAAAACACATTGCATACAGTACAATAATGTGACTTGTTTTTTATGAAACATTCAATGTTTTCAATAAGTGTTCAAATTGACTCCCTCTGGCATGAATGCATGCTCCACAAATGGCATTTATTGTGTGATAATCGTAGATACCTGTCCAACCTTTTCAGAAATGAACTCACCCAAACGTTTCTGTCGTGCAGTGGTGGAATTGTGCAACTCAAGAGTCTTCTTTTGAGCTATCCAAACAACAGTTTCCTGCACGTAGGATTTCAACATCTTTTATCTCAAAAACAATGCCCCAAAGAAAAATATGAAAGAGGGGAAATGTTGTTTAGATTTGATCCCTCATTACCCTCCCCCCAAGTTTGTACACATTATTCGAGAACACCCTGTATAAAGTCTGTAATCGAGTTCCTCCATACTTGATGAAGCATGTCCCTGTCAATTTCAGCAAGATTGGGGATACGAGCCAGCAGTTCTGGCAGATCAGTCGGTAATGGCAGCACAAACAAGTCCTTCACATACCCCCATAAAAAGAAGTGGCAAGGTGTTAAGTCAGTGGAGCGTGGACGCCATGCCAGCTTTCTTGACCATTATTTCCGACACAACCTATCCATCTATTTCACATCTGTAGCTGTTAGCGGCTACATACGTCTGGAGCATTAAAAAATACGGCTTCACCCTGTATAATGACATCCAAATCTTTTTGTATACTGTTTTCATGGCACATTCTAATTTTATGTAATCATGTGCAAGAAAGGGAACAGCAAACAAACCAAAGCAACAAGTTATATGTTTGAAATGTCACGGATTGCTATAAAGAGGAAATGAATGAGAACAAGCTCACATATTTTTAAATTTTGGAGAAGACGAAATGGATAACGAGAGAGATTACGTAGTACATAGATATGAATCAGCAATTTTAAACCTAAATACGTCATTGTCCATAAAGTAAGGAATTTTCAAGAATGAACTGTTGTTCTTGCTGTCCAATCGGAAGCAAACTTTGTATTTGGTGCAGTAGATATTCCTAATACTGTTATCAATGAGAACACAACAAAAAGTAAAGGGGGAGAAGTATGATGCATAGTCTTCTGCTAAGGCATCGATCGGGGCAGTATTTCTATCCTGCTGAAAATGTCTCTTAATTACATCTAATTACACTGCTCACAAAAATTAGGAGAGCACGCGAGTTCGACAGGAAAGACAAGTGCAGGGCGTTTCTGAATATACAAACTTTATTTATATACAAAATAATATACACCAGTCTCTAATAATGGGAAATTTGCATACAGTCTTAAGTAATTCTGGAATATGATATTTTGAGCACATGATGACATTTCCTATACATCATGTTTGAAACTTTCGTGAATGAACAAGAGCTTGTTGGAAGGTGGGGCCAAACCTCTTGTAAGGTGCATGGTCTCCTCCAATTGCCAAGACAGCTGTATACATGTACCTGTTTCACATGGAATTGATGAGGTTATCAATAAGGACTTGAGGTATCCTCTACCACTCCTGAGTAAGGGCCATGTTCAGGTCATGAAGATTCAATGGAGGTGCTGGCTAGCTGTAATGCAGCTTCCTGTGGTCTCTCAAATACCTGGGATTTAAGTCCGGTAAGTATGCTGGCCAACCAATATGCTCGATACCCTCTTCTTCAAACATGACGCCCACAAGGCGGACTCTGTGAGGTCGCGCGTTATTGTCCATAAAAATAAAGCCATATCCGATAGCTCAGCCTAAGGTATGACAATAATATGAAAATCTCATCCCTGTACCTCTGAGCAGTCAGAATGCCGTTCCGGATAAAGTACGTCCACCAATGCTTATGTCTGCCCAGACTATCAATCCACTACTGTGCTCTTTCCTGCACAAAACCTGGGTTATATCATGTACAGACTTCCCTCCAGATCAGTATTCGTCGATTGTCCCGACTGCAGAGTGAAACTCGATTCGTCCGTGAAGAGAACAACTCCATTCTTCAGCATCCCAGTCGTGAAGCTCTTCCGCCCAGATTCTTCTGTCCCTATGGTGCCCTGCAGTTAAAGGCAGGCATACCAATGGCCTATGTGCATAAAGGCCATCCAATGAGGGAGACTGCAGATAATTTGCGTAGAAACTCTGTCCTGTTGTCATGGTGAGTGGGCGTTGAAGGTGAGTAGCAGTTTGTCGCCAGTCTTTCCAGGCTGTTAGCAATAGGTAACTGTCATGTGCTGTTGTAACTGATGGGCGACCTTGTCCTGACCTTCGTCAAACACTTCCAATCTCCTGGAAATGATTCCACAATTGACAAATGACACTCCAATGGCATCAGCTACCATCCATTAAGTTTGGCCTGCTTCAACCCTCCCAATTGCTCTCCATCTCACAGATTCTAGCAAAATCATTTTGCTGAGTCATCCATTCATAATCCAGAAATAACTTTCATCAATTCACAAGGAATTCTAAATACTGTAATTACTTTGCACAGTATTGTTGAACCCTTGTGCTGCCCCGATTTTTGTGAGCAGTATAGTTGAGAGATGACACTGGTGACATGTTAGATTAGGTTAGCAAGTGGGGCACTTCTGCTTCTTTAGAAACGTCCCTATCACTCTGGCTCTTGTATGCAAGTGCACATGGACAAGGTATGTGCCACTGCTAAAAATGTGGAGAAGCAGACAAATGATAACAATGGTCAACTTGTATACATTCGATGGTTGTGTGATATCTTCTTTATGATTTAGCCATAAGCAGGAAAATGAGCAGTTTTTCAGTTCCTAGAAGGCTGTAATAATAATTAAAAAAAAATTAGCCTTTTTTCCCCAAGTGTTAACTTATTCTTTACAATTTATATTCAGTAGAGCATTGATTATCCGAACCCATAAAAAAACGATTTTTCCGCTACCACATAATACCACATATCTACATTTATTTTCCTTTTTTGTTTACTGTTCTATTATAAACTGCCTTTGAATATTTTTAGGTCTACAATATCTTTATGATCTTTTCTTTTGGTTTTATAGAAAACCAATACAGATGTGTAAAATGTTTAATTATCCAACAAATTGATTTTCTGAACCTCTGTGGTTTTAATTGGTTCGCTAACAGATGCTCTATTGTATAAACAATTACTAATAGTACCATCAAAAAACTCACCTATTATCCTTATTAAACTTGAAATAAACAGCTGGCAAAAAATGTCAAACAAATTTTATAGGGAAATTCAACAATGAAAAAAAAAATTATATTTACAAAATATAATAATAAAAACATACCATCTCTTGGCAGATATATAAAAGATAAGACAAAAAAAACTGGAATAAAATAATGAAAAATGAACACAGGGGGGTAAGACCCTGAAAAAAGCTGACATTTTGAATAGAGGCTATCTTTCTTCATAAAGATTGAAAGTGATAATAGGGGCAATAGAAAATGCCTGGTA
>JAHWFO010012523.1:1024091-1075661 GCA_023313115.1 Rhysida immarginata
AATTTAATCTTATTTGAATTACACAAAAACTGTTTGTAATAGTTGTGTTCTATAATAAATTTTTTTCCTCTTAAGTGCTGCCTTTTTTTTCCTTTTTTGCCTCGGCTTATGCTTGAGTCATGGCCTTTTTCCATCTTTTGGGGTCAAAAATCGAGGGCTGGCTTATGCACGAATATACACTGTATTTGTGTGTCAAAATTATGCAAATTTAAACACCACCCCCATGCAATGTAATATCTATATAGTGAAGGTGTATTATTACTAACTAACAAAAATTATTTTTCTAAGTGAACTTAACGGAAAAGTGCAACACCATGAAAAAATGCTTCAAATGAGACAAACTTGATAAAAAAAGAAACACCTTCTGAACAAATTATTTTAACTTTCAATCTTAATTGCAACGGATTGGACAAAAATCTTAAATAACTAGCAAACCTACCATTATAAACGATACATTCATTTAAATGGCATTCAGTGAATCAATGAATACTGGAACACTTTCGTGGGGTAGCAAAAAATGTGATATTCAAGTTCCACATTTCGTCTTCATTTTGAAATTCTTGGACTTGCCTATTTCACTTACTAACTCGAACGATTGATGTACCATTCTTTCTACTCTCTAAAAGGAGTATCAAACATGATTTTGTTCTTCTCTCGCCTGCTGTTAACACACTTAGTATCATTCGAACGCAGTGTATAAATTCAATGTGCAATTATGTCTCCAGATTCTCAATTGGAGAGAGGTTTTGAGACTATGCTGACCAATGAATTACCTTGCAAATAATATATAAAAAATGGCTTTTGATATGCTCTGAATTAGAGTACAGCAACAGCCTGTAGCATCACACCCCCCCAAACCCCCACCCCCGGGGGGGGGTTCTAGAAATTTAGGCGTCGACTACTTAGGTCATTTTGCGCCTTTTACACAAGTTAGATCTGTATGCAGCCTGGGACAAACACAAACATCCATGCCCACGGCAGGATTCGAAACCACGGCCAGGCAGACTCGAGAACTAGAAAGCCTACGCCCTAGCCCTCTCGGCCACCTGGCCGGCTCCTATCAAGGAGCCTCTTCTGCAAACGAGATAATATCATCCCGTAAATTTCAATCCACTCAAAACCACATCATCTCATAAGACACAGTTACGACGAATTCTTATGTATCCAAGAGAAAAGAAATAGAATTCACATTAGTCAGAATTAATAACTTTCCGAAAATGAAGTCAATTCAACAATGTTAATGAAGATTGCTACAGAATCCACAATAAGCTCTTTCTAATAACACTTCACGGAGCAGAAGCAGTCATGGATCAACAATTACAGAATGTCTGCCTATGCTGACCATTTGAACGAAGACCAACATCACTTGTTGAAGACTGCGTAAAATACATTGACTGCTCAATTGAAAGTGGACACTTCCGATTTTAGATGTTTTGCCGAATATCTGGAAAAATACTTGACAAATTATCCTGAAACTTCAGGGATGTAAAGAGCACGTTACATCTCATATTTCAATAAAGGTTTTGTCCCGAAGGCAAATAGGGGACCAGCAACAAAGTGAACAAAAAAATAATGTTTGGGATCACCCTGTAAAAAAATAACGTTTGCAATGCATTGAAAGCATTTGCTCAGGGTTCCCCCCAAGCCCTTTTTAACGGGCACGCTGCCCGGCTGAGTACACGAAAAACTACACAGCATTGCATAATATTTTATTTGTTTTTAATTTTTGTCCGTTCGGTTATTTTAGCTTACCACCCACTTGATAAAATTTTCTAGGGAGAACACTGTTGACTGTTGCTTATGAAGCTTCTTTTACTTATCTGCCTTCATTTGTATTAGAATAACGCATATATTCATGGAGTTATATAAATATATAAAAAAATAAAATTCTGAAATTTTGTTTGTTTATAACATGCAAGGGTTTCAACCCAATGCAATGCCATTTTCAGGAAACCTGACAAACTACAGTAGAGACGACACTCAGACTATAAAATATTACATATTTGATGAAATATGAACAATTTCACTAAATAATGTTTAACTCCACATGCACATGAATTACTAAAATGTCTTTTGCATATTTTATTAGCCAAATGTATACAGCTACTCTTTTAAAAAGCCCAAGCAAATGTTGTGAAAATTCAGAAAGATATTGTTGATAGAATGAGTTGAATTTCACTTGCTCTCAAAAATAAATAAAATGTTAACTGGTTTACTCCAAGTTTTTATTTTTGGACCGGACACCAGTACAACTTCTTATGCCGGCATATTGACTTCATATCAGCGTAAGGAGAAGTTGATACTGGTGTCCGGTCCAAAAATAAAAACTTGGAGTAAACCCCTTATCGTTTTGTTTATTTCTGAGAGCAACTGAAATTCAACTCATTCTATCAACGGCATCTTCCTGAATTTTCAAGACATTTGCTTGGGCTTTTTATAAGAATAGCTCAATACATTTGGCTAATAAATTATGCAAAGGACATTTTCATAATGCTTGTGCATGCACAGTTAAACATTATTTAGTAAAAATACTCTTATTTCATCAAATATATAATATTTTTATATTCTGATTGCATGATTCGACAGAACTCAAAGGAACGTAAATGATGGTTCAGCTTTATCATAAACCTGCTTCTGAAAATCTCAATTTAAGATTATACTATCAAAATATTCATCCTCAGAACAAAACTCTGCCCCTTAAAAAAGAATTGACAAATCTCGACTATGACATCATTTGCCTTACAGAAACCTGGCTAAATGATTCTGTTCCCAACTTTATGTTAGCCCTGAACTCCTTTTCCGTTATTCTAAAGATTGTTACCACTTAACTTGGGGGGGGGGGGGCTTATGTTAATTCAAAAAAGATCTTAGGGTACAAGAAATTCCTATTGACTGTACAGACGATGTTATCATTAGCCATCTAAAATTTGATCTTCATCTGGACAGCCTACAAATATCATTTTTAATATTTATATTCCCCCTCAATCCCCTATCAGCACAGTGGAGTCTTTCATGGTTTGCTTGCTGATGGTTAAAGGGTTAACTTCTGGGAACTAAGTTAATGTTAACGGGTTGGGTTATTGCAGTTCTTATTATTGTTGAATAATTTTTCTGCAGTCCTCAGGGTCTCCACATAATACCTTGTATATTCTCGACTTCTTGTTGTTTATGTTAAATAAACAGTTTCCCAAACTTACATTTGCCTGATACGAGGATGAATCAAAAAGTAAGTTACACTCTGAAACAGTAAAAACAGAAATAAGTTAAGATCCCATACACACATTCTGAGGAAACATGCACCGTTTATTTCATTTTTCTACATAATCACTCAACAATTGTAAACACTTGTCTGAACGTGAAATTAACTTTTCCATGTCACTGCAGTAAAAATCCGATCGAGCATTTCTCAATAATAGAGTGCACACTCCCATAAGAAATGCTAAGCGTTCTGGTGATTTCTTTAATTCTGGTTCGTCGATTGTCCAGGATCATCTCATTAATGCGGGCAATGTGCTCCAGAGTGTTGGACTGGATGGTCTTCCTGCGCGGTATTCGTCCATCAAATCTGAGCACCATTTTCGAACTGCTGGCACCATTTCTCAATTGCAGGACGAGAACTCATATTATCCCCATAGACACTGCAAATTTCCTTATGGATTTCAGTGCAATTTAAGCCTTTCGACCACAAACAAATTGTTACACAAATCTCCAACTTGGAGTGTACAACCAGTTGTTGCGCCATGGCAACAATACTCTTGCATACGCAGTGAACGCGTGGGTTCATGCCATGTTGCAATTATAGACATACATGCAACATTCTTAAAAACGGCGAAAGAAGTCTGCTCTCTTCGACCACAGATGGTGCTGAATGTAACTTACTTTTTGATTCACCCTCGTATGTTCGTTGACACACCCTGAGTTAGCGGTCCAACAACCCTGTGTTCAGTGCTGCGTGGGAAGGTCCAGGAGACACAGGTGGGTTTCACCTGGCCCACATAGCACGGCACAAATTCATTCAGAAAATTATAAGTCAAAGTCTAAAAGATAGATCAAATCAAAGGTAACATCTGATATTTTTTATGGCAAGTACCTTACTTTTGGTCATATCATTCATTCATTCATTCCTTCCTTCCTTCCTTTTATTTAATTGTAGGGCCTTCAGACAGGAAAGTAAATTTTGATTTCTATCTGCATCTGTATCTCAAAGGAAGGAAAACGTCTGAAAATTACTGGCATGCAAACTCAACACAACCACATTCTCCAAAAGGTAATGATCGATAATTTTATTTTAAATTTTCAATGTTGTTATCAATCATGATCACTGATAATACTAACCATTATTATTATTATAAGCTAAGAATGTTTTAGTAATCATACACATTCGCTAAATTTTTTAAAATTGCAATGACCTATTAACAGAGGAGGTTGCACTCCAGGTAACCCCCCCCCCCCCCTACTCCAGATTCATCACACAAAAAATAAAAATAGGCTAAATTTTCTTTTCTTTTTCAAGAGATATACACTCAGTTATCTAGGAAAAGAAAACTGGATGATATGCTACTGGACAAGTTATCACCTAACACCCAGATATTGAAGCTGAAAGGAAAAAGAAAGTTCAATGCATGGCACTGGATAAGACCGGAAAAGTAACAACATTAGAAAATCTTCTACTGAACCGAAGAAATAAAAATAATGAAAATCAATTTGAACAGATTGGTTCACATCTGAAAAGTAGACTAGGATGCGTTGTAGAGATGACAGCTGATGATGATAATATTCTCCAAGGTATACCGGAAAAGCTCAAATAAGCACCACACTACAAATAACCACCGCATCCTATTTACTGCCGCACCAATTCTAATTGAAGATAATAAGTGCCACGCTCAATTAACCGCCACAGTGATTATCGAAACTGTCGATATTGTAAACACACTGTTATGTCATTGGCAGACACATTCTCTCTACTGTTTCATGGAATATTGGTAGACCCATTCTGAGTAATATGTACCACTTATAATAGCCACTTTTATCATTTCCCTCTAAGCCAATGGTAGCTATCACTATAGCACTGCAATCACTATATAAATTCCACTGGATTCAGTACCGTTCACTTCACTGTTTGATTGTCGATTGTCAATCGGAATTTATCCTTCTGTGAAGACACCCAGCTCTCGCAGCAAAAGTAAGTCAATGATTTTTGGTATGTAATTTTTTTTTTATGGTATGATGGCAAACACGAAATTCTGATAGACGAAAATGATGGTGATTCACATTTTGATAAAGAATTAATTGCTTTATCATTGCTACTAATTATCTTTTTATAAAAATTCTAACTTTGTCAGTTTCGTTAGAATGAGAATGCAAAATGTTTTCTCAGGTATCAATTATGAATAAAGTATCAGTCAACGAATATGCTTGGTCTTCATTTCTGGATATGGACCAAATATTCAGTTCTCATGAACAGTAAAATCTTTAAACATTGAAATATTGCTACAATTTGAATAAAATTACTATAAAATCCAAGTTCCGTTTAATCTGCTGAATAGTTATAATTTCAGCATTTAGTGACAAGCTAAATCAGAAAAGAAAGATTGAAAAATAATTATGAAATTTAACTGTGTTCTTTCACTGAAATGTGGACTACTGAAAGCCTTATGGAATCATGAATCAAGATCAACTTAGCAGGGAAGTTCAGAAGTCTGGGATTCAGCATTTGACTTGGCAAATAGTTCATTGACATGTCCAACATTATGAAAGGAACCACTGCCCGTATGGGAAAGGTAGGAATAATGAAAAGATTTGGATACATGAAGAAATCACCAGAATGACCAAAGAATATTATTAAATACCAGATTTCCTTTGAAAGACGAAATCATAGCAATCAGTAACAAATTAGGAAAGAGCTAATGATGTCACCACTACTCTCTGACAGGTCCAATATGACTGGTCTTTCCTTGTTGTAGTGTATTCACTTGGTCTTTTGTAGCAAATTTTGTAGCAACATTCAAATGGGTTAGGGGTCTTCTTTCAGTTATACCCTGTGATATTAATTAGACAGCATGCACATCATAAAATAATGTTAATACTAGAGCATCCAAATACTTACTCTACAATCTGCAAAATGCCATCATCTGTGTATCATGGAACAGCTACAGCTTAATGTCACATGCATAGAGCTGTGTTGTGACTTTCATCTGTGTGCTCTAGAATAATTCATGTTTCTTTCTTCAGATCACTATATCCCATTCAATTAATACCATTTCTGCTACAAGGCGACACAAGACCAATAGAATGTATGTAGTTCCGTAATTAAAAATGGAGTAAAATCATCTGTTTCACAAAACTGTCATCAATGGCATCTTACAGGCATTTTTCACTACTTTACCTTTAGTCTTATTTGTATAACAGCAAAAGCAATAACTTTCCACATCCTTTACTTTACAGAGTACTTGTACCCCATTTCATCGCACTTTCCAATGGTATTGAAAAACTACAAAAATTTGCATAATTTGTTTCTCTACACTTACATGAAATTTGTATAGTGCTGCAACAAAATTTTCATGACATTCTCTATGAAGTAGTTTATTTTTAATGATTTTTTAGACAAACAGCTTACAATAATACTTTCTCATTCAAATTTTTTTCACAGAAATTCATTATAAACGAATTACCTCAATGAATTTCTCACGAGAAGGGGGAGCTTTCATGTCATGCTTCCCTTTAATTTTCTGTAAACACATTGTTAATTCTTCGATGGTATATTCATGAACAGGATCAATATTATGCTTTAAGATTAACTGCGCCAAGTAACGAACATAATGTTTCCTGAAAATAAACAAATTTCATCAATAACATTAAAACAATCAATAATGGCAATGGTAAGAATAAAACAATAATTGGTACATAAATAGGCCAGAATTATCTCTAAATTGTGCAGTAATGTCATGAGCATTAAAAATATTACTGTTTAAGCTCAGTATTTCTTGGACACATGGCAACATAATAGAATAGAACTTCCATTAATCAGAATGTAAAGTTCATACAAAGGATGAGGAATACCGTATTTACTCGCTTCTAAGGCGCACCTTGTTTTTTAACCCCCGCTAACGGGGGAAAAAAAAGTGCGCCTTAGAATCGAGTAAATATGGTAGATCTGGTAATAGAGTGTATAACTCAAACTATGTGGTGTAAATTAATGAAATTAAAATTAATCAGGATAGGAGTTACTTGGTAGTGAAATTTTCAAGTTTTTATGCAAAAAAGTGTTTATGAATTTTGGAAACTTATCTCCTAGACTACGACAGATAAAGGCATGCCATACAATCCTTAATAGTATCAAAAACATCTTAAGAAAGTATCAGTATATCACCATTCTCCCAGACCCAAAAAATTTCTTTTAACCGTACATCCAATTTCAATGATATCCTGATCCATGTCACTAAACCACGTGCTTCTACTAAAGGGTATTTTTCTTGCAATGAAAAACAGTTTGCCATTTGCCTTTTCCTTAACTCCGCCACCTCCATTTCCAGTAATGCCTCCTCCTTTTACCTTCAAGATTAACCAGAACCCAAACTGCAATTCTCACAACCTAATTTATCTGTTATATTGCAAAGTTTCAGAAACAGTATCTTGGAGAAACTAGCAACATCATACATGTCAGATTCACTAAGCACAAAGTCAACATCTTTAACTACAACAACCCATCACTAAATTCCCTTGGCCACTCCCTACAGGACACTAGTCTTTATATTCCCCGTAACAACTTCCATGACAAAAATGAAAGAAAGCAAGTTGAACCTTTTTTCTCATGTGGAAACTTAATTCACTATCTCCTAATGGCATTAATCTTAGCAAAGGTGCCATGCTTTCACTACCTTTTCCCTATTCCCCTCTTACTCCAGTTATTTTCCAACTTTTCACATGTCTTTCTACAGTTCTTTCTTTACCCTTTCTTTTCCCATCTCTGCAATCCCACTTTCTTATTACATTTTCCACTTACAAGGGAAGCATCCAAACCTGTACCTAGAATTCTTTCTTTGCACGCAGGCATACCTTGAAGTGATGTGATTGTGCGGTGGTAGTAGCAGAAATGAGAAGAAAAGAAAAAACCATGGCAGTAAAGGGGAAGCAAATTCTTTAACAGCGTTACCAAAACATTGCAGTTACAGCAGTGTTATTAAGCACAAACACTTAATTTTGCTGTACAATTATTCTCTCAAAATAATTTATAAGGTAAGCATCCATGAATATATATTTTATTTTATTATTGGGGAAGCCGTGGTCTGGTGGGCTTTCACTGAAACACAACTTCAGTGAAATTAAGCAACATCAGGCACGGCTAGTCACTGGATGAGCGACTCATCAGTGACTCAGGATCTTTACCATCACACAGCAGTCATTAATCCAGGTCCATCCAGAGACCCAACTCGTCGGCCTTAGGCCATACCGGCTCTGGATGGACGTATTGGATTATAATGAATTCAAAAAAAAAAAAAAAAAAAAAAAAAAAGTGTGATACATACCACTTCAATGCACATTCGTGTTCTGCTGTTTACCTGTTTGTGCATCCATCACGTAAAAACTACTGAACGAATTTTAATAGAGCTTTTGGATGTGCATTTCTTCAAGCCTAAGGTAACATACAGGCTTTGTTTCATCACAATTGGCCCACGGGAAAAGAAGATATGCTAATTTCAATTCCCTTTTATGAATTATTCTTTATTGAATATTACACCTTAAGAAAGATAGTCCCGCCTGCGAACCAGGCAACTGCTTTAACTTTTAGATATGCTAATAACAGATTCAGAATAAATGATGGATGTGGAAGAAAAGAACGACGAGACGTATAAACCCTGGAACAAAATAAAAATTGAACACAAGATAGCAAGACCATGAAAAAAAAAAACTGACGGTTTAGATAGAGGCTATCCGAAATGTCAGCTTTTTTCCTGGGTCTTACCATTCTGTGTTCAATTTTTGATGAAAGCAAATGATGAAATATTCTTAGACACATGTTATTGTAGTTGATATACTTGTGTTTTCAAAAAAAAGCTTTACACAAGCGATCGATGCTGAAATAAATAGCACGGAGCACTACAAAAATTTATCACAAAGCCAATAAGCCAGATAAAGGTAGCAAAAATTAGAAATCATAAAATACTGATCCTTATAAAATCATTTGTTCAAATCAAAATCCATAATTCAACAATTTGAGTCCAAAAATCCATGCGAATGAAGTCATGGGCACAGCTACTTTAAAATACAATAATATGTATACTATTCAATTAATACTTTTATTAACATATTGTGACAGACTATAGTTTGTCAGCAGAATTTAATCTTTGTCTTAGTTAAATGGTCCGAAGGCCTTCTTAAACTACAGATTCATTACAAGCTTTGTGCTAAATTATTACAATTTGTCGTGCTTAACAATGCTAAGTGCTTGTCGAGTGGGGACTGTTGTTCGAAGGCCTTCTTAAACTACAGATTCATTACAATTTGTCGAGGAAATTGTGTCGGGGTACGGAGGTGATATTGTGCAGCTCCAAACAGTACAACATTGGTGCAAGGCTTTTAAAGAAGGACGAGAGGACCTGCTGGACGAACATTGCTCTGGCCGGCCGCAGGAATCCATGACTGACAGCAACATTGCGGCTGTGAAAGCGAGATGCGGGAGAACCAGCGGATTACCATGAGAGAAATTGCTGCAATGTTGGACATTTCATATGGGGCGGCGTATGACATTGTTCACGAGCAGCTCGGCTTTCGCAAAGTGTCATGCAGACGGGTGCCACGACAGTTCACAGCCAAACATCATGGTGCTCGTTTCGAAGCTTGTTTGCTGCATCTCACCCGATATCAATCGGTCAGGATTTTTTGGATTGAATCATCACAGGCGATGAATCATGGGTCCACCATTTCACGCCCGAAACCAAGATGCAATCGGCGGTTTGGAAACACACCTCATCGCCCACAACAACAAAGTTCAAAACTGTGCCATCAGCCAGCAAGGTCATGTTGACATGTTTTTGGGATTGCCGTGGTCCGATACTGCTCGAGTTTCTTCCACCGCATACCACTGTCAAGTCTGAACAGAGGCACATTGAAGAATCTTCGAGCGGCCATATGCAGAAAAAGACCTGACTTGGCAATGGAGGACACCGTGCTGCACCACGACAATGCACATCCCCACGCAACGAAACGGGTCATTGACCTGTTGCAGCGATGGAACTGGGAAACACTGCTGCATCCTTCATACAGCCCGGACCTCATTCCCAGTGACTACCATATCTTCAGACCATTGAAGAAGTCACTGGCCAGTCAACATTTCCGTGACGACTAGGTGAAATCGGCAGTTGACAACTGGTTTCACACTCACCAGACGACTTTTATCGACAGAGTGTGGAAAAACTTGTCCACCGCTGGGATCACTGCCTCAATTGGTTTGGAGATTATGTGGAAAAATAAAAGTTGAATTGTTCTATTGAATATACATGTGTTTATTTTTCCCCCCGGTCACGATTTTAAAGGGAAAAAATACGCAACATTACTTTTTGTTCACCCCTCGTAATTAAACCAGGACAGGGAGGAGAAAATATAACCCTTTCTCTCAATTTGTCAATGCGTGGGTGGATCCCAATTCCACTCATCCAATGCAATCTTATATGTAGATAAATTATATCTAATGGTGCTGTAATAATTCACGATGAGTCAATTGAAACGCATGTATTTTAATTGAACGGTAGGCTATGAAGGGCAATTGGATGGAAATCAAATCATGTACTACCTCTTGAGATGTCTGTTGATGAATCATCATAGTTGAGCAGTAATGTTGCTTTGGAACAGAGGCATTGGACATTAACTTGAAGGTCAGTAGCTATTACATGATATCTATTCCTTGTATGTCTTAGAAGAACTTTTGTGATGACAGACTAGTGACTGATAGGACAAAATGAAAATTCCACTATTCTGCAACCCAGAAGTAGGATTTATGTAAGCCAACTATGTCTGTATTTCTCTGTAAAACTGGTTTAAATATAGAAAAAAACCACAATATATGAAGCATTGTTGGGCAAAAAAACATTAGCTGTTGTATTTGACTAATATGTTGCTGTAATGAGAAGTTTGCATCTTAGAGACACAAAAATTGTTGACTGATACCGGAGTTTATTGAGTGTAACTAATAATTTGTTGTGACATTTCTAATTAAAGGAATTTGAACCAAGGACCGTCAAAATATCAATAATTTTACTACATTAGTGAACAAGAAATCCATTACCGTATATACTCGCGTATAAGCAGATTTTTCCCCCCCCAAAAAAATGACCCCTAAAAACCACATTCGGCCTATGCACGGGTCAGAGTTGATGAAAACTCTTATAAGTGGAGTTTACAAAAAACTACGCAATTATTTTATTTATTCATCCGTTTAGATTTCATTTATTAACCCTTTCACTGCGTAAATAAATTTCTGATAAGATAAAAATATTCTCTCTCTTTGCAGCATAATGAGAATCTCTAAAAGGCTGTGGCGGCCATATTGGAAAAAATATGAGAGGGGGAGGGGCTTCAAACAAAACCAGCGCATTTTTACGTGTTCTCTCATTGCAATACATACTGTAAATAGGTTAGTCTAAACAGTTACGGTATTCAAAATGGAACATCGAAGCATCGAAGATTTAAGAAGACTAAAAAATTCGATTTCGAAACTTTTTGAACATCGATACATGAGCTACCATTGATACTATCGCCAAGCACTAGCATATGAAATTTAATAGACCTTAACAGCACATTGTTCAATTATAAACAAAATACAGTGCAGTATTTCACGTCTTTTTCCTCAATTTTCCATCCACTTTTCCATTGTTAAAAGCAAATGCTCTGGGGTCTGGTGATTTGCCCCGTGGAAGTGTGCCCCAAACTGCCGCGTGCCTTTTGAACATCGATAGCCTACTATCGTGTTCTTGCCAAGTGCGTCTTGAAAATCGTCCAAGAATGTTTTATGGTTATAATTAAAATATACTATTACATACACAAAAAGATCAGGAATCGATTTCCACAACCAAAAATCAAATCAAAAATACATAACTAAAATAAAAATGCGTTAGGCCTACTGAAAGATGATCGAAAAATGGTTTATAAAATATAAAATATTTCAAATAATTTTTTTGTATCTGTTAAGCGTTGTAATTTTAAAGATTATAAAGGGTGATTCAAATCGTGTGTAAAACAATTTAAGGGCGTCAAGGTAATCATGGGTTCGAATTTGAACGCAAACTGAGATAGGCCTAGGGACGGAAGTTTGCCCCAAACTTGAAAATCGTCCAAGAATGTTTTAATATGGTTATAATTAAAATATATTATTTTGATGTTCTTATTATAAATTTATTCTTTTTGTAATAAAAAATCTTTTCCTTCAAGCGTTGCATTTTTTCCCCCTTTTTTGCCTCGGCTTATTCTCGGGTCAAGGAGTTTTTCCATTTTTTGGGCTCAAAAACAGGGGGTCGGCCTATGCACGGGTCGGCTTATACGTGAGTATATACGGTAAGTTTAAATATAAGCAGCCTTTATTACCTGCAAAATCCTGCGTGAAAAGGCTCAACATTAACTCCACAAGCAGCATCAATAAACTCTCCATTTATTTCCTTCTGCTCAATAACAGGGCAAGTGTTTATATTAAGAAGGGATTCAGTTTTATAAGTAACATTAAACACCTGTGAAAATTAATGGAATCCATTAGTTTTTTAAAAAGCAGTATTCTAATTATAAATGAGGGAATTTAGAGATTTAATTATATAGTAATTACACCTGATCAACATAAGAAAGGTACTGGTTAACACATTCTTATCTTAAATTCTTAAAAGTGAAAAGCTACAACACCTGACGATTTGGTTTTTAGAAAGCAAGGTTTTTTATTATGACAAAATTTAATTAAATTCATTAATTCTAATGAATAATAGCTAATTATTTAAAATATACAGTTATAATAAAACAAACAACTAAACAATGTCGAGCTCGAACTGCTTTCAGTTATAGCATTTGTCATCTTGGCAGAATCGGATAAAATTGCAAGACATCACTAAATTCTAGTTTTATGCTTTTTATTCTCGCTTGTTTTTATTTCAGTTTTTCCATGTAATTTTTTCATCTTTTTAAGCCATCTTTAGGCCCCAAAAGATTGCTATCAAATTATGTCAGCACTATTTCATGTTGTGCATTCATTCCTTTATTTCGAATGTGTTAATCGGCTTTAACCAATGAAAGTTATGCCAAACTTGGGGTTGGTTTGATTATAAATAAATCAGTACTAAATAATGTTTATGTACAATTTTAAAAATAAAATTTCTTAGTATTTTCGATATGTTTATGAATTTCTTGATACAATAATGGGAAGGATGATTACCTGGCCATTCCGAGCAAAAATGTAATCGATTGATTGTGACACTCCACGAGAAAAAAAAAAACAAAAACAAAAATGGCAACTATTTCGCCAACTTCTAAAAGCGAGACAAAACTGAAATATAATGATGAGGTAATATGGTTTCAAAGAGATATACGATCACCCTAATAAGCTTAAAGATAAATATCTAAGAGAAAGACCCTAATTTTCTGCCAATAACATAAAATAATACACTTGCTATTTATTTATTCTTCTAAGTTTCTTAATTATGTCAAATTACATGTACCCAAGCTCAATTCCTGAAACAATGAAATTTTTTATGTACCCTTACTAAGACAACAATTGTAAATAATCTACCTTTCTAAATTATGCAATATTACATCCAATCTAATTGATATCAATGATACGAGTTTTGACCATTTAAAAAAATTGTTATTGAAAATATTTCACTCGTTCTGGAATTCTTGACGATAATTTTTTCATATTGAGACAGTAGAATCCCATTAATACGTAACCGCTTAATATGTGATTTTCCTTTGGCCTCTTCTCCCTGAAAGCTATTTCTATGTAAATTCATTTTACTGTGAATCTTATCTGACAAAAATGAATGGTTTATTGACTCTGACGCTTCCAATCATCTTATTTGCTCATCTATTTTTTCATCAACAATGTTAACATTTGAAGAAATAAGTCTTGCAAATGGAGATAAGCTCACTGTTACAGGTCATGGAAATATATCTATTCCACTCCCTAATTCACATTACTCTTCTAGTTGAAGATGTTCTGTCAGTTCCCACGCTTACATTAAATTTATTAAGTATCAGTAAACTTGTACACTATCCATTAAACCTCTCTGTACTTTTTGATAAAAGTGGTTGCATAATATTCACAGATAAGCCAGTTATTAACAATTCTTCAGTTCTAGGAACAGCCACAGAAATTAATGGTTTATACCATCCAAACAAAGAATCCTTATCTGTTTGTGCAGTCTTCTCACTACAAAGTTCTTCTTATACTTGGCAATTTCGACTTGGTCACATTAATGCCCAATCCATGAAAGAACTTCAAAAACTTGTTATATTAAAAATTGATTCTCAGCAATCTTTTAAATGTGATACATGCATCCATGGTAAATCGCATCGTCTGCCATTTCTCAAAACTACTACCACTCGAGCTGCAAATCTTCTAGAATTGGTACGTTCTGATTTATGTAGACCAATGTCAGTTTTCTCTAAAGGTGGAGCTCGTTTTTTTCTTACATTCATCGATGATTTTCAAGAAAATGTGTTTGTTTATTTTCTGAAAGCAAAAGACCAAGTTTATGAAAAATTTATTGAATTTAAAGCTTTTGCCGAGAATCAAACCCAAAAAAAAAAAAAAAAAAAAAACTCCGCTCTGACAATGGAGGAGAATATGTTTCACAACAAGTGAATACTCTACTTAAACAATCTGGCATGCTGCATCAGAAAACAAGTTCCCTACTCACCTGAACAAAATGGAGTGGCAGAAAGATTCAACTGTACTTTAATAGAAGCATCTCGGTTCTATGCTTCTTCATTCAAATCTTGACAACATTTTTTGTGCTGAAGCGGTCTCTACAGCTGCTTATGTTCATAATCGCCGCCCTACCCGTGACGTTAAAAATCATACTTACAACATGTATGGTCTGGACGAACACCCAACGTATCTCATCTTCATATTTTTGGTTGCCTAGCCAAGGTACACGTTCCGCATTGTAAACTTAAGAAACTTGATTCCAAAGCCTGGGATGGCAGTTTTGTAGGATATAGTGAAGAAACAAAAGGTTACCGTATCTATAACCCTTAAACAGAAGAGTTACATATTGAACAAAATGTAACATTTTTTGAAAACTAGCTCCCTTATGACAAAATGAATTCTCTGATTTCTGATCCATTTATGTCTTCTGATGAAGTTCCAAATATTGAGCTTTCTACCGTTACAAACGTTAATATATCTTACCCCATTATTCAAATGCATGATACATCGTCTGAAAGCGGCAATGAAGTGTCTCAATCCATTTTTGCTGAAGAAAACTTAGAAGTCGATTCCTTCACCGATCCTGAATCTCTATGTTACCCTGAATGTATACGTCGACCAAACCCCCGCTATTTTAATGACGACTATGTTGCTTTTCAGTCATCTTTGCGTTTAAGTTCATCAGAACAGCATACCACTTTATTACATCGAAGCAATGTTGAAGTTGTCATTCATATTGAGAAGGTACTTTCATATTTTTTTGGTGACAGGAAATCCAAATCAAAAGTGAATTAATGTAAAGGGTGTGGCAGGTATTTGAGAACAAAACTACATCAACAGGTAAAAGGAGCAGACACTTAAGATACCACAGAGCCTTTAATACAATTTAAATTTTTTGTACAAAGGACTACAAAACACATTATTATCAATAAAACCACTAACCGTCGCAATGACAGCGTCCACAAGCTGTTGGAACAGTTGGCAGGCAGCAATGACGTGGGTCTTCTGGATTTCTGCCATTGCCTCCACAATAGCTGGCCTGAGAGCTTCAACAGTGTCGTGTGGATGCTTGTTCGACTCCCTCTCAACAATGCCCCAGAAGTAATAGTCCAAAGGATTGAGATCAGGAGAGCTGAGGGGCGCACATGTTGGGAGGGATGTGGTCGTGAATGTTCCTCCGGATGCTTCGGATTGTTGAGGAGGCGCTTGGCCCTGTCCAGTCGATTCTTCTTGGTTGTCTCGGACATGAACTATCCTCTCCACAACACACACGTCGAATGGTTGCCTCTTTAATCTGCAGCTCCCTCTCGAGTGCCCTTATGGACTTCCCAGGGTCCTCATCGATTGCAGCTTGGACAGAACAGATGAATTCCGGCATCCTGATACAGTCCAAGCGCCAACAATGTCGTTTCCTCTGTGAAACGGTTGGCACATCACCACTGGCAGCATCCAGTTCTCCAGAAACTTTGAACACGAATGAACTGGCGACTTTCAAGAATGCAGCAATCTTGGAGTCGGAGTGTCCTGCAACCAAGGAGACGATGAGAGCATGTCGTTTCATTTGCTGGGTTATCTTTAGATCTGCCTCATTTCGGAATTGTTAAATAGTATCACATATTGACTATAACGCCACATACACGTGTTCTCAAATATCTGCCGCACCCTGTATTATAATTATCCTGTTCACTTATATACCATAGTTCATTAATTCACTGTTGATTTGAATTTCCCTTTGAAAATAAATACGAAAGTAACTTCTCAATATGAATGGCAACTTCAACATTGCTTTGATGTGATAGATCAAATTCAAACAAAATTAGCGATTAATTTTGCATGTATTAAAATATATATTGCTCTTAAATTAAGCCAATTCATTTTACTTTTACATGTCTATCTTAAAGTGGGAGGGGGGTGCGAATTAACTATCGCTGCGGCGAATCTTAAGAAAAAGATGAATTTCAGCCTTGCAGCCTATCCATTGCTGCAGCGTTATTACTGTAAATTATGGTAGTTATATTAAAAAAAAACATACTATATCATATTGTATTAGTTCATGGATATTAATACATACCTGTCAACTTTCAGAATATAAAAAGAGTAAAATCCTTCACGTTATAGTTAGGCCTATGCAAATTTATATAATCGTATAATTAGGCCTATGGCATGGTTCGTAATCGCATTTTTCCCACCATGTGATATGTTGAAGTCACATTTGCACACTTTACAGAAAGCAAATTTTTCACCCTTCCGTGATGAAGATATGAACAGAAATTGTTTTTAATAATTCTCTCTGAAAGTCTGAGATATTTTATTTTCAACAATTTCACTCAAGGCTAAAACTTAAGTATTTTGCATTCTTTATCGTGGTCTTCGAGATATTAGGCCTCAGCATGGGGCTTGAAATCACGTGTCTAGGCATTTTCAAGTTTTGACTGCTAATTGTTTATCTCTATGACTAGTTTGGTGCTCTTCAAGGATAAAGAACTACATGATGCTCTCGTCCTGATCTACTTTATCCAACTTAAAATTTTACCATAGCCGGCTCAGTGGCCGAGAACGTTGAGGTGCAGGTCTTGCCGCTCTCGTAGCCAGCGAGTCGCGGGTTCGAATCCCACCGAGGGCATGGATGTTTGTTTGTCTATTTCACCATCACCCTTTCATCCCAAACAGCTAGTCTCCCATCCATCCAAATTTTACCTTGAATTCTCCATTGGATTTCCCTGATGACCCCCTCCAGTGTTAAAAAGTTGCACTTCTGACACGAAGGAAAACATTGAAATGATACGTGATGCAGAGGCCTAATATCTCGAAGGCCACGCCCTTCATGAAAAAAATAGTCCTACTTTAAGAATTTAATTTCTGTAATAATGTGTTCCATCGCCTACTCGTGTAGGAGAGGAGTTTAACATTTCACTAATTGGGAAATTATGGAAAAACATAAAATCCTTTATATAAAGCGTAAAATGGTATTAAAAATCTAAATTTTACGTGTAAAACATGTATATTATTATGTTAATATATAATAATACTGAAATAATAAATGAAGTTAAAATAAAATTGATTTTGTAAAATTTGTAATCGTCCAAATGTCCATTAAAAAAAAAAAAAAAAAAAAGAAATCGTCGTCCACTTGGTTATCGTCCAGTTTTACCTTCACCCATTTGGTTATCATCTAGTTGACTATTGTGATGGTCCCACCCTCCAGGTAATGCACCCGAGCGCATATATTAAGAACAACACTGGAGAGTTCGGGAACAGTGATTGGACTACGAGAGATTAGGTTTACGTGATAACTTAAGTTCGCTTCTATTCATATTTTCCTTTTCTCGCATACAGTACATTTACTTAAATCCATATACCTTATGGTAACATTCTAGGGCCTCACAAGCGCTATTAATCCAATATTGGCATGCAATAATTCATAACACTATTTATTACAAGGTCGGGATCGTGTGCACTTCGGTGCCCGACACTTGAATCTGAGGCAGACTGCCTTCTCGCAACTGGAAACTAAATAAGGGGAGAGGCGAACTCGCGCTCCGCTCATCGACGTCACGCTTAATTCCTACGCTCGCATCCCCTGAATCAAGTATTCCGTTAAGTTGTGTGTCAATTCACGCAGTGTACCTCTTTTAATTACCCACAAAGGGAGAGGCACTGAAACCCTTCTTAGAAGGATTGAGCATCTAAAACGTGAACGCCGCTGGCGAGCTCCAAGAGCGCGTCAGTGTTTACCTCCGCTACACGTGCTTTTAAACTCTCCCTTTGTGGGTAACTGGGTTCAAGGGTAACGCTCCCCTTCACTTCCGCTGCTTCAGCACTCGCCTCAGATTCAACACAAGAGCGTTCATATGCATAATTGTATTAAATTAGATACAAGTTTTCCTGAACAATACAGGTCGCTGTAGCATCATGCAACGACGAAAGATGAGTTTGCAATACTCTTAATGGCGAGTTTATATCTATATTGTTTTTTTGTTACGACTATTCAAAGTCAAGTAAGAGAGGGTAAGTTTTTTATTTAGCTCACGTGAGATCCGATGGGAGGTTCCATATCCACGCCTGGGTCGACCGCTGTAAATTCCCACTCTCGTAGCTCTTTGTGTCGCTAAACAAATCGAAAACGATACCACTCACCAGGATTCCCGTCGCTTAAATGTTACAACGCCACTTCAGGTTAGCCATATGTTCACACTCTGCAATACACACATCGGGTGAAGTCATCATTCTCCCGTAACCGTAGCATCAGTCATCGCCGCGACTCCATTGCGCCTAGTCCTCGCTCGCTTCGACGGCCCCCGCAACGTAATTGGACAAATTATTCATCTCAAAAAATTCAACAAATCAAATAAACAGAAAAATCATACTTATTCATTGTACGCAACATAATTAAATTCAATTATCGAACCATATCATGCCAGTCCGAACTCCACATCCCTCAGAAGTCGACGCTGGAATGCCATTCCACAAACAAAAAAACTTCAAAAACACGCGCGACAAACAACATTCACACACAAGCACTTATTCTCTGAAATTCACACAACAATACTCTACGGAGGCTGCGTTGATCTTCTAGGAAAACGACGCTAACAATTGCAGCCACCAACAGAGCACACACACGAAACACTCACACTTCTCGCAACAATATAAACCACAACAACTGCTACGACAATACGGATACGCACAAACAACAAATAAATATGCAAAACCATTTCACAAGCACTTTAATTACTCAAAAACATCCTGTTTACAAACTAAATCAATGTTTTCAATACGATTAATGCACCCAAGACAATCGCTTTAAACGCACTTAATTCCCCTTACTACCTGACAATAACAGACATAAAACCAAACTCTAAACATACAGGTAAGACTTTTTCTAATTTCTATATAACCACCCCCTCTGCCAGACACACGTGACTACCAGCTCACCTGGTACGTCACACTATCGTCCATTGACCAGCGCTTAGTTGCACTCGTCCAGTAGAAATGTTCCCTTTAAAGACATCCCCGCTTAAAGACAGAGTTTCAGGAACCCATCCCCAACATAAAACTAGGACTACCTGTGTTTCTAATTTTCTTACTGAATAACTGCCAGACAGTATCTATTCTTTTTAATACTAATTGCCACTTACAGCAATTAGGTCTTCAATAATACAATTTGATAAAAGGAAAACCATAATATAAGAACTGACGAACATTTCAGCTTATACCATGAATGTATACTTTACAAAGACTTTTATAACTGTCGTGTCAGCAACCAACAATAATTGATTGTTGCGTCACACGACTATTGTTGTATGTCCTGCATTGTCCCAATGTTAATGTTTATTGTTGCCATTCTTCGTGATGATCGTCTGAGCTGAGATGATCGTGCAAATCGTTCCTCTTGTACATGCATAGCTTCCTTCTTGTGTGTTTGATCCTGACGAATTGGATGGGAGCCCCACATCATGCCAACTATTGCCAGCCTGATCCAACCGGTTAACACCATTAAATATAAGAACGTTGATTCGATCTCTCCCACCCCCCACCTCGTCAGCATAGATGTAAAAATAACGTTTGTTGGAAATTTTATTACGTTTTATTCCTTTTATTAGGAGCTTTAGCAAAAGGCTACTTATAAAAATGTGCCCTTGGTCTATACGTTTATCCGTCCATCCGCCCACCGTTTGCATGATAACTTGAAAACAGATTAACTTTTTCAAATTCTGTTTTCAGAAATATGACCATCAAGTCTTAGCTTGGTTTTATCAACTTTTCAGAATTTTTCGTGGACCCTTTTAGGTCGAATTCACGTGCTAAAACAGTGACTGTAAAGAATATCGATTTGTAAAGAATGAATATATTGTTACTTTCTGTTCATCTTTTAGGCATTACTGACATCAGCACAAGCACGTGAAATTGCTTTGTTGACGCACGATTGCTCATAAATTATATCATTAGCTAGCGGAAGAATGGAGCCAGTTATTGGTTTTATTTTGCCAGTCGGTCCCCTTCAGAATTTCTAAATTTTTTGAAGTAGAAGGTTGAAATACGGAATGTACCTAACTATGTGCATGTCCACCTTCGCTATTTAGTTTGGTTTTGATTGGTGCACTGGGATCGTAATTACGGGGGTGGGATTCAGAGAGGACAGAAGATCTATGTGCTATTTAGGTACGTAAAGGAGTGAAATTCAGTATATACAGATTCCTCTAGGCAAGATCTACACTATGAAGTTTAGGCCCAATTGTTCCAGTGGGGTCGGAATTGCAGGGGTGGCAGTCGCTTGGTCGTTAGAACTATGGCAACATATGGCATGTGATATATCATTCCATTGAAAATTATGAGAAAGGAAAGAAGATATGAGCTTTTTACATTTTCTACACACTACATTCAAAAAAATCAGTTTTTTGATTAAAAAACTTGGGGGGGAGGTAAATAGTGCAGATAAAGGGGTAAAAATAGATGACCGCAAGGTCTGCTATTTGCCTTACCTACTCAAGGGGAGTAATTTCTGGTTAATAAATGTATAAATGTATTTCTGCTTCACTGCTAAAACTCCTCCTTGGAATGTTTACAAGATTTTATTAAATTTATTATTGAAAACCTAATTTCTGTGTTCTGATTAATAATACATGTACAAAACTTTTTGAAGTAGAAATACATGCCAATTTCACATAATAGACATTTGGCAAAAATATGGCCCTGATTTTAATGCAGATGAGAAATGTAATGCAGAATCATTATCTAAGGAAGAAGTGAACAATGGATCTGAATAATCAGAAATGATAATTTCTTACTTTTAATAAATGCTGCAGTCGTGTAGGCTCCCAGTCCCTTAAAAAATAGAAACAATTACGAGGATGATGTGCATGAAAACCTTGGTTGGCACAACTTTCAGTTTCCTTACATTCCTTGAAAGAACAGAAAAATAAGTCTGATAAATTTATAATTTAATATGTTAAAATTACATATAAAACATATATTCAGTGATTTCTAAAAATATTCATTTGTTTCAACCTTTCCAGTCTTGAAAGCTTTTAAACACCCTTCACAAAATTCATGTTGACACATTTGCATAGGACATTTTAAATGTAAACATCCTCCAGAAGGCTTTATGAATTTATTATGGCACTCGGGGCATTCTAATAAACAATAAAAATAAATAAATAAATATTAAGTATAATTAACTTAAACAATAAGCAGTGTTCACAAAATGATTGCAGAAGTTTCAAGAATTTCTTGCAGTTGTTCTATTAGCATTGTAGTGATAAAATTTGGTTACGTAAAAAAAATGCATATCTTTTTAGGCTTGGTTTGAATTGACTGTCATCTAAAATTTTCATATTTATAGCACTGCAATCACTTGTAAACACCCTCTATTAACAAATCTTACAATCCTGTTTGTTTATAGAAGTGCCCGTGCAGTCTGCTCACCAAATCATCAGTAGCGATAGTTCAACTAATCTGTTGAATAAACTGTGACGAACCCCCCCCCCCCCCAGATAATTTACCTCTATCAAGCACCAATCAATTATCGTGAGGAGAGAGCTTGTCAGGAGTTGCGGCGTGTTTAAGAGTGCAACACATTGATATGGACTAGCATAATCTTATAAAAAAATAAAAATAAAACCCTCCTTAATTTCCAAACTTTATAAATACGAGACAACAAGAATACCAAAAACTGCAGCTTCGAGCAGCTTCATTACCGTGGTGTTCGCTACTGTAGTTTGCCGAGCGAATGGCACCACCGTACAGAAGCCAAATAGACGTCCCAGACGTCGTCGTGTGATTCCTTTTAATAAAGCACAAAGGAGCAAGAGGGGCAATCACCGAAACCTTCTTAAGTGACGCGCATTGGCCTCGGTTTGCAAACTTACTTTACAGATGTCCTGCTCGCTGGCCTAGGCGTGTGCACTTAATAGACCCAGCGTTAAAAGCAAGGACTTCCACTACCATGTGCCAGCCTATGCAACTCTACACAGTGCTCAACAGCCTACAAGGAACACCCTTAAAAAAAACGTAGGCCCCTCTTTATAGGAAACACAACAATGGCAATTTACACTAAGCATAGCGACTATAAAAAGAAACTATGGCAAATCTTCTCGGGACACAGATCATTACGAAGGCACAGTACGAGATTAGCAAGAGTCCGGTCGAAGGCACCCCACACGAGCAAGAAACCAGTTCAGTTCTCATAGGCGCTGAACGATAGAGGTACCAATTCCCCTAACCCATGATTTTTCACCACTATGACCCTAGCGGGTAATTCAGGCAATCACTCAGAATAATTACACCTCATTGTATTTTATCATCATTATCCATTCTCAGTTTTGGAAAACCCATTTTTTTTTCTTATTTTCCTTTAAATATTCAACAACAATGCCAAAAATTTGTTTCACCTGTATGACGTCATTGAAGCCCCTTTACTCTACAACGTTCAATTGTCTATCGCTGATGAACCCCTCTGTCGCGGCATAAAGAAACGAAAAAGCAACTCATCAACTATAGTCATCTGATTGCACTGGCATTTCTACCGTCCCGTCAGCCCCGAACGGGCATACGTCGAGCGTCGGCAGTGTTCGATAATCAAGACAACACAGCGGTGTAGAACACGAACAAATAGAAAATAAAAAATCGGCAATAACGAACATTTTAACAACTTAACGTTTAATTAGAACCATAAATCCAGAGGATGCTTCTAAAACAAAGATAAAACTGGGAACTTGTAACAGAACATCTCGGGCTTTAAACGTGTAAGCACATCGCTTAAGCCTTATGCTGCCGATGTTCTATTTTTTTTTATCCAAGCTCTCGCTCCGGCTTTGCTCAGCACTGAACCCCACACTCATCAACGCAAAAACTTCCTCAGTAACTAAGACAAAAAAAATTATAACAATGCTAGATGGGAGGCTGACAGGTCTTCTCGGAAAAGAAAATCTCCAAGAAAACAATGTCACCTCCAACAAACATGATCTCTGTTGCAAGGAAAATTTCGTCACAACAGCGATCGTCCAAAACAAAAGAGCAATAACATAACATAACATGAACACCACTATAAACGTGGTGCCGTTTTAAAAGACAACAGCAAACAAAATTTTAATTAAGAATCATAACCATAACACAACAAAACTTATTGACAAACCATAAGAAATCAAAACAATGCATAGCAAGTAAGTTATACATGCCTTCTACCGGGCTATGTCTCAATAACTGACATAGAATGTCACAAAACTATTCGCTAGATTCACCGCCTAGTGGTGGCGCCACTGTCGATGGTTAATGGCTGGCGTAAACGGGGAATATTAAAGTGCTTACACATACATACAACAGCAATCGAGATTTAGAACAGCCAGAATTAAAATAAAATTGAGCTTATCTGAATTATTTTCGTATTTAGGCAGTGGTAGATAATATTTGGATGAAGGAGATGAAGTTTTAAAAGTAAACCAAGTTATTTGTTGCAGTTTTACTGAGATGAAAGAAGAGAAAGGTCACTATGCGTGCATTCAAGTGGAATGTCTTTAATGCCTCATCGTATTGAGGGCATGGAGTAATAAACCATGATTACTCCATGATTGAGGGTACGTTAGATTTTTCGAATCGGTCCATCAGCAAAAAAATCGCTATAAAGTGATCATTAGTGCCAAGCGATACATTCGTTTTTCGATGTAAACTCTCTTTTTTCTGGAATCGATTTGTCGATTTTGGATGGTTTTCAGCAACCGATTGTTTATGTCGATAATATCACATTAATTTTGAAAATGAATGATAGATTCAAAAATCATGTACAAATTTGTTCAACAATTTCAGATACTGAGCACGAAGAAACAGAACTAGCTGATCAACCAAAAGAAACTATGTAGCATATGAGAAGCATATGAGATATCAATTAAGTTCAAATACCAAATAAAAGCACGCATCTGAAAACAGTAACAGGCTTCATCCAAATTTCAAACAGTAGCTGAAAATCCCAGTCAACGATCATTTATTAGGAGCTTTATACTTGTACAATGAAAGAAAAGCTGGGTGTGCACAGTTAAATTTCCAATTTCAATGTTAAACATTGTTAATTGTATTTAGTAACAATGTCTAACAAATGAAATCAAAATTTAATTAGACACACCCAGTTTTTCTTTCTTTGGTTATAGACTTTAAATTGTCGTATTTAATATTTACATGCTGAATGATTGTATGAATGGAGAATTCAGGCCTCATTACTCCAAGGAGGATATACAATGTACTGAAATGGTATTTGTGCACAATTGATACATCCCTATCATTTTGGAACTTGTGCACATATCGATCTGTATTTATGATAATTTATTGCAGTGCTACTGTTAGTACATGCTTTATGTTTAATCTGGAGTGATTTAAAGCTATTCAGGGCTGTGCATTTTTTTTTTCCAGTATTTTCAAACCTATCAAATATTTATAAAATTTTGATAAAACATTTTAAAATAATCAATGAATGCATTCAATTTTTATAAAGGAGGAGAATAAAAAGAAATTGCCACACTTGTCCATAAATACATCATCTGAAATTTTTGAAAAAAATTTATTTTTATCAGCTTACCAATGCCATATTTTTCCAAATATTTCTGCAGCTGGTGGTTTTGCTTTTCTGGATCATTAAGCTCTTTCCACTGCTTAAATTCCTCACAAGAACGATCCGAGTGCTCAGAGGTCCACTTAAAAGTATAAAAAAAAAAAAAAAAAAAAATTATATTCACCTGTTCATATAAAGAAGAGTGACATGTACAACGACCCCAAAAGTGATGAAAAAAGCAAAATTTTTGATTTAAAGTATTTATGTGCTCGATAAAAGTTGAATTTATTTAAAGCACCGAATGTTGGCAGCTCAACTCAGTTTAATGTTTACCTGTAATTGAATAATGCCTGGTCAACAATAGATTTTGAGATTCATTGATATACGGTCGTGATATAGACATTCTTGTAACGAACAGACGCTGACATCAAAGAGACAACAGGAAAAAAGTAGAAAGTGGACGATGTAAAAAGGAAGATGCTTAGCTTGTTTGTGCTTCACCTTCAGTATGGAAGAGAAGTCCATAAGCCTTCATGGAGATTGAGAAAAGGGGAAATTCAATGATTGTGGTGAATCCAACGAGCCAGAGGGATTGAACTGGACAAGCGTCTTCAGAAAGCGACTGTCGTGTCGGCGATCAACATCCAATTGTTATCGCACACGATCCTCATAATTGTTGTGGTGTTTGTTTCTGTTATATTTGTTCCACTGTTATGCTCATCATTGTTGTTGTTGTCTGGAGACGAACGTTCGTCAGCTGTTCTCCACCTTCACTTCCAGCTATAGTCGTAGGATGACATGCTCGTCATCTGTCCTGATTAACAAGCAAAAATAGACGTCGGAGCCGGAGACATTACCACCAGGTAAACCCGTAGTTCCATAAGAATAGTTACGTCTCCCCTTCCACTCCATCAAACCCCATATAAACACAATAAAATTGGTGTCAGAAGTGGGATCGTCCGATTAAAATGCCATCGAGGAACGCTCCGACGCCGCCATAAGTGAACGAGAAGAAAAAAAGAACGCCGTTCACAATTAAAATGCCACAATTAAAAAAAGAGACATTTAAACAAGGACGTACTTACCCAATATCAGTGAAAATCCACGATGGCCGTACCACCAAAATTAATGCAGGAGCTATCGAAGATGATCGTTTCGGCCTGCACGTTGCCACCGACACGGCCGTAGCTCAGCTGGCAACGGCGACCCTTGCTCCTGGCGCGGATCTAGCCTCGCCACGGCCTCCTCCATTCACCTTGCCGCCGTTCCGAATGGACGATGAGACGTCCGTCGGGGAATATTTTAAGAGGTTTGAGTGGGCGTTGCAGCTCTCGAATATTCCCCCTACCCAGTATGCCGCCTATGCACGAGTGCACATGGGCTCTGAACTAAACGGTGTACTTAAGATCCTGGCAAGCCCAAAAGAACCGGAGGCAATTCCCTACGATGAACTTAAAACAATATTGACCGGCCATTTCGATCGCCCGCGAAACAAATATGTAGAGAGTGTTAAATTCCGGACTATCATTTAACATCCAGAAGAAACAGTGGCCCAATTTGCACTCCGCCTTCGTAAAAGTGCAGCACACTGCCAATATGGTGACTTTTTAGACCGTATGCTAATAGAGCAATTCCTCCATGGTCTTCGCTCCCCCGAGACACTTGACGAGATCATAGCCAAACAGCCAGATGATTTTGACAAAGCTTACGCCATCGCTCAAAGTCTGGAAGCCACATGGGCCATCGGGAAGGCTGTAAGCCCACCAGCACCTGAGGCCACGAACAAACTTGGTTATGAAGCCCCAAGAACCAAATCTAACTATCGTGGGAGGAGTCGACAGAAGAAGCCTCTACGAGCTAGTGCGAGCAACGAGCGCCATCGTTCTGCAACAAGTAGCCATTCCAACAACAGAGCCAAAACTGTGCCAAAGCAACCGTGTGGCAGTTGTGGTCTGCATTGGGCAGACACCTGTCGCTTCAAAACCGCAACCTGCTACGCCTGCCAGATGTCTGGACATATTGCCAGAGCCTGTCGTACAAAGACTGAAGGTACACGTCGTTCCTCACCCAATGAAACGCCAGTTCCAATAGACCGGGTACAGTCATTGAACCAGATTTCGTCTCCAAAACGGGCAGCTGCCCACACAAACTTGATAGACATTACGATTGACGGCAATCATCTGGAGATGGAGGTCGACACGGGAGCACTCTGTGGTATCGTCGGTGTCACCCGTTTGCGTAAAATAAAACCACAAATACGCCTGCAGAAGACTGACCGTCAATTCCGAAGTTACACTGGTCACCAGGTGCGTTGCCTCGGGAAAGTAAGAGTGCGAGTTACCATTGGCAGCACCACCCATAATATGAATCTATATGTGGTAGAAGGAAATTCTACGGGGTTAATGGGTCACGAATGCATCGCCAATTTTGTCCACGAGATCCATTTCGACAAATTGTTCACACCCAATCAAGCCATCCAAGAAAATCCAAGCAAGGGACTCTTAACCGAGGGACAACAATACCAGCTGGACTGTGTAGTGAGAGAATTCGATCACGTCTTTCAAACCACAGCAGTGACACTGAGAGGGCCACCAGCTTCAGTCCATCTTGTGCCAGATGCCACCCCCGTCTTTGCTAGAGCAAGGGATGTCCCACTTGCTCTACGAGAACAATATGCTGTTGCAATCGAGGAAAAAATCAAAGCCGGCTATTTTTTCGAGTGGGCTTCGCCAACCCACGCTGTGGTTAAAAAGAACGGTGCGCTGCGAATCACTGGAAACTATAAGCCTACGGTCAACAAACAAATGATCGTAGACGAGTACCCAATTCCAAAAATAGAGGACATATTTAATAAAATGAGAGGGGCTGGGTGGTTTGCTCACCTTGACATCATGGATGCATACACCCATTTACCAATTGACGCCAAATTCCGGGAGGTTCTGACTCTGAACACGCCGACCCATGGACTGGTGAGACCAACTAGAGCAGTCTATGGTGCCGCAAATATACCAGCGTTGTGGCAACGTCGGATGGGGGAGGTGTTCCGAGAAGCAGAAAGTGTGGTCAATTTTTTTGACGACATCATTGTATTTGCCCCGACCTTTGATAAGCTAGGGGAAGCGTTACGCCAAACTTTACGTCGATTGGACCACCACGGATTCCATCTTAACCGCAAAAAGTGTGTTCTCGCAGCCACGTCACTAAATTGTTTGGGATATATTATTGATAAGAATGGCCTCCATTAGTCAAATGAACATATCATTGCCATACAAAAAGCCCCCATGCCATCGTCTTCCGAAGAGTTGCAGCTCTTCCTGGGGAAGGCAACCTACTACAGCGCCTTTATTCCTAATCTTTCCCATAAAGCAAAGCCACTTCGAGAAATGCTGGGCCACAACAAATTCGTGTGGACCGACAAAGCACGGAAGGCCTATGAGGAGCTCAAGACCACCCTCATCTCGCCGCAGGTCCTCACCCAATATGAACCCTCTCTCCCAGTCATTCTCGCCACAGATGCAAGTAGCTTCGGATTAGGGGCAGTGTTAAGTCACAGACTAGCCAACGATCAAGAGAGACCCATAGCCTATGCCAGCCGGTCTCTTTCCGAAACGGAACAGCGCTATCCCCAGATAGATAAAGAAGCCCTTGCCATCCTATGGGCTGTTAAAAAAATTTTTAACAATCTGTACGCGAGGAAATTTGAGTTGGTCACAGACCACAAGCCACTGACTCAAATATTTCATCCCCATAAATCTCTCCCAACCCTGTGCATTAGTCGCATGGCCAATTACGCAGACTACCTTAGTAATTTTAATTATGCCATTACAATAGCCAACGAAGGACCATTCAAACGCCGACTATTGCTCCCGCATTACGTCAAATAACAGGGTAGAAGAGGAAGATGGATTTGAGATCCACCAAATGAGCCAGTTACCCATTCGGCCAGAGGACATCGCTAAAGCTACACGAAGCAATCCAAGACTGGGTCGAATTGTCCAGGAGCTAGCCCGAGGCCGGGATCTAAGCCGCTCTGGTTTCAGTGCACCCGAAGATAGATATACGACGAGCGCTGGTTGTCTACTCTACGAACATCGAGTAGTGATTCCACCACCACTACAGCAACCAGTCCTAGATGACCTCCACACCGGCCTTGCCCGCTCGTTCGTATACTGGCCCGGTATAGACGCAGACATCGAACGCACTGTCAGAACGTGCGCTCTATGTGCGACGACTTCCAGCGCACCTGCCCAGTTTCGAACCCATCACTGGGAGTATCCCAAGGGCCCATGGGAAAGAATCCATGTGGATTATGCCGGACCAGTGTCGGGAAAAATGCTTCTGATAGTCATGGACGTGTACAGCAAGTGGGTGGAAGTAACTTCGTCGACGACCACGGCAGCCACCATCGACATACTCGATGAGCTGTTCGCGAGATACAGAATACCAACCACCGTGGTCTCCGATAATGGCCCCCAGTTTGTCGCCGACGAATTCACAACGTACCTGAAAGTGCGAGGAGTCCGATTCCACAAACGCACAGTGCCATACCACCCATCCACTAACGGGCAAGCTGAGCGGTATGTATAGACGATAAAATGTACGTTGAAAGCCATGGGTACGACGCCAGCCAGCTTGCAAAGAAACCTTAACACGTTCCTGGAACGATATAGAAGAGCGCCACATGCCACCACAGAGGAGTCCAGCGCAAAATTATTTTTAGGAAGAGAACTGTACACTCACCTGGATATGTTACAGCCACAAGATGTAAGCCAGCGAGTGCAATAGCGTCACCAAGCTTCGTTCTCAGCCAAGTATATATCACTATGAGTAGGGCAACCAGTCTATGTGTCGTCAGGGAATGTTTCCCAGAGAAAATGGCTTCCAGGTGTTGTCAGACGTCGCCTAGGAGATCTCCACTACGAAGTGGCGGTTGACAACAATTATTCGAAACACCACATCGATCAGCTCAAGCCACGAGACATAGAACGCCCAGGTGTGCCACCCAGAGAAGGAACGAGGAAACCACCAACACCTCGTCGGGTGCACTTTAGCGAGTGCGCTTCCCCAGCAGCAGATCGGCCAGCCACTCCAATCGAGGTGATCCCGGTTGCCGCCGATTATGAACTGACTACCCCGGCAGCAACTCCATTTCCAGCGGTCGAGGACCCGCCGCCAGACTTAAGCGACTCCCCCGAACCAATTGAGCCGCACCGACCAGATGCGGAAGAGAATGAACCTCCTGTGCACTCTGAAGCAGACACCATGTGCCGTCGAGACCAACAGAGTCAAAACCCCGAAACTCTCTGGCGCTCCGGTCACACTCGGCAACCGCCCCAGCGGTATTCGCCCTAGCTTAGTGCGACGGGAGGAAGTGTCGTGTCGGCAATCAACATCCAATTGTTATTGCACATGATCCTCATAATTGTTGTGGTGTTTGTTTCTGTTATATTTGTTCCATTGTTATGCTCATCATTGTTGTTGTTGTCTGGAGACGAACGCTCGTCAGCTGTTCTCCCCCTTCACTTCCAGCTATAGTCATAGGATGACACGCTCGTCATCTGTCCTGATTAACAAGCAAAAATAGACGTCGGAGCCGGAGACATTACCACCAGGTAAACCCATAGTTCCAAAGAATAGTTACGTCTCCCCTTACACTCCATCGAACCCCATATAAACACAATAGCAACTGCAAAACATTAGTTAAGTCAGGCGATATAGTTGGTATTTCATCGCAGAGTGATCGTTTAAAAAAGGTTTTCACTTCACCAAGCCGGACAAGGATGATCATATTCTCAGCTTCCACACTGACTAGCGTCGAATAAACTCTGGCTAAATACGAACTATGATATTTTCTGCTCAGATTGTTCTCCGATAAAAGTATAATGAACATTGTTTTTACTGCCCCGTTAGCCACTGAATGGTGATAATCCAATTGATTTTACAAAAAATGCTAAAGATCATCAAATGACCCTAGTCGAGCGAGAATGTGAAAATTCAGAGACCCGTCAGAAAAACCTGATGCGTTGACTAAAGAGAAAAGTCCCTGTCTGAATGCAGACCGAAAATGATCCAGTGGGAAACTCCACAGAATCACCCTTCGATTCCAATAGGCAGTATCGCGATATGCGGCTTCCTTACACTGCTCAAGCTCTACCCATGCGCAATAGAAATTTTTTCTCCTTCCTGTGGCCAGTGTGTCTCTTCGTAGTACATCCAAATACAGTTTTCTTTTTCTAATTTCAGAAGGTGAAGGGAATGGATGAAAGTTGACGTTTTATCCATGAAAACATGACTATGTTTTTCTTTTTCTAGTATCTGAATTGTATCTATGAGTTACACACTGGCAATTAAAAATATTTCAAATGTAATAGCAGAACAGCATGTGCTACTCCTCCATTTTGAAATTCTGCCCATAATCACGTCATTGACTGCACATGGCGTATGCGCTGCACATGAGCCATCTGCTCTGAGGAGTGGGTTAGACAGGGAAGCCGCATATCGCGATACCTCCTATTAAGTATCAACCCTTGCAGCATAGTGAGCACAGAGCCCAGCAGCGAGTGTACTTGCATCCTACCGTGCAATCACTTTCGGAAGACGTCTGTTCCAGTTGCCCCACGTCTGGCTGAGATTCTTTCCCATCACCGAGATCAATGTGTGTGCGCTATAAGTTTCTTGACAACACAATTAGAGTGGCAAATTTTTATGCAAACACTAGCTGCACTCCAAATTTGTCGTTTTAGCCGTTTCAGCAGTTTCATGTTAGAAAAGTGTGTTTTCACGCTTTTCGTAAAATTATTTTCAGACGCTATGTGTAAAATGGACTTTAACATAGACAACATACTTAAATAAGTTCATTGCCTTCATTTATCTCAACTCCTAAATGGCATGACATCCTGCCTTGGATGATAGACGACCGAGCCATTAAGACATGCTGTCCACCTTACCCGATAACTGTGACCTTTGTAATGATGACACGTCCACCCGCGAGGACCACTAGAGAGCCAAAGCAATCGTTAGATGATTCATTTATATTAAGTTTCGAATGATGAATTAAAATAATGATTATGAAAGTCTTTTAAAGTGATTTTGTATAGTGGTTGAAACTGTTACACATAATCTTGATTTTGGTTAGTAATAGTTTATTTTTTAAAATTTTCTTGGTGTTATGATTAATTTTTAAAGGTTAATGTTATTTCCTCATTGATTTAAAAATTAAATTGTATCCTTAGGTCTGTTGTTTGGATAAAATAGAGTACATCCGCTGTTAGAATAGATTTTGTAAATTCTTGAATGAATCCGTTGTTCCTGTTTATCAACATGAACTCCACTTATGGCATATAAATTAGTTTTGACTCAGATTTGACTAATTGTACAAATATCATTCATGACGTAAAAAACTACACCAGATAGCAGTTTTCCTTAATTATTAGTCGATGTGCCATTTTCCTGCACACCAAAGATCTCAAAAGAAGGGTGAATTCAACTCAAAATCTATTTTTGTTAGTTTTTCCACACAAATAATCATCACGAGTTTTGTATCTACCTAGCACACCTACCGGTAATACTGTACAGCCACATTTCCATAAATCAGTTTAAATAATCTATGCTTTCATTGAAATCATCATATAATTAAATGTTTATATTACTTATAAAAATCTACACTTCTTTACCTTTCCACGTCTTTAGATAATTTTGAAATATATAAATGGGCCGCCCAAATGAAAATGGGATTGTCGTGAGTGCGCTGTCGCTTGAAGAGGCAGAGTGCTGCATATGCACTGAGAGAGGCCTCTGAGGGGTAAGCAGAACATGTCAGTTGACTGTGTGACAGCGTGGAAGGAAGGTCACTGGTCACAGTTCAGATCATGGATCCTTCCAAACATAGTCAACGTGCAATTTTAACGGCAGAAGATGAGAGATTGAGATTTATCGTCGTATGCAAAATGTGTATGGGACTTACACGACAATGCCTGTTCATGTGGCTACTGCATGCAAAGATTTATTGCAACAATTTTGATGGGAAATCCTCAAACATCCTCCTTATAGCCATGTCTTGTGATTACCATGTCTTTAGTCCACTGTATTTTTTTCGTGTATTAAATACAGCGATTACAAGATTTATTTTTAAGTGTCTCCTTTCATTTAAAAATAAATGGTTGGTGTCGCATCTGGTTACCATTCACGTGTCGTATCTCACTTCTGGTTACCATTCACTGTTGCATCTGGATCTCTTTTATATATGTCCAGTCCAAGAAAAAGAGTTTTGAGCCTTCACTCCTTGATCGTCACTTTGTGGATCCTCCATCATGTCAATGCCCCATCACAATTTTTAGCTCAAAAAAATAATACAATGCTTCCACACACTCCCTACAGCCCAGAATTGGCGATGTGAATTCTTTTTCTTCCCCAAATTCAAATCCCTCAAGGAGACTCGTTTTGGGACCATTGAGAACCAAAAAGCCATGATGAGTGCTCTCAACAACCTTATAGAAACAGACTTCCTGAACTGCTACAACGAGTGGAAAAAACTGTTGGAACTGTTGTTGTATTGTTTCATATGGTTGCTACATCAAAGGCGATAACATTCGATTGTAAAGTTCTAAATACAAAGTGTATTTTTTTTTTACAATCACTCATTACTTTTGGGACATACGTTTCAACTTATTCATGTATCCAAACAGATAAATTGACACATTAGGTAAATTCATATTTAGCAATACAAAATCTAAGTTTCATGTATTTTAAATATCTTATAAATATTATAACTAATTAAGAAAAGCAATAGCTCGCTCACCTCCTGTTTACAGTTTGGACAAACACTGCAATTACAATTGTTACAGTGAATAAACTCCTCTCCTTCGTTATCAGCAAACATACCATTTTCACACTAACCATAAATAAGTAAATAAAATAAAACATTTACCATAAAATTACAATTTCAAAATTTTATTATCAATTATGTGTATGTAATATTTTTATAATTCTGAATTTATTATACAGTATAACTGACTTTTAATTCAATAAAACTATGTAATTCAAAAGACATGGCAATGTTCCTAAACAAACTATTAAATACTAGAACAAGAGATTTCTAGTCACATATTCACAGGCTGATGCAGGGAGGAAAGTGGTTCCAATAAAGTGTAGTTCTAAAACTAATAATTACAGTTGAACCCTGTTAATAGCTTTTCTTGGGATTGAGACTTTTGTTGTATTCTCCGGGAATGAAATATATTCACTGAAAATACCATAATAGTGTTGCATCATTAAATAAGCTTGACACTATTATACGTTACATATAATCTACTGAATTTGAAGGTGTAGATTTTTCCAGAGTCTCATATTCATCACTCTCTTTCTCTTCTTCAGATAAGCGATCTTGTTCCTCATCTTTTTTTTCAAATCCCACTTGATTCCGCCTACCAGTATTGCCAACTCAAAAACTAACTCATTAAAACAGCTAAAATGAACTGAATTCAATTGTACATGGTGTGCCCAAATGAAAAGGAGACTCTCACTGTAGCACCATTGTATCTAATCGAAGTTGGTAAATATGCTTGTCGATAGATGCAGCATCATCCCGCTCCCCACATCCCAAAACAGCTCATTCTGCTATGAAGGCCGGAAAAGTGATGCTCAGTTTCTTTTTCAACAAAGAAGGACCCATACTACTTGACTGGCTAGAACAGGGTGAAACAGTTAACGCTGAACGGTACTGCAACACGTTGCTGAAGCCGGAACAGGCCATCGAAAACAAGCACACAGAGAAGCTCTCTAAATGGATAGTGCTGCTCTAGGACAACCTAAGCCACTTGTGGCCAAGAAAACCCTTCACCTGCTAGAAACATTTTTCTAAGGGAAATCCACAAACATCCTCCATACAGCCCCGACATTTCCCTATGTGACTCCCTTATATTCGGCCCAATAAAAATCACTGACAGGTCTCGGTTCACCTGCGACAGGGAAGTGCAGAACACCGTGGAAAAAGGATCCGTATGCAACCCAGGAGTTAACACTGAAGCCATCATTCACTTCTTACACTCTGAGATCAGTGCATAATTATCAAAGGCAATTATGTATAAGAGTAACGTTACACATTAACTGTATGTCAAATATTCATTAGATATAACCATCGTCTCATTTTCATTTCACTAATGAAATTTTTAGCAGATTTTTGCTTAATTTTGAAATAACATTTGTTGAGTTGGCAATGCTGTCACTTCTTATTCCCTTTTTTCTTAGTTTTTAGTAAGTGTTTATTGAATAACACGTGCTTCATTCTTGTTTGTGTTACCATTACCATGCAGACAGAAAAAACGTGCCTCATCATTCCAAGATCATGCATTGTCCACTTCCCTTCGAGCTAGGAATCGGAGCAAACTACAAAGAAGTTTCCACATTGCCTTAAAACTATGGCTAACTTTACGGGGGGAAAAAGGTCTGTTTAGACTCAAGCCAATACGATATTTTAAACTAAAACTATGTTGTTAAAATTTCATTAAAAATTATTGAAACTACGGTTACCATCCCTAAATTTTATCCATATGCTGTTTTAAGTTGTTGTATTTATTAAAAACATTATTCTTATGTTTATGATCCAAATTTTCCTGATTCTTTCTTCTCTCTCGATTCATCACTTGCCTCAACTTCATTCTTCTCTTACTTATAGATGTTTATTTAGGTGAAAAAAGTTTTATGATGCATCAGGCAGCTAAAGATTTTAATTTCTTGAATTTGTCCACCATTATGAGCAGGTAGTCTGATCAGTCGCACACAATGAGCAAAGTGATGATTGTTGTTTTTAGACAGGATTTTCGCAACCTCTCTCGAACTTTATGGAACCACCCTTTGTCTCTTTATATACCCCAAACTTTATTACCATATCTACATACCCTTTCTAGCTCTACCATAGCATCTCAAATATTACTTCATTTGTATATCATCCTATATATGAAAAATGAAATTCTAAAAATCTAAAAGGAACTACTTCACTCTTCCAACGATTTACAATAACTTTTTCTGTAGTATTTATATTTATAATCAAAACATGTCTAAGATATAATCCTAAGTGAAAATGTTTACACCTTACAGAGATTGAATTTTCCACAAGTTGAACATCAAAGTGATAAAAGAACAAACTTTCCACACAGGGCAAATCAAGATTCATCATTAATGATATAAAAAATTTATATTTTTTTTATTTTATTTATTTATTTTTTACATAAATGAGCTACAAATTTACCTTTGGACACCAAATAAAATTTGAAGCAGATGATAAACCCCAATCTAAAAGCTTTCTTTCAAAAATATTTAGTGTGTCTTCATCTAAAATTTCTCCAAGCTATAATGGGAGGAAAAAATTGATCATTAAAATAACAAAAATTTACGGAATTATCTTATAAAACCCCATAATTTGAAAATAGAGTATAATCCACTTAATATAAAATTGAAGGGTCCAAGGTATTCTTTTATAATACCAAAGATTCTATATACTGCATATAAATTTTATGATGTGTTAAATTTGACAAGATTATACCATAAAAACCAAAACTTATTGTTAATTACTTGCAAAAATAACCAAGAATAGATAATTGCTTTTGCCTGCTTATCAAATTTTTATCTACAAAATTACTCATTTAAAAAAAAAATTTTTTTAAAATCTCATCTAGAACATCTTTTTCACGCATAATACTACAGTCAATTCTCGTTAATACGAAATCGTGGGGACCAAGAAATTTTTTCGTATTATTCGTATTTCGTATAAACCAACAATACTAAAAGTGTTATGAAATAAGCACGGAAATAGAATACTTTAAGTTAGAAATAATTTTTATTCATCTCTCCTAAAAAAATCTGTAATAACAGTTTGTTTTCGCGCTAAAACGATTTTTTTTATTGTTGAAATAAATAACGGGCAAATTTTTTACGTTTTTAAAAAGACGTGGCCTGGCGAATTTGCCAATAACTATCGGCTTTTTCTTGTCAGTGCCATCCATATTTGTACATAATACTGACAACCGTTCTTTGCTACTTTTACCTATGAAAGATACCGTAAAAAAACATTAGATACATGTACAAAATTATCGGTAAAAAATACAATAAAGTTTAAATGACGCATGCATACTTCCATGACGCTTTTCACCTTTTAAATGATAAGATTTCTCGGGCAGAAGATTATAAAATAGGGCGGTTTCGTCAGCGTTGTAACTTCAGATCTAATGAAAGATCCTTTCGTTTCCTTTTGCTTGAAGCTGACATTGAATAAAATTCCTGACTGTAGATAACTGCGTTGTAGCGATGAGAAAATTGATTTTGAAACAATACCGACGACAATCGACAATCGAACAGTGCAGGCAAAACGAAACGAGTGGTTCGAAAGCAACGCTTTCACTGCCATCAAGATTTCACGCTTGTTTAAATAAAGATTTGAGCACCATGTGACAGGATTTCAGATCTGAATAGCTGAACCAATCAGATTTCGCGAATCAGATTTCCCGTTAGCTTCAAAGCACGTGATTCAGATTTAGCGAATCAGATTTCCCGTTAGTTTGAAAGCACGTGATTCGTTAGTTTGAAAAATTCGACTAAATAACCGATGTTTTTTTAACGAATAATCGACTAAAATTATCGACTGATTAAAAAAATCGAGTATTCATTTATTCAAATACTGTAATTCAGAAGCAATCACATATGAAATGACTTTGAAAATTATTTTTATTAAATTTACACTTCGAAATCTGAAATTTTATCATTAAAATTGTTCCTAAAAGGAATATTTTTCAATAAAATTATGAAATTTTCCTTCGTATAAACCGTATTTTAATAAAAATATGTTCGTATAAAGCAGAGAATTTTACATAGTAACTGTTTTTTCGGGGACGGGCCACACAATGTTTTCTTATTAACCGGAATTTCGTATTACCCAGTTTCGTATTAACGAGAATTGACTGTAGTTTGTAGGAATTTCTAAAGCTTCCTTAACCTTCTTTGATGATGGAAGAACAGGAATTTCCATGGTTTTCATAGTCATTGTTGTCTTCATCCAATTCATCAATCATCCATTTCATGGGACTGAAAGTATCCTCTCATAAGCTGAGTGCACATGCTGCCCACTGAATAATTCCTCAAATTGAGAAATTTATTAGCATTTTTCTTAAAATTTTATTAAAAATTATTTCTTGTTATCCAAAATTGATATAAAAACCTTTTGTATTAAGAGGATGATTTTACATGTAAAATTCACTAAGGGGCAAGAAATCATTGTGTATTAAGCGTTTTCGTATTAAGTGGATTATACTGTAAATTCTACAAGAAAACAATATCATTTCTCATCAAAATAATATTAATGAAATCTTAATGTAGTAAATCATTTGTATGTTATACAGGGTGAATACAAAAGTCTGAACCCCCCTTTTATTTTTTGAACCGAAGCAGATATGTCAATTTTGATGAATCCAATGAATAAAAAGTTGTGGGTGGCCTATCCCATGGTGCACTTTTCATCATCCCAAAGGACACATTCAAAATTTATCTCAAAAGCCATAAGGGATAGAGAAAAAAACCCAATTGCAAACCTGTTCAGCATAAAAAAACAAACAAAACAAAAAAAAAATCATCCAAATCAGACCAACCAATCACCCACAATCACTTGGTGAACTGTTTGTAGCTTACAAACAGTCAGACTGCACAAACAAGTTACTTCAAACAGTTTAAAAAAAAAAGTTAATCAACAAAATGCTCGATGTGACGACCATGGGCACCATAACACAATTGGACACGGAACCTAACTGACGCCAAAACACCGGCAAGCACGGCTGGTGTCACTCCTCGGCACGCTTCCTGGATTCGTTGAACCAGATCCTCCAGTGAGGCGGGCTGCGTAGCATAAACCTTGTCCTTCAGGTATCCCCACAAGAAAAAGTCAAGTGGTGTAAAATCAGGGGAGCGGGGTGGCCAACGAACTGGTCCTCCTCGGCCAATCCATTGTTGTCCAAACATCTCACTTAGACGCTCGCGAACGACCAACCCGTAATGTGGAGGAGCTCCATCATGCTGAAACCACGTGCACCGATACGAGGCCAATGGCAAATTGTCAATGAAGTCTGTGACTACGACGTTGAGAATTTCAGCCCGGTAGCGTTCTGCAGTCAGTGTTCCATCGTAAAAATACGGTCCAACCACAGTGTCATTGTACAATCCACACCACACATTGGTTCTCCAGTTCACTTGATGAGTTGCTTCTCGCAGACATCATGGGTTTTCGTCTGCCCAATGATGATGGTTGTGCCTGTTGATAACTCCATCCCTGGTGAACTGGCCTTCATCTGTCCACAACACCTCATGAATGAAGTTTGGATTGTCATCCAGGCAGGTAAGTAACCAGTTGCAGAAGGCGGCCCTAGCAACATAATCCAATGGCAGTAACTCCTGGTGACAATGAATATGGTATGGGTGAAATGATGTGCGTGTAGAATGTTGAGAACAGTTCTCTGATGGCACCCAACATCTGCAGCAATTGCTCTGCTGCTTGTGTGGGGATTTGCAGCAACTGCAGCCAGAACTAGTGTTGTTGTATCCTCTTCGCCTTGTGCCCTTGGTCGTCCTCGTTCTGCATTAACATTCCCTGTAGCCTCGAATCTTTGAATAATGTGACGCATTGTTTGACAAGATGGATGGCGTTCGTTAGGGTATCTGTCTCGATACAACCTAACTGCAGCATGTAGGTTTCTCCTTGCCTCTCCGAAGCAGAAGATCATGTTGACCATTTCTGGAACAGTGTAGCTTGCCATCCTGGAATTGTTCTGTCTTCTGTGTGCTGAAACATGCCTTTTATTTACTTTTCCACATGAAAGTGAATGTGAATATGGTAATTTATGTTAATTTTTTGATTTGCATGCTTTACGTGGTGGAAATATCAACATTCAGTTTTCCTTGTGCAGTGTGACTGTTTGTAAGCTAAAAATAGTTCACCACGTGATTGTGGGCGATTGGTTGGTCCAATTTGGATGATTTTTTTTTTGCTTTGTTTGTTTTTTTATGCTGAACAAGTCTGCAATTGGGTTTTTTTTCTCTATCCCTTACAGTTTTTGAGATAAATTTTGAATGTGTCCTTTGGGATGATGAAAAGTGCACCATGGGATAGGCCACCCACAACTTCCTATTCATTGGATTCATCAAAATTGACATATCTGCTTGCGTTCAAAAAATAAAAAGGGGAGTTCAGACTTTTGTATTCACCCTGTATATTAATTGTGTTGAAATTGAAATGATGCATGCAGGGTTCGCGCTAGGACAAAATATCTACGAGTCAATTTGACTCCCAACCTTGAAAACTGCGAGTCAAATTTCAGAAGATGCAAGTCAAAATTTAGATTCTTTCTAACTTCCATATTTTTACATGCATCCACAAATCTCTATAATTGCTGCCATATTTAATTAGAAATGTAAACAAGAGCACATGTGACAAAATGAAGTGAGTTTAAAATGTGATGAGAAAGATATGGGCTGATAACATTCAAATTTACCAAGTCAATTTTGACTCGCTGATCAAAAAATCACGAGTCAGTGTTTAGCAAAAATGTCTATTTGACGCGTAAATTGCGAGTAAGCGCGAACCCTGGATGCATGGTTTTAGAAGCCTCAAAGAAAAATAAACAGAATCAAATAAAAAGATGACTTAGTTTCGAATCGGCAATCCGAAACATTGAATCATGATAATGTTTTTACATGCAACAAATAAATATTTTATACAGTACATAAACCTTTTATTTATTTATCAATGGACGAGTCTACAGAATCATGTACATCAGTTATACTGAATAAGGGCTTAGAATAACTGAAGTATGAAATATAAGCACGAGTATAGAGTCTCTCGATATGTCGAGTAAACAGTGTCTATACTGAAGGTTCCTCATTACTCGCATCTGTAGTCACAATCGAATGCGGGACAAAAACACGGCACGTGCAAGTTTTTTGCAGTATCTAAAATCTTAAAAAGAGTGTATTTTTTATGATGAAAAATGAAAATTATTGCATCACCCGTAACACTCTTTTTAGCCGGAAAGTTATTCTTAAGAGAGGAAGGAATTTGTAGAAATAAATTAAGCACTTCAAAGCACATAGAAATTCAACCAGGGTGTAAATTAGAGACAAGTTGAAGACTTCAAAAACCATCAAAAGATCTAAATGTTTCAAAATAATAAATTATGAATTAAATTGTGAAAAATAAAATATATTTATTGTAATGGAAATGAGTTTATTCCAATACACTAGGATTCATTAGTCTTCATTCCATTAGGCTATTGCATGGCTAGGTAAGAGAGCAAAGTATAGTTGCGCTATCTATTACCACACTTTCAATATATTTCATAATATCTCTGTAATAAAGATTGAAATAAAAATTGTTGCTCAGACAACAATGGTCACGTGTCTTTTCAGTTCCGGCGTGTGCTTCAAGCCAGCATCAACAATGGCTAAACGTGCAACAATAATGGAAAACTGTTTCCATAACACTTTTTTGTGTCAGTTTTCACATAACGTTTTTTGTAGATAGATGTCCAGCCTTAAAAACATTATCATATTAAAAAAGAGAATAAATAAAACAAGATCAAAATGTCAAACCATTATGAAAGGATGCAATGCTACTAAATGCTCAACATGAAAAGGAATACACCAAACTTAAAGGGGAAGTTCCACCCAAAATGTAAGTATGGTTGGATATCTTTAAATAATGATGCTAATTCATAATGGTAAAATTTTCTTTAAAAAATTCAACAGGAATTAACAAAAACACAAAATAATCATCCACTCTATTGCCCACGGAAATAATTTGTGATGCAATTGATGATGCCTCATACGGACTCTGCAGAATACATTGGAGAGAAGCAGCACTATCTTCAGACCAAAAGCCATAGACATGCATGCAGAGCATTATTACCATAACCGATCTTGCTATAAATATACAATGAAATTTCATCTATATTTTCGTCACTGCTGACGTTTTCTTAGTCAGTGATAGGGATATCAGACTCTGATTCATACATGTAGGGCTATATCAAACTTTTTTCTCCATCTAATTTTTCTACAGCTTTTCACCAGCACAGCTGCAATAGAGAAAAAAAATTTGCCGGTGATCCAACCTCAACTGATACCTTTTAAAATTGCTACATTGTAGACAATCCATATTTGACTGGACTTCCCTTTCAAGAACAAATCATTTCTGTAACCAATTGAGCTACCATGGATACAAAAACCCCAACAGCCCAAATGTCAAAGCAGGCCCCCAAATCCTTCTTATCATTAAACCATCAAATACCTTGATGAAAATTCAATAAGAAGAATAAGCCAAACTGGAGAAAATACTCTAACAAGCTAATCATTAGAATGCAGAAAAGAGAAAGGGGAAAATCTGCAACTTGGACTCTTACCGACAGCAAATATCACTCTCAATGATCTAATCAAATTTTTCTTCCCTTTTCTGCATTGTAATGACTACTACTCTTCAAGTGCAGCAACACTAGCTTAAAATGTTAAATGTTACTATACAGTATTAAAAAAAAACCTTCTGCCATCATCAGACTTCAAAGTCAACCAAACAAAGATTGCATGCAATTACACAGTACATGTAAAAAGTTTTTAACAAAATCACAAGAATATGTTGATATTTTTAAGTTAAAATTATACTGAATGCAGCTTACAAGAGTAATGCTGCAGAGCTGATTTCATTTAGTTTGCTGCTCAACTTTCTTTAATAGAAGGCTAATAAATGACTAAAAGGGTTGTTGCACATGAATGTCAGATTTGGTAGTTAAACTTCAAACAACATTAACTCAGTGGAAACAAAATAGGCACCTTTAGATGCTATACATCTCTCCCATCAAGATGCCAATGCCTCTATGCCAGTTTCTGAGAAATCTAGCATCTTTGATGGTTGCTTCATTGTTGAATCTTTTCCCTGCCAAAAAAGGTGCAAATGCTTAAAAAAGTAATAGTAAATTGGCAACAGATTCAGAGAGTATCCTGGTGAGGTAGTTTTATAGTGCAAGTTGTGCAATTTCAGAACTTGTTCTTCATTCAATTCTTCACGTTTTGTTCATTGAAATCATGGGGAATTCCACTTATAGCAATCCACAAAGCTCCTTGAGGTTACCCAGTGCTTGCAGATCGCGTAAAACAGTCAAATAGTGGATGGCTAATTTCTCTGCCTACCCCGCAATTTGGCAAGAATCAGATACCACTAGTGACCGCAGTTTTTCTTATATGAAGGTGGCATATAACATTATCCGCATGGCCTTAAATATTTATATTCAACAATTCACAACGCAAATATGTGACGATCTAACTCTTCCCATCTTTAATACGATTGTCATCTTGGCTAAATTGAAAGAACTGGTTAAAGCCTTTTACAGTCATTCCTATCCTGCCAACTTTATCATAGCTTGGATGGTTAGTAGTTTGAACACTGAAACCCTAAAATATCAAAGTTCAAAACTATAAATTACAAATAGGAAGAGCTCCTTACCATACTTGAATGAATGCAATTCTCAATTCTAACTAAATTCAATACAATTCCGTAAATCACAGATTAAGAAAAACAAATTACTTACACAAAATAAAACCAGGTCATGGCATTCCACAAAACAAAACCAAAGAGGCTCATTCAATACAATCCAAAGTCCTGCCCAACATGAGGACAGAGGGGAATAACAAAGAGTCCCACCACACTAAATAAAAGTGGTACGCTTCTGGTACAACAATGAGAGTCGCACTGGATACAAAAGATCCCAACTCTAAGTTCAGTGTCAAATCGAAACGAGGGAAAGAAATAGACCACCAACAGGTCTTAACAAAAACCTACACAAAGTAGGTAGACAATTCCCACGACTTAACAATAACAACTGAACTACCAGAAAATGATTCAACCAACAGGTTGAAAAGAATCTCAAACAAACTTACATGAGATCCACAAGGGGTAACCAGGGCCCATCACAAAAATTACCACCCAAAAACAGGAGCCACCCACCAATGCAATTGCCATGACACACTACAAGACAAAAATACAAATAAAGAAATTACATTAATCAATTCAAACAAATAATCAAAAGATAATACATGCCAAGATCAATAAATGCTATGAACATTCTTAAATACCAAACAAAGTGAGGTACACTAGACACTTAAGCCCAACAAAGGCCTTCCAAACTGAAGGTCTACAGAACTAGATTAACATTCCCCAAAAATTAAAGTTAACACAAGTTACCTCCCACCACAGAATTATCATAGCCACAAACAAGAATTTAATTAATAAATTAAACAACTAAGTATACAGAAATTATTTCATTTACATAAAGAATATATACAAATGAGTTTGAAACCTGACTGTAGAGATAATTTTTGACGGGTCACCAGTCCACCACTGAAGAGGCACAATGTCGCACACAAGTCCAAAGCCAAACGTGCCTATGCCACAAAACACGAAGACAAATTTATATCTTGAAGGCGAAGTCCAATCCACGGGGATACGACGATCGCTAACAAGCACGGAAGGGAACATGCCTGCCGCAAACAAATGAACAATGACTGCAAATGCAGGAGAGAGCTTCGTAGGCTAGCACCAGACCAAAACTAGGCCTACGCAAAGAACGACGGAGCTTGTCGATGGCTTCTATCTCCTTGGCCGCACTGGCGTTAACATCTCCCGGGAAAAGGCTTCCTTCAACAGCATGGCTGGTCGTCAGGTACTCCATCACCATTTGTTGTCCATCAGCATGATGATGTTGCTGTCTGCCCGTGATGAATGAGCCCAAGCTACATCTTTTAACTGATTACTGCGGATTCCAGCGCCGGTTGAATCTCGTGCAGAGGCAAAGGCCACGTTTGATTGGCTCTGCACCCGAGATCAACTGCTGATTGGCAAATTTGAAGAGATCGGATGATGATTGGCTTCCTAAGAGAAAGGACGTCCTCTCTACGGTCGGCGCTTTCCAAACTGAACCAGACAGAAGAAATACGGCGATGATCTGAAGCACAACACTTGCGAAGTAAACAATGGAAAATACGGAGCACAAAAATCGAGTCAGGCAAACACAAGAACACAATGACAAGTCAGGAATAATAATAAATAGATAAATAATTCAATTTTTTTTTTTTTAATGATAAAAGAACACACACCAACCGAGGATTCATTACTGAAAGCTACGTTTTTTGACCGAGTCCTTCACATAATGAATCCAAAGCGGTAGACCTCACAAAATAAGAAAACAGTTTTTAATGACTAGATAAAAAACGGGACAGAAAACATGTGATGAAACATCACAGCAGCATCCACCTTACAAGCCCTGACTTATCCCCATGTGACTTTCACATGTTTGGGGATCTCAAGAAACATCTGAAAGGCTGCAAGTTTCAGTCGGACGATGAAGTGACGGAAGAGGTTTTGGAATGGTTCCACACGCAACCAAAAGACTTCTTCCATAAAGAAATTACACGCCTTGTTACACAGTAGGATAAATGCCTTAATGCATTTGGAGAGTAGTTTTAAATTCCTTGTATACACTTTGGATAAAATAAATAATTTTTGTTTTCTTTTGTACGACCCTTGTAATAAATAAAAGCTATAATTTTTCTAATGAATTTATTTTGGGTTGGAAAGAAAGTTCCTGCATAATCACTAAATATGAACCTGCGACAATAGAGGAGATATATGTAAGCACATGCAATGACGTCCAATTAAATCGTTATTTCTTGCAGAGCCGAAGAGCCTATCTACACTTTGAAAGATGGTCGAGCAAATTACTGTATCCCATGAAAAGCTCTGTTGCTGTACGATTTTGGACAATTGCAACAATACATCGACCAAGCATTTGTTGATGGCACAGTTGGTTGTTGCACATCCTATGATTGGTTTGCAGTTGCACCAATACAGAGAAAGGTTGCCCTGCTTTATATTAAGCTCATGGGTTTGTGTCTGGTAAGATATGAGGTGCAGATATTACAGAGATATGTGAACAACTACAACGTGTGGCAGATGCAATTGCAGAAAACTTCCTGAAATGACAGACGTCATCTTTTTTTATGACAACGCACCACTACACATTGCTAAAGTGACCAGTCAAAAACTTCTGGAGCTGGAATGGGAAGTTCTCCCTCACCCATAATACTCGCTCGACCTTGCAGCTGCTGAACTTCTTGAACGGTAAAAACTTTGCAATCGATGTGGACCTCATAACTGCAGTAGGAGACTTCTTCCACAGCAAACCAGCTGCATTTTCCTACACAGTAAACTATGATCTACCCTGTCGTCGGCAGCAGGTGTTCAACAGTGACTGTGAAAACATTGCAGATTGGTATGTGCCTTTGGCCATATTGTTTTTCAGTGTATTTCGTCATTAAACATTGTGCAGGAACTTTCTTTCCAACACAATAGTATTTCATTTATATATTTAAAAAAAACAAAATCAAAGTGAAAAAAATAAGCCTAACAAATATAGAAAGCATTAAATGCCTGCTCTACAATTTAATGAAATGAAAGAAATGGTTATTTATAAATGCAATTATTAACATTTATGATATCCACTGTTTGATGATAAAGACATCACACCAGAATCCTTCTCAGAAGGCAGTAATACATTAAAAACATCAAAGAGGCTAATGACACCAAACGTCCCCTTTCATATCTGTGATTTTGATCTTAGAGTAACTGGCCTATGTTTATATGACTGACTTTCATTTGCTTAATAAATTAAATGAGTACGATGAAGTTCTCATATTGGGAACAGCCCTTAAATTACGTTAATGACTGAAAATAGCATAAGTGAAGGATTAAGTGCAGCTTTTTCTAATGTTTAATTAAATTTAATTAAGACACACATTACAAACCTGAACTTTTGTGAGAGAAAAATATTCATGTTGTTGCTGCGGTTCTAGTCTCAAAACATCAGTACATGATGGAAATGGACAAACAACATTTTGGATTCCAAAATTTTTTATCTGTGTTTCATAGTGGTTAGTAGCACAAGATTTACAAAAGGTATGTTGACAAAACATCGGAGAAAACATCTGCAAGTAAGGAAATAATAATTTTGTATTATATAACAAACAGAAGAAGAAATTCTTACTTATGGTAGTCAATTAACATCTAATTTAGCTGGCAAAAGTAATGAAGATAACTGCTCCTAAAAGGTAAATCCAAACTATTGGTTTTTGTTTTTTGTTTGTTTTTTTTTAATTTTGTATTTTAATATCCAGTTTCATGATGACTAGTTTTCTCCTAAATGTTATCTTAATATTTTTGTTCATCATGGGCAATTCCATGGTAAATGGGACAAAAATATTAAATTTTCAAAATAATGCAACAGTCAAATTTTTTTATTGATGTTCCTAATCCAGGTGTTAAAGTTTCCTCATACACCCTGGTGGCCAGTAGCTGAAACTTAAGTTCAAAGGTCAGTGAGTCACTCCATGTTCCAAAAAAAAAGAAAAGGTTCTTTTCTGACAATTGCTGCTTGGAAGTGCCAGATTTCCACAAAATTTTTTTATGGTGGAACCTAGTCCTTCAGATTAGTAACTGGGTAGTTCCATGATTAACAGGTGACAGGAATAGTGTAGCATAATTTGCATAAAATTAGTAGGGTAATAGATGTAACGTGTTCAGTAACAGACTTTAACCAACAATACAGGGTGATTCAAATCATGTGTAAAACAATTTAAGGGGGTATTATAGAGGTCAAGGTAAACAAAAAGTTCATATGAACATGGGTCAGAATTTAACGATAACTGAGATATGAACAGAAATAAAAAATGCTGCCACCAAGATCAACAAGTTAATAACTCAGGTTCTGTAAAGCCTAGAATAATGAAATTTGGAGGAATAACAGGGTACATAAAACTGTGTATACCATTAAAATTTGATCGAATTCCAACAAGAAGTTTCAGAGTAACTCATACAACATCATAACACATGTTCACTTGTGAATACTAACCAGCACTTGTTAAAATTTTGACTGCGTAACTCGGAAACTACTCCTTGGAATTCGATCAAATTTTAACGGTATACAGTTTTATGTACCCCATTATTCCTCCAAAATTCATTAGCATAGACATTACAAAGTCTGAGTTATTAACTTGTTGATCTTGGTGGCAGCATTTTTATTTCTGTTCATATCTCAGCATTCAAATTTGGATCCATGTTCATATGAACTTTTTTTGCCTTGAATCACCCATATTACCTCCCCTAAAGGTTTGTAAAAGTATTTTAGAAACACCCTGTACACAACAATGAAACTAAATGGAACATGGACCAGATGGGAATCTTTAATACTGGCACAATACTTGCAAGAAACCAACATCATTCTTCAGCCAACAAGGAAGGAGGTTCTGTGATTGTCTGGGGGTGCTTTTGCATTTAATGGTACAACCAGTTTAGCTTTTCTGGAAGGGAAACTAAATGCTAGAATATACAAAATATTTTGAAAAACAACATTTGCAGTTTATAAGCATCCTTTGTAATTACCATGCAGTTTTTCAGCATGATAATGCAAGCTTTCACAGTTTTGCATTCACCAAAGAATGATTAATGAAATAGTCTCCTTGAAGTCCAAACCTCAACCCCAAAGTGAACCTGTGGGGTATAATGGCACATCAAGTTTCTACAGAAGAATTCAAAACATTTGACAGAAAAATGCTAGACATCAAGATCTGGCAAAATTTAATTCATTCAATGTAAGAACATGGGAGTTGTTTGTATGTAAATTAAAATTGGATTATGTTTGGATTATAAATTTTTCCACAGCTTAATATTATGGGACACTATCTTACCTTGTTTTTTTTAATTAAAATTATATTATAAAAAAAAAATTATATAATTTTCTGAAAAATATCAGAAAGTTTTAAATAATGTTGATTCATCTTAGTTAAATCACATATCCATCAAGTATCGGTGGCAACGCACTTGAGACAATTTAAAATGAACCAGTGAGTAACTTGTTTCGATTTCTTGGCAAGGCTGGATTCCTACAAGTATCATGGAATTTGGGTATTCAAAATTCCCACAGGAGGAATATGAATTGGAAGTGTTTTTTGTTGGGGCTATGGAAATTTCCTATTAGCCTCTGACCTACGACACATCAGGCCACAACTCTATTTTTTGGGACAGACCTTAGCAATACGAAAAATATGATTTTTCATTTCAGCCAGATTCATCTTATTTTTAAGTTAATGATTTTAAATATTTTTCAAATAAAGAATTTATTGCCCTATTACCTCTTCAATGGTGACATCACTTGTACAAATGTCACATTCTTTGATAAGTATAAAACTGTGATCTTCATTACAGGTAAATGTTTTAACATTCGCTGATGGATTCTTAACTTCTGATTCTACTTCACTATAAGAACTTGAAGATGACCCAGAATCATAACATTCATCTTCATAAAAGGAATTGATGTGGGTCTGTGGCTCCTTCTCACCAAATGGGAAAAAATGCTGCAAAACAGAAATGACCTTTAAATGAAAAAAACATGTCAACATAAAAATAATATGTTTCAAACAAGTTTATTGATTATATGCAGAAGTACGAAAGATAAAACTTTGGGTGGCGAGTAAAACCACAAGAAAGATAAACAACTTCTATATCAAGCATAGAAATCACTGTGATGTCACTTTTTATTAGAAGAATAAAAGTCGTGTGTACTGTTTTTGGACCAAATTGGCAAGAAATATTGATCCATATTTATGGGAGGCCATCAAAGGCCATCAAGAAATACTGATCCTTGGAAATGGGTGTTATTCAGTTAAAATTATTTAAGCTTATAATTTACAAAATTTTAATTTACTTACTTCTTGTTTTTATTCTATTATTACTAACTTTATTTATGAGCATTCTTTTCCCCACTACTGAAGATGTGTCCCCTTGGGCTTCCTCTCATTTCATTGGCCCCTTTTGTCCAATTTAACTTGTTCTTATTTTACAGTGTGTAATTTCTCTTTTGTTCAATAATGAGAGATATTCTTAGAATAATGCCTCCACCCCTCTACTCTATATATTCACTAGCTTTAAGTTTTTACTTTTGTCTTTGGCTGCCGAGGATGGGGCCTTCTACCCAAAATATGTATCCAGTATCCTTTTCACTTTTTAAAGCAATGAATCTAAAACTTAATCTGGGGAAGGGAAAACAGGATTATAATCTTTCCCATTGGATAAACCTAAGGAAGAATTAGTCAAGAAGACCCTACAGAAGAAGAGTCAAAGATAGAAAAGCACAAAAGAAACCATAAATAAATACAAAGAAAATTAAAGGATAATCATTATCCTGCTAACAGTGTTTGAAAAACTAAAAATCTTATAATTCAATTAATCAAATAAACCAGATTCTGGAACTAGTCTAGTCATCATATAACAACAATGTATCAGGATCCCTTTAATTATAATTAAAGCTATTTATATAAGCTGTACATCCTGATTCCACTTGTCTAGATTCTATCACCCCCAACCCCTACTTCTCCAAACAAAATGACATTACCTCAGTTTTATCCAATCACCATTTAACCCCATACTTATGTTCTTGAAGACTATAAATATCGAGGCATGTTAATCTCAAATGTACCTTTGAAAAAGCCGGGAAAGAAAGGCGAAACCGATCGGGATCGCTAAATTCCGATACAATGTACCGCAAGGCAACAATAAACAACATTAAAAAAGACTGTACAGAGATCCATAATTTACTGAACGAAACCAAATTCGTGATTGACAGATTAAATTAACTTTAACCATATATCCCTAAAGTATCTGGACAAATCCTCCAAAAATCTGGCTGTTTACATGGTCTGATGCATTATGGAATGAAATAAAAGCACTGGTAGAGGATTGGAAGCTCATATATGTGCGTTAGATAGACAATGGGGTCATTCCATGTCAAACTACCAAATTTTAGAAATGGTTCCCGCTTGACCATCTCCAATTTTCTTTAAATTTTAACATAATGTTGATAAAGGTTTGAAAGGAGGGTAGACAAAATTTCAGCTTCATAGACTTCATTGTTGAGGCACTAGAGCCTCCCTTTTAGACAGCCATTTTGTAACATTTCGTAATTAATGAATATTTGGCCAAGTTTGATGGTTCACTGTTTTACATTAAAGA
>JAHWFO010012523.1:1075671-1090232 GCA_023313115.1 Rhysida immarginata
TCTTTAATGTAAAACAGTGAACCATCAAACTTGGCCAAATATTCATTAATTACAAAATGTTACAAAATGGCTGTCTATAAGGGAGGCTCTAGTGCCTCAACAATGAGGTCTATGAAGCTGAAATTTTGTCTACCCTTCTTTCAAACCTTTATCAACATTATGTTAAAATTTAAAGAAAATTGGAGATGGTCAAGCAGGAACCATTTGGTAGTTTGACATGGAATGACCCAATGAATAAGTCGGCAGAGCTCAGTGGCCTCAAATGTGGCATGATCTGATGCCACTGTTGTGTCAAATCAGCTAGTGAAATATCCACCTTACTACAGGTGCCGAAATCAACAGTAAGTGATGCAGGGTGCGTAAGCTTTGTGAAAAACAAAATTCAAGGACTTTTAAGACTTTTCCGGACAAATGATGATAAAATTCAAGGACTATAGTCACACTTTAATGGCAAATGAAAACACATTTTAATAACATTATATAAAGATATTTAATGAAACATTCCAATTTTTTCATTACAAAATCCTAGGGAAAAAAAATAGTAAATTTAAAATTGTTTTATTCACAAGTGTACCGTATATGTTCATAAAGAAAAAAAAATGTAGGCTATCTTCAGTTAGTAGTTTTTAGTAAATCATATTGAGTTGTTATTTCACGATCCAATTCTTTTATTAATCCCATTTTCTCATCTGCCGATTTTCTGAAGCTATTGGATTTGACAATAAAATCAAAATTTCTTTCGGTTTCTGCCCTTTGTGCCATTGCATCCGCAGATTTTAATAATACTGCCACATCTTTTTCAATACTTTTTTTCTTTTTCATTTGCTCTAAATCATCTTGGATTTCCTTTCTATTTTTGACTACTGAAACATGTGTTTCCTCTTTTGATTTCATTTGTAAATAAGCCATTTCTTTTTGTCTGGCACTTCCAACACTTAACTGGAGGGATTTGGAGAGATTAACATTTTCAATCCCACCACCATATGAAATGTGATCATATATAAACCTTTGAGATGTAATAGAATTTTCCTGCATATTTTCAATAATAAGTTCCTTATTTATCGAATACTGTAAATACTGTATTAACCGCCCGAGTGCTTATTTGCAAAAATTCAGCGGACCCCCAGGCGCTTAATGCAGGCGAGCCGGTATTACAGGTCCGGCGCTTATAAATTCTGCATAACTGTGATGGATAGTACTACGCAAAATTCTCTCCCTTCTCCTTCATCTTTTCTAAAGTATCCTGCTGTGTTTGGCTGTAGCCTCTGTAGAATGGTTTTCAGCCTACTTAACTGTTGCGAGATTAAAATTGATGCTATAACTGAAGTTTTCATTTTTCATCAGCTATGTTGCTTGACTGAATCCAAAACTAAAAGCAAGAAATTAGAAGACAATCAAGCTGGTATCTAATAGCCGATTTAGCAGTGTCATTTGGGAGAGCAAACATTCCCATGAGAAAGCAACAAGAGAAGAAAAATCCACGAAATGAACTAAAATAAGTGCCAGGGCGGTTATTGAAGGTCCGGCGCTTATTTAAAAAAATTCAGCGGACCCCCACGTGCTTAATGCAGGCGGGCTGGTATTTCAGGTCCGGCGCTAAGTACAGTATTTACGGTAAGCTCTTTCCACAGATGCTTGTCCATGCGATAAAAGTAATAGAGACTGAATAATATTCCACAACCATTTGAAGGATGATTTGAAGACATATATTCATTAAACAGTACATCAATTCTTGATGCCTCTTCAGTTGAATCAAAATTTACGAAACCCGAGTTTATTTTTTGCTACATCAGTTACAAATTCTTGGAATTGCCATAAAACACTGTCACTCTCTTCAGGCTGGAGGCGATGTGCATCTACAAGAAGTATTAAAATTGATTTGAAATCTTTCACACACGAATGTCCAATTGTGGCCATTAATTGGGGGTCTAAACATTTCAGGTGACGAACAAGAGAATACTGCATGGGGTTTTTAACTAGTAGTTTTGAAAGTAGTTCTTGTAAAAATGTTCTCCATTGTATTCGGAAATCCATAACTTGCCACTCACTAACATTCTTTGATATCAAACTCTTCGTTATTGTTTCTGCTTGAAAACCAATATCAATTCTTTTGTAATGGCAACACACATTGCTATCATTGAAATCTAAGTTAAAGAGCTGTATAATTGAAGATGCTTCAACCATTACAGTCTTCATTAAACTTCTAATAATTTTCTCCATATCCTTACTCAGAAATGGAAGCAAAGGTTTATCTGCCTGATATCCTTTTAAAAATGGCAATAGCTGTTTAGCAACTGAATTAAAAAAGTGCAACTTCGGTATGGTAAAAGGATCTTGTAAGAATTTGTGTATTACATCAAAGGAAGCAGTGCTAGGATTTTTAAATACTTTTTTGCTAATTTCATTATCGTATTTTTCAAAATATGACCAAAGTTCAATAGCTCTCTCACAAGCAGGTGAATCTTTGAATAATCTTTGAATAATGCTTGTAAGAAGTTTTTCAATTCCCCATCCACTAGCCATGGATCCATGTCTAAATGAATTGTTCATTATATGGAGGCCACAACTACCAACATTTAAAAGTGACACATTAAAATCAGAAGAAATCGAAGCTTGAAAAGAATCAAAAAATTTCCAGTTCACATTCGGCCCATCCATTGATAGTTGAAGAATATTTTTTGTTGGCAGACATTCAATACATTGTCGAAATAGTTCCATCATTTTATCTGCTGTTGCATGTCCCAAGAAGACTGAACTAAAATATCTTGTTTGGATTTTACAATTTTCCCATAATCTAACATGAACATCCATTTGGTTTGTTTGAGTAAATTTGTTTAAACTCTCATCAAATAAAATTACGAAATGTTTATTTTCACGTTTAATATTACTGACAAGAAGGAATTTAAAATAAGGAGCCAAGCCAAAGCAACAGATGTAGGCATATTTTTTTTCTCCGCAGGAGAAATTTTCTGCTATAACACTGTCCGGAAACACAAGTTTAAATAATAAATCATTACCAGCACATGAACGATAAGAATAATGACTTAACTACCTTTAATGCCCAAAGTGTTTCGGCTTTGATCGTCGCATTTTTCTCCCGAGGAATTCGCAACGTTGAAGATGATGAGATGGAAGTTGTTGGCATATCTTTACTAGATTTATCCAGTAGCAGCTGATCAAGCGTATTGTTTTTATCACGTTTTTCGAAGAGCGAACAATGGTTTTTACCTTTCATATGGTTCCTTAATGCAGATTCACCCATACTGGAAATATCCATGTTCTTCAAGCATAAAATACATTTTGCAATGTGACGATTATTAATATCTTTTGATATCCAACTTGCATAGACAGGATTTTTAAGCCAAAGTTCGTTGAATGAACATTTACCCATATTTCGAATGAATTTTTTTTTTTATTAGCGTGCCTTGAATTATTAGTGAATCCAGCAAACAGAAAACGAAAGTAAAACAGAAGCGTTAGCAACTACAGCAACAATTTTATGAAACTGTGAATTAAAGAATGAACTACAAATGGTCGGTTTTCAAGGATTTTCCAGGTTCATCTAAGAAAAAAAATTTTTCCCGAATATTTAAGGCCTTGAAAAAAAATTATGAAATTCAAGCATTTTCAAGGTTTTCAAGGCCGCGTACGCACCCTGGTGATGTAATTGTAAAAATCAAGAAAGCGCAGCAGGATGAAGTGGTAAGCCAAAGAAACTGTTGAACCTTGAAGACAACAATGAAGAGACATCGCATGTCTCCAGTGGCAGCACTCATTGCATTTTGAAATTCTCAAGTGACAGAGATCACTCATTTTGAAACTCTCAAATAGCAGCAAGACTGTTCAAAAGAAACATGGGTTTCCACATAGATGCAGCTATTCAGAAGCCAAACATTGCAGAAATCAATGCCAAGTGATGGCTGCAATAGTGCAAAGCTCACAGCCATTGGACTATGGAACAGTAAACACGCATGCTTTGAAATGATGAAACACTTCATGATCTGGCAGTCCGATGGATGCACCTGGTTCAGCGGATATCTGGAAAATGCTTTATTTCTGAGTGTGCTGTGCCAACTGACTTGTTGCATGGCCTAGGCAAAATGGTATTTGGATGTTTTTCATAGTTCAGCCCGAGTTTTTTGGTTTCTGAGCTGGAAAAATAAAACTCTGCAATGCATCTTGACAATCTGGACGATGCTGTACTCCCAAATCTCATAATTCGGGCATGGTCCATTTCTGTTCCAACTGTCTACACATCGAAGCTTGTGAGAAAAATTGATTGATGACTTGGATGTTCTAAATCTGAACTGGCCTTCACAGAGAAGTGCAGATTAGAACATCTCTAAGACAAATTAGAACAGACCAATATCCTATTAATGTCTCCGATTCTACAACAGGAGGTGTCAGGATACTTTTAGCTTTAGAGTGTAATAACAGGTAAATAAAATTTACAAAGAATGTCCAGAACTTTACAGAGTATTCATTGCCAACACTGAAACAACTACATTATACCAGTGCTTTATACTCTCACTCTATTTTAATGCACTTACACTATCACTTGACAAGCATAGTTACTGCAAGATAATAAATTCTTTAGGATGGGTTTGCACTGGTTACCAAACCTCATCATTGTACTACATCCCCAGTAGGGATGCCCTGCAGAAATGCTTAATATCAGCTTTGTAGCAAGCTTTTCATTTCACGTTTGGAATTTCAGCTCTAAATGAATAATGCCATGATCTGAACCAGCACATGTACCAAAGTTATGTCACTTCTTGACTGTTATGCACCATTTTCCCGAATCGCATTCTCCAGGTTGCAATGCTGCCTTCTGTGATTGCCATGAATATTGGATCCGGGTGAGGAGAATCTTTACATTTGTGATGTCATTCTTGAATTTCTCACTCTATACACTTACTAGCTGAAGTACCCGGCATCGCTCGGAGAAAAATAGTTTTTTTTTTTTCATATTTATGTACGGTATATACAGAGTCCGCCAAAATAAGAATGTATAGACACTACAGCAAAAGAAAAACCTATATAAAAAATGTAACACTAAATTCATACAAGCATCAAGTGAGGAATACAAGTCCTCTTCAACTTCTACAATTACGACAGGTGTTCAAAGTGATTATCATAAGCGTCGAGATATTTTTGAATACATTGAACAGTTGATTTCATCCATTTCCTAGCAAACTCTTATTAGTAATACCCTAGTAATCTCCTATGTCTAGGTGGGAATTGTGGTCTTCTTTTATCAGGATCATCTTCATTCAATGCATGTAATAATATTGGGATATAAAATTTCGATTTTGCTGTCACGGTCAAAATTATAGATGACATCTAGTAAAGTGTTATACAGTTTTTGGTGGACTCTCTAGAAAATAAAAGTTACACTTGCATCAACGTTGAGGCTGCTGCATGGAGCAATCGCAAAAGTCTTCATTAAACAAAGCAAACGTCAGAATTTTTTAGTGCTGGCAAAAATCCCATTCAGCTCCAAGTAAATTGAATTTTAAAAATAAACTACATTGGAAAGGAAGAAAGAAAAAATAAAATCCCTATCTTAGCGAGCACCTAGAAGCCAAATTTCATGATATATACTTGCCAAATTTCATGTTTGTAGGCTTCATAGTTTTGGAGAGTTCATGATGAATGAATGAGTGAGTGTATATGTTGCAGGCAAAACCCATATTTAGTTAGAACGCGTTTTTACTACTTAAAACTAGTTTATACTGGATATCTTAGTTAAAACTAGAATTTACTGTTAGACAAAAATGAATTTGAGTTAAAACTAGTTTTAACTAGACAAAACACGTTTTGACAAATTGGCTCAGTTAAGACTGTTTCGACTGAGGTCAAAGTTCATCCAACTCACACGTGATAACGTGTGCGAAGCATTAGAACGACTGATTGGTCGAGTGACGTCGCGCAATTCGAAGCAAGTCGACACGTGCAACACGTGCTGTCACGCACACACGCGCGCAGTTAGTCTTCCGTTAAGCATGTATAAATCGACTCGTAGATAATACGTATTTATCATGGCGGATTTAAATCAAGGAACGCGATGGAAAGAGGAATTTTTAAAAAGGATATTACAGATTGTGATGAACATGAAAAAAAAGAAGACCACTTCAATGTTATGACAAAAGAAAGTTACGATAAATTAATGGAGGAAATTGAAGAAGCACAATTAGCTGTAAAATAACACAGAAACAGTACAGAAGATTAAAACGATTCAAAGTTATTAATATTCGTGGGACGCGAAAGTTAGTGACAAAAAAGGAGCCTATGAAGTATTATTTGTATGTAGACGAAATTTTCGATATTATTGAAGCAGCTCATGTGGCCGTTGGTCATGGAGGTCGAGACAGACTAAGAAATGAACTTCAAGAAAATATGCGAACATAACAATAGAAATGATAAATATTTTTCTGTCTATGTGCGAAACATGTCAGCGTAAAAAGACTATGAAAAAAAGGGGCCTTGTTTCGAAATCCATACTTCATTCAGAGATGATCGGTTGCTGTCAAGTCGATCTGATCGACATGCAAACGCAAGAAGATCGTGGATTAAGTTTATAATGGTATATCAGGACCATTTGACAAATTTGTTTTGTTATGGCACTGCAAAGCAAGAGAGCTGTGGAAGTGGCACATCAATTAACAGATATATTTTTGACATTTGGTGCGCCTTACATTTTACACTCTGATAACGACAGAGAATTTGTTAACTCTGTCATAGATGAGGTAGCTTCATTTTGGCCCGAGTGTAAACTGGTTCACAGAAAACCAAGGCACAGTCAAAGCCAAGGATCTATTGAACGGGCCAATCAAGATATTGAAAAAATGTTGGCTTCGTGGATGCAGGACAACAATACTACAAACTGGTCAAATGGTCTTCACTTAGTACGATTTATGAAAAATCGGGCACTTCATTCTGGTATTAAGCAGTCACCATATAAAGCCATGTTTGGTACAGAGCCGCGAGTAGGGCTTATGACTTCAAATTTGCCTCTAGATGTTATTAAGGAGATATGAGAAGATGATCTCAAACAGGCTTTAAATAAAATTAATGTGATAGATGAAGGAAAGAAGGCGGAAATATTAAATTTCTCAGAGGAGGTAACCACTATAGCTAGTGGTAATAGTCAGTCTGTTATTATAACAGCAACCAGTCAAGAAGACCCAGAAGCCGTAGCTAGTACGAGAGCAGAGCCTCAAATAACACCAGCTAATGACGAAGATACAGAAGCTGTAGCTAATGCGAATCGACAGTCCCAAATAACAGCAGCCAGAGAAAAAGCTCATCTAAACTTGGCAAAACAGGCCAAGAGAATGAAATTGGCTTCGGATTCAATACATGCTCCTGTAGAAATCAGTGATAATATAATTATACCAATTCCTGATGTTGACAGAGCAAAAGCAGATCTCCGTAATATTATTGGAATGGTTCTTCAAAAGGATGAACAGAGTTTGCATAAAATTGGAACGAAATATGGGATACTCGATAAATTGTATTGCAGGTATGTATTGTTCAATTGTGCCACTATTTAATGTTGCTAACTATGCAGTTGATTCATTAAAAAAAACTTAACCTTTTTTTTGGCAACATTTACTATAATTATTAATTAACGAATTAATTTCAAATAAGAATGAACCTATTTGAAAATTTAAATGTGCTTGTTTAGGTCTGAATTTGATGTGTCCAAAGAAAAATTCTTGCTACTAGAAGAAGTGCCAGAGACAAATTTATCTTTAAGATCTGCTGCCAAAATAGCAGCCTTCAAAACAGGCCAAGAAAATGTCCGCTGTGTGTGTAAGAAGGCATGTATGTCGAAGAGATGCTTTTGTAAGAAAAAAGGCAACCTGTGTAAGTCGAAATGCCACGATAGTTTGCCTTGCAATAACAAATAATGTATACTTCCTTGTTATCTTAATTTTTTGTTCTTTATTGAATGATTATTTTTGTATTTCTTTAATTAATTTTAGTAACACAGATGTGTGACCAATATTTTCAATAAATATTGTATTAAATAACACAAATGTTTTTAATCCCAATCGACACTTTATTGATTTTAATTGAATCATTTCCTCCAAGCATGTTTATCTAGCTAAAATTAGTTTTAACTAATGTTTAAAGTTAGAACTAGTTTTATCTAAGATCCAAACATGTACAGCAGTAAATTCTAGTTATAACTAGGTATATCTAGTTGTAACAAAGGCATTCAGTATAAACCAGTTTCCACTAGTAAAAACGCGTTCTAACTAAATACGGGTTTTGACTGTAACAAACATTTTTCGCTCTTTCTTTTCGAAACATACATTTTTCGCTGTAACATATATATATATATATATATACACACATGAGGGGAGTTCAATAAGTAATGCAACACATTTTTTTCTGAAAAGGGGGGGGGCAGTTTTATTTCAGCATTCAAATACACCATGTTATTCCCCAATCTTTTAGCTACACAACACTATTTTTCAATGTAATCTCCATTCAATGCTATGGCTTTACGCCACCTTGAAATGAGGGCCTGTACACCTGCACGGTACCATTCCACTGGTTGATGTCGGAGCCAACGTCGTGCTGCATCAATAACTGCTTCATCATCCGCATAGTGCGTCCCACGGATTGCGTTCTTCATTGGGACAAACAGATGAAAATCCGTCGATCTGCTTGAATGAGAGTGTTCGCATGTTCCGACATTGCAGGAGTCAAGAGCTGTGCACGGCCGGCCAGCTCGCGGGAGATCAGACAGTTTTGCTTGACCTTGCGGCGATGATGACACACGCTTTGCCCAACGACTCACCATGCTTTTGTCCATTGCCAGATCACCGTAGACATTCTGCAAGCGCCTATGAATATCTGAGATGCCCTGGTTTTCCGCCAAAAGAAACTTAATCACTGCCCGTTGTTTGGAACGCACCTCCATTTTAGACGCCACTTTAACAGCTCACTATAGCGCTGTCACATATCGGACGTCAATGAAACTTTACGAGACGAAGTGGAAATGTTTGAAAATGTTCCACAAGAAATGTCCAGTTTTTTCAACCAAAATTAGCCGAGAAAAAAATGTGTTGCATTACTTATTGAACTCCCTCGTATATATACAGACGTACAATTCAAGTGCATGTATCCATGTCAAATTCTCATCCAATGATGAATCTTTAATGGTTTTACAAATTTACTACAAAAATCTCACTCTTGACTGGTCTTAGCAAAAGTGTCTGTGAATGTTATCTCAAGATTCCATTTCAATGTGTTCGACAAAAAATATTTGTTGTACAGGGTACAGGTCGAACCTCGGTACAACGAACTCAATGGGACACAAAATTTTGTTCCTTATAGTGAGAGTTCTTCTTATGCGATATAACAAACTAATATTTAATAACGAATTATTTTAAAAAATAACTTTATTTTAAATTTAAATTTGTTACAATCCAGTCTAAAAATCATTGAATTTTTGAGATAAATCACAGCAAAATCACACCAAGAATATCACATTACTTACATAACGTGTGCGCACACCAATCATAAGCTGGCTGCGGGAGTTGGCCGTTGTGTAGTGGGAGCGAGTGAGTGCGCGACGTCGCCGTCACCTAAAAGGGAAGATTTATCCTAAAAAAAAACATATATCCTGACGTGTTTTGTGCCTTCAGATTCATTCCAAAACTATAAATGCATTCGGAACAGACTTTGAGATGGAATACGCTTTCACTGTCGGCCATTATTGCGAAGCGAAAGTGATCAGGCGTGCTTGAACGTGATCAGATTTGAAAGTTGATAATGTTAGTCATGTAGTGAACGATGAGAACGATAAGGGCAGGAAGTTTATAGATGCAGTGCTCACGTTGATCAATGAACATGGGCGGACTGGCAGTCTAAATCGTACCGGGCAGGTACCGGGAAAAATCAGCGAAAGTGGCCCTCAATCACGAGAAAGTAATGGCATCCGTCCGGCCCACCAGGTTTTTTCCCGGTGACCTGGTGATTCAATCCGCCGCTGTCGATGAACGCTCATGCTCGATCGCTATTGGAGTAAATTTTTAATTAAAAGGATGTGAATTCATTGATAAATTTATCAATAAATATAAATCAAATAATATATTGTCACTACTAATTTTATATCGTGGGTAGAATTTTTTTTTTTTTTTTTTTTAATTTTTGTAAAATCTCCGACAGTAGCGCCGCAGCGGCTGATATGCCGCACACGCCAAAATTTTCACTTTTATTAACAGAAACGCCACAGCGCTACTGCCGAAAATTACAGTAACTGAGATGTTGTTTAATAGTTTGGACCGATTTAATGACTTCAGCCTTTGTTACTGGCGATGAGCTCATTTCTATGTCACATGTTAACTCTTCTTCAGATGTGATTTCTTCTCCCCGAGTATTTTTAGTGTATTCACATATTTCATTATCATTGAATGAAGCTCTGCATTCAACATCAGTCAACTGCAACGTAGTCGTCAAACTGCACTTCATCTATTCCCAATCCTTGTAGACCGTAAGATAATAAAAAATGAACAATTACCCTTGTAGCATTTCTACAAATCTCTTGTAAGATTTACCACTACAGGTATTTTTCTGAGTAAATTTGAACTAAAAAAAAAGTTTTATGTCATAGCTTTAATTATTTGGAAAACTTTTCATACAGTATTTCACATTACCTGAAGTGGAGATGCCGCCATTTTTTAACCGGATGTGTCTTATAATGAGAGACTGGATAATTTCCGGATCAAAAACTTGTTCTCTATACTGAGACGTTTTTTATATAGAAGTTTGTTATAGCCAGAGAATTTTTGGCTTAGTTCTATGGAAACCAACCAAAAATGTTAAGTGTTCATTATAACGATGAATTCGCTAAACCCACGTTCGTTATATCGAGGTTCGACCTGTAATTCGAAAGACCCCGCACTCCAAATTTAAAACTTATATGCTGCAAACCATAGAAGATATACGAATACTGCTGCTTGTGATAGTTGTATGTGACCTTTGGAAAGCGCTGCGCAACATGAGAGCACCGTGTGACAGGATAGTTGCAGTGAACAGTGACTTTAAGCAGGGTTCTCCCCAGGCCCTTTTGAATGGGCGAGCTGCCCGGCTGATTTTGGTGACCGCCTGGCTGAATACACGAAAAACTGCACACCACTGCATAACATTTTGTTTTTAATTTTTGTCCACCCAGCTATTTTATCTTTCCACTCATCTGATGAAATTTTCATGATTATGTTATACAGTAGTTGTTAATGATTTTTTTTTTTTATTTTTTTATTTTTTAATCAACAAACAATTTTGTGCAAAAAAAAATGATCTTTTATGGTTTTATTGCTGTACAAGGTGTTTCTAAATTATCTCCCGTATTATACATGTTTATTACTCAAAAACTTGTAACAAAAACTATAGTTGGAGACTAAAGCTGTGGGACGCAGAAATTGTATAGGTTCGGAACTGATATTAAACATGGTTGACTCATTGATTTAACACCTAAAACTTAATAACAAAACACTTTATTACGAATTGCTAAAGGAATATTTGAATACAAACATTAATCTAACTCACGTTATCTTCGCTAACACGCTAGATGGGCCCCATAGTCATGCACAACAAAAATAGCAGCAGTCAATCAGCTGACACGAACTCATGCCGTCCTTATAAATTAAAAAAAAAAAAAGACAAAAAACTTCCTAAGTGGCTGAGGAATAAATGTACTATATTGTGACTCCTGTCTACAGTGCCTGGTGCACCAAGACACCAAATCCAAATGCAATTGAAAGAGTGATGAGCAGTATAGAGGCAATAACACACTATTGCGCGCTACACAAAGACACGGGACTAACAGTCAACGATTGACGCTGGAGAACGTCACGTGGTTCTTTTCCACCTGTGCTCACAGCTGCGACAGGTCGGGGAGAACTACCGAAACCTCTACGCATGCAACTTTGTGCAGATCACAGCGCCTTAAATATAGTTTTTGTGTTAACTGATATCTCTTCCTCATGGTGCCACTGTTCTTAATCGAAATGCTGAGCGAGTCACAGAGCAAGCGCACGCAATGTCAACTCGGTGCACACGAAGGCTACAGCCATACAGAATTTGAGTAGTGCAAGAACTTTGTTCTTTGGATTCTTGAAAAACGCACTGCTTAAGTTTTAAGATTTTAAGTGCAAAAGTTTTACTGCATTCAGTTGGTTCTTGCACGAGAACCATGATTGACATAACGTCACTGCTCTCCCGTGCAAGCGTTGTGTCACGTGGTGTTCTCTCGTTAAAGCAGTGCACTCCAAATGTCACACAAAGCTGCCTCAAACAGCTATACTCTGATATCTTTTTATGGTTTTGCAGTAACTAAGTTTTAGACTTGGAGTTCGGGGACTTTTGAATCACCCTGTATAAGAGATTTCCAATACACCTCTTCCAGTGCCCACTTTTGAAAGTTTAAAAGGGCTTAATAATGAAAGTTATTCATTTATCAATGATAAGTCATATTTTATCAATAATCATTCATTTAATTTTCATAATTTTCATAATAAGTGCAGATAGACATAATAAATGAATACATTAATGGGAAAAAACAAAGAATTTTTAGTCTGTGACGAAGAGACAGCTGTTGCAGTCGTAGTTGTCGTGTGCCGTTGCAAGCGTGGTGGCTATAGCTAAAGCATCATAAATGCCTGAATGGCATTCGATATAGCCAATCACCAATAAATATCTAAACATGGCTTTGCAAATGTTTCAAATACAGTTTGTAATCTAACACATCTATTACAACCTCTTTATAAAATTTTTTTTTTTTTTTTTAAATTTGGCAAAAAATAATGTTGAGTTCATGATGAAAAGCAGAACAATCGCAGCAAGAGCCATCAGAGAAAAAAATAACATGATCAGTCATATTTATTGATCATGATCTCCAGAAGTGGTGTGCAGTCTCATGGACCACATCACTACTTTTTCGTGAATATTTTCATATGAATTAAAAAAAAGAAAATGACCACTTTTGTGATGCATTTTGGAAACTTGACAATCTTGATGAACAAAATTTACCTACTGCTGCTTTGATTCATATTATTGACAATAAACGACACAGGGGAAGTAATAATAATGAAAAGAGCCATAAACAACCTGAGTGCCATGCGCCTATGTGCTATAAAGCCAGTTTTTGGTCAAACAGTAAAAATAAGCTTGCTGGCGATGTGGGAATATTAAAAAAAATAAAAAGAAAAAAAAAAAAAGAAAAAAAAAAAAAAGTAAAAAAAAGAAAGAAAAAAAAGAAGCTAAAATTTCTAATGTGGGCAATAACTGATGAGTACAGTAACTGAGATATTCGGAACGACAGATTTGACTTTGACGCAGGTCGACATTGCATTGTGACGTGCCCCCCCCCCCTTAATTATATATGCATGAACACACGTAACCATAGCTAATGTGTCGGGAAGGCGATCGTCAACGGGGTTCGGGACTGATATGTGAACAGTGAAAGGTTGTTGGTCTAACTACACAATTAATCAAGCAATATTAAAAACAGAACGTCAATTTTATTAACATTATCAGCCCAATACAACCTTTAAAGTATTGATCATAATTGTATTTAAGGTGAATTAAAATATTCTTGACCAATTGTGTTACAAAACCAGCCGGTAACGCTAGCCTAAAGGGGCCCCTTAGTCTAACACGCTACCGCTCTGCAAATCGCCACCAGGCGCGCGGAACACATGCAGTTCCTTACAAAATTACGCTTAACATAAATACATTTCTTAAATATATTTAACTAATAACTTTTAGCAGGAGCAACAGATTTATTACAATAATCCTAAGCATGAGGCCGCATTATGAATATCACTAAGTCGGGTCTGCCACGGGCAATCACCACCCTTTAACTGCAAAGGCATGACACCGGAGAGCGTCACGTGATCCTTTGTAATTTGACAACTCAATGAGAGGCACGGGGAGAACCACAGAAACCCTGCCAGTGATTCCCGTGCAGTTCACTACAACACGCCATGATACACCTCCCCTTTAGAATCAAGGGATCCACGGCAGAAATTTCACTGCATCACGATTACTGATCCTTAAAACCGATAACTCACTGCCTGAAAGCGCTCCTTAAACATATTCCATAGCATTATGGACAACAGGTAGATCATTATGCTATACATGTTAACCACATACGCATTAAACTAAATTTTCATCAATTGTATCACACGAACTGTGCGAATTAAAAGAACAAATAGTTCTTCATATATCATATGCGACGATCTGTAACAGCTACAAGCGCAAGTTACTGTACTAGTTGATCCTTGCGTCGTTCCACGGACAAAGAAAACAACAAATTAAATTCACTCACCAATCGTAGTCATCAAATTATGGCAAGCAGAGGAATTTGAATACTGCTCCAACAGTGATACCTAAGCACAGATAAAACTTCTCCATCGGGATGGCCGCACGTTAACTCCCGTCGAACGCTCCGCTTGAAATTAGCAACACCGCATCTGAAAACACTCGTTAACACACGCTCTTCATTTATCAGAAGAAACAAACAATCTATCCTCTATAGC
>JAHWFO010012523.1:1094949-1120621 GCA_023313115.1 Rhysida immarginata
TTATTGAAAATTTCATGCTAACCGTAAATAGAATTGCCTATCTTTAATGTCTATCTATAAAATCGTCACAATTTGGTGAAACAAGAAGCCTCGCAAGAAGCAATAGGGCCATGTGATCAGCCACCGCAGGGGAAAAAATTATATTAAGAAAAAAATAACATTTGTTGATATAATTAATTCTCCATATCACCCATATGCGTGCACAAAAAAAATAAAACATTTACGGAGGAGGAAAAAACAAATAAACGTAGAGTGCTGAAACATCGATGGATGAAGAATGTTTAAGACTCGCAGAAGTTGCTTAGTTTCATATTTGCTGAATAAAATTTAGTTTTAATTAAAATTCCTTAATAAATTATGCTCACAGTTTTGAGTATTTTTGATGATTTAGTGCATTTTCAGAATAGACTGTTAGGCCAGATGATTTAGGCCACAATGTGTACATTCCGATAGACCTACGGTAATTCGCCGACGAATTTTCTACACTTTTGAAACGTTGTTGAATTAGGCCTAATTGAATTTTCCTGCAATTTCTAACACTCTTCTGCTGAAGTAAAAATAATACACTGTTATAAATGAATTTACGTGATAATTCTTAGAAACGTCTGAAGGAAAATTAATTTTGACAGTGGCTAACCAAACATGAAGAACGATCTTGAAGTTATGAAATATTTGGTACAAAAAAGATCAGGAGAAAATCGTAACTACATTAATCAGTAAGATTATATTACAATAGTGACTTTAATTGTATAATTATGAAAACTTTTATTTTAAAATAAATTTTAAATAAAAAGTGTGCACGAAAGTTTAAATCCACCCATGTGGGTGCATGTCGGTGAAAAATCTTGAAAGTTTGGCAAAAAGTAAAGATTGTCAGAAACGATTTAATTACACATGGGCTGTGAAACTTCTAAGGAAAAAGACCACGAATCCGGGAGGCTTATGTAATAAAAAAGTATTTATGGTAGTATGGCCATGGCTTATATAATAAAAAAGTACAAAAAAATTAAAATGCGGCCTATGTATCACAGCAGTATAACTAGCAGAGATTTTTCAAAAGTTATAATAAATAAAAATTCTTTTTCTTTTAACTAGTGTTAATTTTTTGTTTTTGTTAAATTTTTGCTGCCACGGCTTATCAGTCGCTGCAACCTTACTTCCGAAAAATATGGTACACTCTTAGATCCGGATTCACAAAAATGTCATTATTAACGGCGTTGGTAAATTTAGCAAATTTACGATTTATCTTAAATATATGGTCTGCCCAAATGAAAATGAGACTTTCAATATAGCACCGTTGTATCTAATCAAAGTTGGTAAAATGCTTGTTATGTATTGTCATCCCGGCTCTCCACATCCAGAAACGGATCACTCTGCCATGAAGGCCAGAAAAGTGATGCTCAGTTTCTTTTTTGATGAAGAAGGACCCATACTCGAAGACTGGCTAGAGCAGGGTGAAATAGTTAATGCTGAACAGTACTGCAATATGTTGCTGAAGCTAAAACGGGCCATCGAAAACTAGCACAGAGAGAAGCTCTCGAAATGGATAGTGCTGCTCCACGACAATGCTAAGCCACTTGTGGCCAAGAAGACCCTCCACTTGCTGGAAACATTTGGATGGAAGTCCTCAAACATCCTCCGAAAGCCCCAACATCTCCCCATGCGACTCCCATATTTTCGGCCCCTTAACAAAATCCCAGACAGGTTATTGGTTCACCTGCGACAAGAAAGTGTAGAACACCGTGGAAAAAGGATCCATATGCAACCCAGGAGTTTCAACACTGACGCCATCATTCGCTTATTAGGCTCCAAGATCAGTGCATCATTATCAAAGGCAATTATGTGTAAGCGTCATGTTACAAATTAAGACTAGGGTCCCACTTGCGTAAAAATCAGCTGAAACGTACAGCGGAATGCGTAAAAAAATTATGCTTTTTACTACAGAAATTCCACTGAAAAAGGAATTCAGCTTGCCTTAACTTTTTTGCATATGCTTTCTTTCAGCCAATAGGAGATCAATAAACAGGAACAACCACAGTGATGCAGGAACAAAGTTTTTATTGCCTTATGCATTTGGACATACCGTCATCGTCAGAGACTAACAATGTTACAAGGATAAGCTGGAAAACGGTGCCCCTTATATATCCCCCTTTAATTTCGTGGACCTAATGGAAGGCTCATCTGATGCGCCAACCTAAGGTAGAGCTCTTCCGGTCGTCTAGTCCAATTAGGAAATCTAAGGCAGTCTCTCTCGAAAGCTGTTTGGTTGTTGAGGAGGGTGCTGTTCAAACGTTTTGATCTCCTTATCTCCATCTCATCATGCATAAGTATTTTGTCTCTATCCTTCCCTTTCCAGAGTATGTTCATACAGGCATCGATGTCTACCATTCGATATTTTGCTGCGATCAGGTGGTCCGCGAATGCAGATCTTCCCTCTCGATTGACCCATGCCCTTCTATGCTCACAAAATCTTTCGTAGAAGGACCGGGAAGTGGATCCGATGTAGAAGGCTTTGCAGTCCGGGCACTGCAGCTTATATACACCTGCACCTAGAAATAAAGGGGGATATATAAGGGGAACAGTTTTCAAGTTTTTCCTTGTAACATTGTTAGCCTCTGATGATGACAGTATGTCGAAACTCGTAAGGCAATAAAAACTTTGTTCCCGTATCACTGTCAGGGGTCGCGCTGCTGAACGCCACTTTCGCCAAATTCCAAAATTAAAATTCCAAAAATATAGCAAATTCATAGTTTAATTTTAATATTCTGAAATTACATTTTATGCAATTAATTAATATTCAATTAATTTCTGAGCCATTATTATATAAAATTGAATTCATACTTCTTGTTCACAATATACCATCATGATTGTATTGTTTTCAGTTGAGTCACTTCAGTCCCTTCTGCGTCGCTTGCCTCTGGCTGACGTCATCCGCTTTGCTTGCATTCGAATAGGACGGAACCTTCCTGAGCACGCAACCATCTCATACTAATAAGCTTGGATTGCCGATGCGAAGTAACTGCGACATCACTGATTTGACTTAACAAGCAAATAATGCAGGAGAAATGCTGGGCATATGCTGTTCTGATGCTGTGTACAATATAGTTAATAAGTACTAAGAAAAACCCAACCCAAGCATGCAACACAAAATATTTCACATTTTCAAAATATAAACTTACAAGGGAATCCCTCGAACATGTCACAGATTTCCACCAAATTGAAATGTTACTCATCTGAAGCTACTATAGATGCTTGCAAAATAAGAGTGCGAAATTGTGTTTCATTCAAAATAAACCGCGAAAACTAAAAAATTTCAGCATAATAGCCATACAAGGACTCCATTGTTAAAGCGGTTAGGCTATGTGGGGTTCCCTTGTTAGTAAATTTGGGTGACCAAAAGTAAACGTTTTTGTAAATGCAACAAAATGTTCAATCTGAAATCATGCCAAGTTTTGCACTGAATACTGTTTGAGCAGACTATTTCGAGTGAGATCTTCAATACGAGTTGTTTGGTCTACCACCTCGAAAAATTTGAAAAAAAAGACTGCAGTATCTTCATGGGATTTAAATTATACCAGTATTTAAATTTTTAATATCGAACACTGGTATGGACTAGCCAAGCGCAAAAAGTAATGGGGATTTTTTCAAAAGTTCTGCTTTTACTTTACGCAAGCGAGAACAGATGTACCAAGGCGGAAAGTAATTCAGTTTTCTGCCTAATTTTTTATGCAAATGGGACCCCAGCATCACTGGCAATAGCAAACGGAAGTAGTCGGTCTACGAGAGTAAACAAATACAGTCACATTAACTTCATCGCTTTCATCGCACTAAAAAAAAACACCCATTTAAAAATCAGATGACCATAACGCCCTGCGCGTTTGAACAAGTAGCTATCTTGAGTACATGAAGTGCGTATAATATGCGATTGCGGATTATGGGCTAGGAATTTTTCTAATATACAAAACAAACAAGGGTGCGTATTATCGGCAAAAGTGTATTATACCCCGAAAATTACGGTACTCACTATAATGAGCACAACGATTGAACTGTGGATAATGACATCATAAAGAATAAATTGATCTCATCCACAAAAATAGTCTATACTGGTGTATACGTATTTCGACCTCTTTAAGGCCATTATTCAACGCAATACAAGGAATAAGTATAATTACAGGCTTATTTATATGCTAAGAAAATATGTGAAACATAATCTTCGACACCGATCAATCGACAAACGAGTTGAATGGCTAAGTAGAAAATTAAGCAGAACACATTACAACCACTGAAGATGAACCAATGGGAAACAAAAAATACAAAAACAATCACAAAGAAGGAAACAATAAGGAAAAAAAAAAGAAAAGGTTACACAATACTAACTCAATAGAAAATCCAAAAATGGAAGATTTTACAAATTATGGAATAGTTTCAACAAAACAGAATCGCCTAGGGGACCAGAATCGCTGTTCAACAACTGTGCAGGATTTTTCTTTCTTATTTACATCTCATAGGCGTCCAACAGAATCCTTCTTCAATACATCGTGACCCATGTCAGTGTTTGGCGACAGCTGATTTCTTGGAACAACCGAACCTGGCTTGGGTCATGTGCTCCTTGAATCTCGTCAGTATGTTGCAGCAAGTTGCTTGGCGGTAAACTTTAGGACACTGGCTACATTTAATTTCATAGATGTCAGACTATAATAGAGGTGGGGTTACATCTTTAGGGTTACCCAACAAGTTCCTTAAGGAATTGGAATTTTTATATGATACCTCAAACTGAGAATTTTTAAAGATGGCTTGGAGTTTCTAAATGAGGCCATTGTTGTAGGAGATCGAAATTCTATTCTTTTGGATCTCTTTGCTGTCGAGCCACAAATTGACAGCATTCACTTTTTTTGGTTGATCGGGCTCTCAACATCCCCTTAACCAATAGCAGGTTCAGGGCCGAAATTGGACACAAAGAAGATAGCCGCCCTCCTTAATGGTTACTGTTCGAAGATGGTTGACGACTTGGTTCGAAGACGGAGGTTCAAAAAATTGGTCAAAGAGTCAACTAGACTCGACAGCAAAAACATCCAAAAGAATAGAATTTCGATCTCTTATAACAATGGCCTCATTAAAAACCTCCAAGCCATCTTAAAAATTCTCAAGTTTGCAGTATCGTATAGAAATCCCAATTCCTTAAGGAATTGGTTGGTAACCCCATCTCTATTATAGTCTGGCATCTATGAAATTAAATGTAGCCAGGGTTCTTAAGTTTACCGCCGAGCAACTTGCCGCAACATACTGACGAGGTTCAAGGAGCACATGGCCCACGCCAGGTTCGGCCATCCTGAGAAATCAGCTTTCGCCAAACACGGACACAGGTCACGAAGTATTGCTGCCTATTTAAACCAGTGAAGAACAGACTTCTGTTGGATGCCTACGAGACATTGGAAATAGGAAAGAAAAATCTGGGACAGTTGTTTAACAGCGATTCTGGTCCCCTAGGCGATTCTATTTTGTTGAAACTATTCCATAATTTGTAAAATCTTCCATTTTTGGGTTTTCTATTGAGTTAATATTGTGTAACCTTTTCTTTTTTGTTTCTTTTTTTCTTTATTGTTTACTTCTTTGTGATAGGTTCATCTTCAACGGTTGTAAATGTGTTCTGCTTAATTTTCTACTTGGCCGTTCAACTCTTTCGTTGGTTGGTTGGTGTTGAAGATTAATACGTTTCACATATTTTCTTAGCATATATATAAGCCTGTAACTATCCTTATTCCTTGTAGTGCGTTGAATAATGATCTTAGAGAGTCTAAATAATTAAACACCAGAATAAACTATTTTTATGGACAAGAGGTTATTTTATTCTTAATGATTACTCAATATAAATTCAGTATCCTCCATTGTATTCTTAATCAAGCCTTATCACAATAATTAATAATATAATCATCTAATTACAGTACAGATCTGGTTGAACATAGTCATTTCGAGTCACGCTAGATCGCCGGCCGCCCCCCGCCCCCCCCCTCTCCCCAAGCTTTCGTGCTGTGAAATGATTTGAGCATATAAGTAAATGCAAATTGAGATTAACAGTTCTTTATTTCTAAGGAAAAATGAAATAAATACAGGAGTGGATCTGTAATTATTTTTATAGATACTGTTTACCCACTTTCATATTTTTTTAACTACTTTCGTATTTTTTAACTACTTTCGTATTTTTTGCCAACTCAAAAATTTTTTTCCGCTAAAACAGACCAAAAACCCACTGAATTCAAATTGTTTGGTGTAAATTCCATTACGTTGGCAACAGCTGATACTAACCAATGCACGTATCAATTGCCAAACATCAGATAATGCCATAACCTAACAGTTATTAACCTAAGTTGATAAAATTGACATGGTCTTTTAAAATTTGAAGTTTTTTAGGTAAGAAAAATTTAACAAGTAGAAATATTTAAAAACATTAATCTGAAATTTAGGGAAGACCTGAATCATGGCTAATATAATAATAATAATAATAATAATAATAATAATAATAATGATGATGCAATGTAACCAATTATTCAGAAAAATATATCTAGATTTTGTATAGCTATAAAAATATATTTAGCCTATAATGAATTGGTTATTATCAAGAAACTGACAAAAATAATAAGTTAAGATAATAAGAGAATTAGAAACCCATTTTTTGGATTATACAAAACATACATTATTTAATATTTTCCACAATTCTAAAGCATCCTTTTGAAACTTGATCAATTTCTTATACTTGTTTAAATACATAATTAAATAAATTTTGTACTAAAAATAAATCTGCCTTCTTCACTGCAGATAATCATATAGCACAGACAATGTTTTTAGATACAGGTTTCTTTTCACATGTAAATTATCAATGAGATGAAAAATAAAATGGAGAAAACAAAATTCTTCTACAACTATCTTTAACAATAATTTAAAACAGCAACAATGAACTGTTGAACAATTTCCTGGTTTCCCTTAATTGTTTATATGGAACAATTGCATTTTTAGAAAAAAATGTTTATATTTGTAAAACCCATTCTGAGCCACTTAAATTCACTTGAAATGAACTTTCATTAAAAGTATAAATATTTCTTAAAATGAAAATATTACTCAGAATTTAAAAAATTTGTTTATGCAATAATCCTCAGAATCTTAAAAGAGAATAGGTAGCAGAATGCTCAATACAAGAGCTAATTTATTGTAAATAATTGAGGCATTCCATTATGCACATTCAGTGGGATTCAAAAGTTACTGTGCAGTGGCTGGAAATGGTATTTAATAGAAAATGGATGCTGGAAATGCCCGCCACTGGCCTCACGACATCAGTTAGCACGCAGTTGCATGTTGTGAAACACTCTGCTCAATATGGCTGGCGAGATTTGCTGAACTTCACTGGTGATTTCCTCCTTCAGCTCAGACAAAATGGTACACGTTTCCATACACTACTGCACAGTAACTTTTGAATCACCCTGTATAAAAAATAAAAAAATAAGATTTAAATATTAAAAAATAAAAAAATAAACTCTTAATTTTCTTTAAATGTAGTCATCAATTCTAATCCCTAAGAACAGGCAAATTAGCATTCATAAATTTGTTGAAAAACTATGATTTATGGATTATACATGTATTAGGAATCATTGCTTATAAACAACACCTATATTCCCAGTCCATTTTGGTTAGTATGTCAATTGCATATCATCTGGTTAGTATGTCAACTGCCGAGCACATAAAATTTCGTTTGTCAGAAATTCAACAGTTGTCCTTTCCCTGTCAGGAATTCTTCTTGAAATCCAAAAGGCAAAAAATGATTACACAGATGCATTTATTATGTAGCAAAAGAATGAAGCTACTTAGTGTTTTACAATATCCATCTGTCTGTCCCTTTCATGTACAGGGTGCATTATGAAAGTAATGCGCATAATTTTATTGTGACGCGACTATCCATCGCAGCGCGCTCGGACTGGTCAAATAATGTGGTGGGGGGTCTGCCCTTCCAAATGCACTCGGTCTCAGTTCGCTCCGAGTAGTAAGAGCGGTAGGACGCGTCTTCGCATGAAGTCTGTTTTTCAATTGTGTCACAGCACGATGGAGCGTTCGCTGGAACAGCGGTACACGATCAAGTTTTGGGTGCGGCTTGGGAAGAATGCAGCAGAAACTGACATCAAAGAAGTCTTCAAGCTCCACCACGACAATGCCCCCAGCCACACAGCTTTCTTTGTCACCAACTTCCTGACCCGGAGCAAGACCCCCGTTGTGCCCCAGCCTCCTTACAGCCCTGACTTGGCTCCGTGTGACTTTTTTTTGTTCCCTCGACTGAAAAGAGCTGAAGGGAAAGCATTGGGAGTTGGTGGAGAACATCCAAGCTCATGTTACAAGGTTCCTGAAAAACATTCCAGTCGAGGAATTCCAGGGTGCCTTCCAGGCGTGGCAGAATCATCTCCGCAAGTGTATTGATGCAGGAGGAGACTATTTTGAAGAATTTTAACCATTTGTACCAAGCGGATCAATAAACTTATTTTTCCCAGAAAATGCGCATTCCTTTCATAATGCACCGTGTATGTTCTCCATTTTTGACATTTAGAAATTTGAAATTCAAAATGTAACACAGGAATGTATTACTTCACTATTTAGTTTGGTTTTGATTGGCCCATTCGGGTCAGAGTTATGGGGATGGGAGTTAGAGGGGACAATCTGGTTTATATGATTTATAAGCATGAGAAGGAGTGAAATTCAGTATACAGATTCCTCGAGGCAAGATCTACATTCGAAGCAACAACAATTCCAGACAGATTGGTTGAAAAAAGTATTAGTGGATGTGATTTGACAATGAAATGCATTTTGCACAATTCTGGTATTATAACAAACAAAAAAAAAAAAAGAAAAGAAAAAGAAAAAAAAATACTCTGCCACATGTAAAGGTTCCTCAACAGTCCCAAGACCTGTAAAAACATCCGATCATACTGAATCACCTATCCATGAAGGAATGCTATAATGTAAATTTGTTACATGCAATAAATAATTATGTACAAATTCACTTTATATAAATTTGCATAAATTTATCTGTAAATAAAATGTAATAAATAAATTCATTTCATAAATATATTCATTGTTTTGTAATTTTTTTGATAGAATACACTAAAATAAATAAATAAATAAGAGGGGATAATCAATAATTATTCTCCCTTAATTATTCCTGCCTAGTTTGTGCCTAGTTTTATGCAATAGGAAACACAACAATGATGAGAAATGAAAGAAGATAGAGCTCTATTATATTTTGTAGATACTTTCAAGAAAATCCATTTTTTAATAAGGTGCAGATAAAAGGTGAAAAATGGATGAACTGAGATCTACTACTTTTCTATACCCTCTTTGGGGGATAATTTTTTGTTATCCCTGCGAGTAAAAATCCCAGGGGTCACGCACGAGGTAGGAGTTCTGAGAAATGATACTGTGTGAGTGATTATGTTGAATGGAATTGTACAAATTTCAAAAACCCTGATGTGAATAACTTTTCTGAAAAATTGGGAGTCAACTCAGTGTTGCATCTAGGCTGGAATAGAATGGCGCGGCGCCCTGCCCTTTTTCGTTGGATTGATTTAAACTAACCATTATAATGTGCGCTTATGTCTCCGACTTGCCCTACTTTCTGATCAAACGTGCCCTAATTATTGTTCATTTCCCTGCCCTGCCATTTTGCTAGATGCAACCCTGCAACTGCGGTTTGCAAAATGATGCCACGCTATTGGACTGCTTTAGTGTTTATTTCTCTGACGAACTTGTTGATAAAATTGTCGAAGAAACTAACAAGTATGCTAAGTTTTTGAAACAATCTAATAATTTAGCAGAAAAAAGCAACTTAAAACTGTGGAAACAGACTACAAATCCAGAAATGAAGGAATTCATTGAACTTATTATGAGTATTATTAGAAAGAGTTTGTACGGTGTGTTCTGCAAAGAAAAAACTAAGCAGAATCATGATATTGGTGTGAGAAATGTGGTGTACTGCTATGTGCTGTGCCTTGTTTTGAAATTTTCCACACTAAAGTTATTTTTTAAAATTTTAGTATTTTTTTATAAATCTCCAATGTGTGTTTTATGTGTGTGCAAAATAAACTTTTTTTATTGTTACTTTGGCCACAATAATTTTTTTCTAAAACATATGCATGCGTTAGGCTTAATCTAAGAAAAAATTCAACCAGGGGGTGCATGCAGGGAAGAAAAAAATTCAGCACTGAACAGGTTAATGGCGTTTTAAGGCCCCAACTATTAACGATGTAGCCATACTTATTGCTGATCTGGAACAGTACGATAGTGACAATTCTTCAGAGACGGAGCAAAAATTTGCTAAGGATTCCAGAAACACACCGTTCATATGATGCTCTGCAGTATCCTCTTATCTTCTATGGAATTTTATGCATACTGCACCAGGCTGAGAGAGGGATCGTCAAACAACATCTTACGATTCCACCAGCTGTTTCATCAATACATCGTAGATATGTACGTGATGGTCGAATGTGAGCGGTTTATTTATATCAGGTTAAATCGGCAAAAACTAAGTGTTGATGACTATATTTATCTATGGGATATTGTGGTTAATCACTGAATTGTCGCTGATACAGGGAAGATAGTCATATTACAGGCTACATTCACTGGCAGTCCAAGGTGCATGCATGAATATGCTAAAGACGCTAAGACACTATGTCCTATGTCCGCAATCATGGCCGTCCGGATTTTTTTGTAACCTTTACGTGCAACCATAAGCAGCCACAGATTACAGTTGAACTTTTGGAAGGCCAGTCACAGATTGTTCGCCACGATTTAATATCGAGAGTATTTAAGCAAACACTAATCAAATTTATTGATGTTATTATGAAAAGCCACGTATTTGGAGAAACCCACTGTTGGATGCATTCGGTCGAATGGCAAAAGCAAAGTTTTCCACATGCACACATGTTGTATGGCTCAAAGAAAAAATCCAACCGACTGAAATAGATGACCAATTTCTGCAGAGCTGCCAGATCTTCAAAAGGATCCACAGTTATTCGAAGTAGTGACAAAGAGCATGATCCATGGACCGTGCAGAACTTTAAACCAGAGGACACCATCCATGAAAAATGGCAAATGTACTAAGAACTATCTACGACAGTTCATTGATGACACACAATCAGCCAACGATGGTTATCCATTATACAGAAGACAGAAACCTGAAAATGGGGGCTTCACAATGATTATTGCAGTTAAGTTTAATAACCAAAAAAGAGACATCAAAATTGATAACAGGTGGGTCGTGCCTTACTCCCCTCTTCTTACAAAAATGTTTCAGGCGCACATCAATGTTGAGTACTGTCACTCTGTTAAATCAATTACAATGGCCTCTCGGAGAATGTTGCAGGTGAAGACGTATTCATTCCTCACATTCCATTGATACCCAGCGATACAAATATGCCCTTCAATTTCAAGCGATTGCAGTTTCCAATCCAAAAAAAATTCTGGGTATGGCCAAGCTTTGTGTGGCAAGTATTAACTTGGAAACGCCAAGTTTTTACCATAGGCATGTACCATGCTCAAGAGTCGTAACCCTGATAATTTGTTTGTCTATGCCCCGGACGGACAAACAAAAAACATAAGTGTACAGTCAAGCTTTGCGGTAAATGCTTGGATGTTAAGAAAATCATCCGATCAGTGGACTCTAACCTTGGCTGAGAGGTCTGGGGTTCGAGACCCAGCACCAGAAACCATAACAGTCTTTTTTATATACACGAAGCAATTGCAGGTGTTTAAGTGAAACAAATTAACACTGTCCCTCTACGCTAAGCCTAGCAACGCCGGGTACCGCAGCTAGTCTATATATGTGAAGAAGAATGTTTGTTTGTGGGTTTGCTTGTTTGTTTCTGATAAAAATCTACAGTTTCATTCCGATCTTGATGAAATTTCGCACACACGATCTTCATAGCAACAGGAAGGTCACTGTTTACTTTAGATTTCGAAAAAATATTAATTATCGATAATTGATATTCATAATGATGGCAAGGCTTATTAATAAGAGAGATCTCATGACCAACAATGCAAGGCAATGTTTATGCAACAATAGCTATCAACATGCAATTCACCAATCTATATCTCATGCCAAACGAGCAAGACAAAGTGTGCAATATAAATAGGTTCATTAAGAATGACGATTCCATCCCACCCCAAAAAATTATAAAACAAAATTGAATTTATAACAATACACAGAATTCCTGATGTTCAGGCTTTTCTTAAAAATCTTTACAAATGATCAGTAACTGGAGATAACTGTAATTGTCCTGGGGAACACTAGGTGCCTCTGCTGAAGGAGATCACTGTAAGTCAAAGTTTGTGAAATATAATTAAGGTTCATTAAGCCATGTAATGAAGATTCATTCCAATTCTGTGAATTACAAAACAAAATTGATTTGTAGCAAATGATAGAATTCCTGTTGTTTGGGCTTTTCTTAGAATTGATAGTTCTTAGAATTTAACAATTTTTTGAAAATCTTTACAAATGAGCAGTAACTGGAGATAATGGAGAGTTAGCAGACTATTGAGAAAGAGTGGAAAGGTGACAGAGGAAGCAGTCCCTTTGCTCAGGCAACAGTTAACTACATAATCGATAACAGAGCAAAAATCAACTCGACTCTTCAAATCAACAAACATACTGCATTATGCTCTTTAGTAATCGTTCGAAGGATACATGTTAATTCAATCTATCAAGATGCCACCGAAGAAATAAATGAGTACTGGTCAGAGAAAAAGTTATCCAGCCATCGGAAACGCCTGAAGAATGGGAGCTTCATCTACAGCAGGAAATTGTAGAATTACCGAAAACCAATGTGAGTTATTATTTAACTTCTTGAGATTGTTCTGTTTACCTAAAACTGTAATTATCCCAGGCAATGCCAGGTGCCTCTGCTAGTAAAAGATATAATTATCGTTTGCAAATCTCATTATATAGGGCGTTTCAAAAATACTTTTACAAACTTTTGGAGGAGGTAATATGGGTGATTCTAATCAAAAAAGTTCACATGAACATGGATTATTGCGTCAACAATAATATTTTTGTGTATAAAGGCACTATCTATAAAATGAATAACGGAACCCCAATGGGGTCTTGCCTTAGCCCCATTCTCGCAGATATTTTTCTGAAATCATTTGAAAATCTATTAAAAAATTCAGGGTTTTATTTTCCAGAAGTGTGGTATCGTTATGTTGATGACGTTTTCGCCATCTTTGATTTAAATTTATGCGATATCAACCAATTTGTTATTCATTTAAATATGTTTTTTCCCAGTAACAAATTCACATATGAGAAGGAAGTAGATGGGAAACTGCCCTTTTTGGATATCATGGTTGTTAGGAAGTCCAACTCCTTGACATTTGAGGTGTACCGCAAACCCTCAAGTCGTCTTAATTTTATAGAAAACTAGTCACAAAGCCTGTCCCTGCCAGGCAAAAAATATGTTTTAAAAAGTTTATACATTACATTACATATATATAAAATTAATAAAATTAAAAATAGTTTTCAATGGTTTAATACAATTTATTTTGTCTAATAAATCTAAAGAATATGTACAAAAAGAAAACACTTAAACATAGTTCTGGACATTATTTTCACTAAATTCATAATTCTTTAAAAACAATATTTTTTGAAAAAACTGAATTGGAACCCTTTTTAGCATACCCTGTTTTCCATCTACATGTTTCACCATGACCTTTACATCATTTTTGTTTTTCACTCTTGAAAAGGCAACGTACAATTGCCCGTGACCAAAAACTGGTTTTGGTAAATATATCCCCACCTTATCCAGGGTTTGACCTTGAGCTTTATTGACGGTATTACGAAGTATCCTACGACGTTTTTTGTCATAATTGACCCTAAAAATGTATCAAATCGACCTAAATTTTAGTGCCGATTGAACAAAATTCCAAAGCCACGCCCACTGCCCACAAACCGAAAATCAAAAATCTGGCTCGGTCCTCCACCAACGGAGCAAAAATACTTTAACTATGCCAAATTTCAGCTATCTGCGACATCAGACGACTTCAGAAAGCTCTGGAAAGAGAATTGGATGAACAAAATTCCAAAGCCACACCCACCGCTCACAAACCGAAAATCAAAAATCTGGCTCCATCCTGCACCAACGGAGCAAAAATACTTTAACTATGCCAAATTTCAGCTATCTGCGACATCAGACGGCTTCAGAAAGCTCTGGAAAGAGAATTGGACATACATACATCCGGACATACAACGAAATTATAAATATAGATTTAAACTTTTACATCCATGATTGATCGTGCACTAAATCTTCCCGTAGATAACCCGGAATTTAAAAAAGAAATTGCCCTGATTAGAAAAATCACCACCAAGAACGGATACAATCAAGGAACCTTAACCAGAATATTGAAGAGGAGGAAGTTCGTCAAATTTATCAAAGACAACACTACTCTCAGGAATGTCCAAAGGAAGTCCACCACTATTTCACTACCTTACAATAGTCAGCTCATAAAAGGTTTAAACTCTGTTTTCAAAGCCCATAATATTTCCCTTTCTTACAGTAACTTAAATCAAGCAAAGCTTCTACTTGGAAACCCAAAGGACAAGGTCCCCCCACTCCAGAACTCAGGAATTTATGAGATCAAATGTTCTCAATGTACGAAGGTTTATCGAGGACAAATGGCCCGCCAGATTATGACCCGCTTCAAGGAACATCTAGCCCACCGGAAGTTCGGTAGAAGCAACCTCTCCGCCATGGCAAAGCATTCCTTGGACACTGGACATGATTTCTCTGTACAAAACCTAAAACTTTTAAGATCAATAAAAAACAAACGACTCTTGGACGCCTTTGAGAGCATGGAAATCCACTCTACCAACAGCAGTGACCTTAACTCTGACAAGGGACCCGTAGGGGATTCCAAACTTATTCAGTGGTTTTCAACTTGACCAATCACTGAATTTACCCATTCATGTGGCCTCTTCTGTCATTGGTCATGGTTCACCATTCAATAATTTGTCCATTTGTGTGCCTTTTCTGTTATTGGCTAAAATTCACTATAAATAGGAGTTGTTTTCTTTACACACTCAGTTGCATCTTGTGTGTTACTCCCTGTCAACCCTGCTGAAGATGAGAGCTTCGTTCTCGGAAAGTGCTTACAGGTGCTTACAGAGCTTCGTTCTCGAAATTGATGCAAATTTTACAGTCTCTACATGCAAGGATGGGGGATGGGAAGAAAACCACTGAATTTTCCATTGGAATAGGTTGCTTAGGGAAGTTGGTGAAACAAAGTTTTCACATGAAATGTGTTCAAAAAGTATCTAACCTTAATTTTTCCCACGGAAACAAATAAGACGCAGGAGCCCTCTTTTGGTGGGAATGTGAAGGAGACATTCATGGGAATGCGTGAATTTTTTTCAGCCCGCAGATGGCGTTAATCTCTGATAATCGGTGGTATGAGTGAGGACGTGCAAAGAGTGCCCGTCAGATTGTAAATTGTTGTGAAAATGATGGAATGAGTAGAGAAGTGATTGCATCAAATTTTGCCAAAAGCTTGGCAATATGCAAGCAGAAACCATCACAAGACCCAAGAAGCTTTTGGGGACAATGCCATGAACCCATTTCTGCAGTTTCTTAGGTTCCCCACTCGCCTAAAATGGCTGTGTGATTTTGATTATTCTCCAAGTTGAAAATTCTACTGAAAGGTCCCGATTTGACCGATCAAGTCAGGATATTATGTGAGATACGATGGCCCAGCTGAACACCATGCTGATGCACGAGTCCCAGAAATGCTTTGAACAAAGGCGGGACCACTGGGAGAAGTGTGTGCCAAGGGAACTACTTTAAAGAAAGTTAGAGTAAATATCTTGTACACGGAGGCGGCCATTGCAACCCGAATGCACAAAGGAACACGGGTACATTTTGATGTCGTGCATGATCTGCTTAAAACAAAGCCAACTATATGAGAATGCGCAGCTGAAGATGGTGCATTGTTATTCCTATTTCTACCAATAATAACCCCTGAATTTGCACTATCTATGATGATGTAACAATGTATTCAGTCAATTTCAGCTTCTCTCTCGATGGTCACATCTCAGCTGCTCCTCATCTTGTTGGCTTTGTTTTGCACAGACTAGAACATACCCGACGTCCCAATTCCTTGTGCATTCGGGTTGCAATGGCAGCCTCCATTGGCTATAACTTTTGCCTAAAAATGCTGTACTTACTTTTCAAACCCGCTTATCCATTAGGGTCACGGGGGCAGCAGCCCTATGGAGGATCTACAGCAATCGCGATCTTCCGCCACCACGCACGTAATACCCAAGCGACTCAAACCTAGATTCTCCATGTAGTCTAGCCACCTGGTTCTAGGCCGACCCCTTGGTCTCTTACCCACCAGCTTGGAAAATAACTGCCTAGGAAGACCAGTTTGCAGCGTCTGTATCACGTGGCTATACCAGCGCAACTGAGATCTCTCAATGCGGAAAAGTAGCAGCTCAACACCTAAAGACTTCCTTATTGTGCTGCTGTGCACTCTAGTAGGGTAACACCTGCCACATTTCTCAGAAATCTCATTTCGGTCGCAATCGCACTCTTTCGATCATAGGTTAGATTAATAAATAAAGGTAGATATTAAATTCTTTCCACGCAGACTAGTGTTTTGAGACTTAGATGTATAAAAGTTTTTTTTGACTAAAGATTCACTTTAAATGAATGTTATCTTTACATTATTTGACAGCTAGTTATCGTAAAGTTTTGTAAACCATAAAGATCTCCATATTATCAGAGTTTTTTTTTGTATCAGAGGTAGTCCCAGTCCCAATTAACTCGGATAATCTCAAATCTACTGTATATGAATAAATGTATTTTTGCCGACCAAAGATTCAATACTTTTTTGAACACACCCCGTATATAGCAAAATATGTAAACATTGACAATCAATGAACGTTTATAAATATAACATATATTACCTGTTTCAGGTTTTCAGACATATTCTGTTCGGTCTTTCCCCCATAAATATAATATTCAATCTCTAATATATACTTTGTTTAATTCTCCCTTATGAAGGACATGTTTACATGAAGAGCTAAAAATAAGAAAAAGTAAAAGACTGATGAAACGGAAATGAAAGTAAATAAAATACAAATAACAGAAAAATGTAATGTAAACGATATTCAGAATTATTCTATAATAGGCAATGTTGAAGAGAAACAACAGAGTGTATCAATTAAAGATGCAACGTATTCTAAAATTATGAACTTTATTCTGCAACATCTGTGAAGTTGATAGTTTTCTCAGAACTCTATCCTTACTAAAAATTTGAAAGGTTGTCTTATTATTAAGTTTAGCTATGAAATTACCAGATATCAATCAAAAATTTAAATTATTTTTACCTTAAGTCAAAAAAAAAAAAAAAAAAGAAGAAATTAGACCAATGATGTTTCAGCTAATTTGTACTATCTGCACAATCACACGATGATCAGTTATAACTTAATCATTACTTCTCAGCCTTTAGTATAAATGGGAGTATGGCGGAAATCGTTTATGACTTCGGTTTAAGCTACCAACCAGTTAAAATGACCAGATTTTTCTCTTAAGTTTAATTTCTATCTGAATACAAACAAAATCAGTTAAAATGACATGCTTATAACGATGGAGCCCTGTAAGCGGAAGACTTTTCATCTGAAAGGGTATCCCCTATCGGCTATAATGTCGGGTGACGGCAGAGATGCAAGTATCTGGAGAAATATCTCCTTTGATGCTTGCTTTTGAAAGTTTCAAATCTAAGTGTTCTACTGCTGTTCCCTATCATCAGGGAGTCTGTTTCAGTGTTGCCAACTTACAAGGGAACCCCAGACAGCCTTTTTTTAGTGCGCAAGCACACCGTGGAAGCGATAGCGTTGCGCGGCAGTGAAGCGCCCCAGAAGTGGGCCAAAAAACATGGCGGAAAGAGGGGAAGCAAAAGCAAACTTGTTAGCGCGATCGACAAAGAATTGCAGTTATACGAAGATTTCTTTTTCCCAAGGTATCCATGCCTTCCCGACTCGGTGGCGGAAATGCATTGAAAAGATGGGGAATACATTGAAAAATAGTGTACGAACTCTGTCTATAATAAAGGAGCTGTAAAAAAATATTTCCGGTTTTCATTGACTGACCCTCGTAAGTAGAATAAGAATGGAGCTACTTATTGGTTTTATAATGTCAGTCCGTCCCCTATTATTAAGCATAAAACCTTAATTTTGCTGTACAATTATTCATCTCGAAATAATTTATAAGATGAGGTAGGCATCCACGAATACTATTTTTATTTAAAATTATAAAGCACCGCAATACATACCCCCTCACCAACACATCGTAATACTCGACGTTGCACATGAAGCCAGCCCCGTGTTTGATTACCGAATTACTTAATAAAATGAAATAATAAATTAAGGAAATGGTTATTAATTACTCTAGACATTTTTTACTGGAAGGCAATTAGCTAATTGTAATAATCTATTTTAAAAACTAAGTTTGTTTAGAAATTTGAGAAGGCATTCAATTGCCGTCTGCTGCTGTCTATTTCATCTGAAGTGGATTCGTGCTTATTGCTGTGAGTAGTGGAAGAAAGAAGTTCCATTAAGCGCATTAATACACCGCTTTAACAATGGAGTCCTTGTATGAATATGTGTGCTCAAATTTTTTCGTTTTCGTAGTTTATTTTGAAAGAAACAAAAATCCGCACTCTCTTATTTTCAAGCATCTATTGTAGCTTCAATTGAGTAACATATTTCAATTTGGTGGAAATCTGTGACATACATGTTCGAGGGATTCCCTTGTTAGTGGATAAATATTTAGCAGATTTTTACCCGTTTTAGAGGGGGGGAACTTTTTGAGTTGGAAAACTGGCTCAGTTTTCAGCCTAAGGCGGCGGGTCGCAGTTGTATTGGATTGATTCGTAAGTTCATCCAGTTTGTTTGGCCTGGTAAAGCGAAAAAAACGGGACGAACTTATGCATTAATCTAATATTAAGAATGGCTCCTAAAAGAAAATCCTTAACTGCGGAAATAACAAGAACTTTGTGACAGCCGGAGACTTGTGTCAACAACTGCAACGTGTACAGAGGATTGAATGTATCATCGATTTGGAAAGATCACAAGAAAACTTAAGAACGCTTTCGAATCTGACAGTTTCAAATGAAATAATAACATTAACAATGGCATGAAGTGTAAGGACTATATAAAGAGCAATATCGGTTATAACTATAGCAACAACAAGACGTAACGACCTATTTTTCATGGTCCCTTGGTGGTTGTTATAAACGATATCGACTGTATATATCAATTTTGTAAAAAAATAAATAAATAAATAAAAAATAAAAAAAAAAATTAAAAAATAAAATAAAAATCACTTTTCTTGGTCGTTTGACCATTCTTCGCTTGATTATGCAAATAGTACACATTAATCTCAGTTTCAATTTAACCTAAAATTTGTAATTAAGATAAGCAGTAGAAACTGAATTAAATATACACACAAGTAATTCAAAATTAAACAAACAAAAAAAATTCGTTCATATTAGGATTGGCTACCTGCCAAACATTAAAAACGTGATTTGACTACATTTAATCTTCAGTTAGTTGTCTTCGCAACTTCCTATTAATCATAAAGTTTCCGGATGCTTATAATAAGAACATTTCATTTATAAGTGTTTTTCAGTTGCCATTAAATACCTATCGACATAAACAGCAGCTTAATTCATTCATAACTTCCTGTAACATTTACAGTCTTACAAAATATAACAACATTACGTCTCCTCACCATTCCTACTGGAATATTCGCCACACAATGAAACCTGTAAAATAGTAAAACACTTCAATCGACATCGAAAACAACACGAACGAAACTTACTAATATCCAGTGCTGTTTCAGAGGGTTATTTTAAAAGCAATTTCACGATGACAGCATGAGTTTACAAAGATAGAGAAAATGAACCTTTGTCAAAATACTACGACTTCAAATACTTCTCCAATCACTTTCACTTTCATTTATCCCATTTGCTCGGTTTTTCCCCGCTCAGTCGCTCCAACAGCGCTCTTAAAATGAGACGTCATAGAACCGAAATGAGTCAGCGACCAGTGGAGTTTGGAGTTTATCCTTCGAGCATGAAAATATATAAACAAAAGAGTCTATCAAATAGCGTTGTTTTATATTCTAAATTGCTCTCGCTTGAACTTATTAAGCAAAGTTATGTCATGCTACTGTAATCTATTATCAAAGAAAATCGGCTTAATTCACGACCCAATGATGAAGCTTTTATTTTCTCTTTTTAATAATTTATATTCCGTTTCAACTTTGTGAACGGAAGAAGTCGAACGGGTTTTGTTTTTTTTTCAGACATTTTTGAACTTTTAGGATTAATGGGCGTGTCACTTCTGAGTGAAAGTCAAAAACAATCTGCAGTATATTTCGAAATTATTATTCGCTTGTTTGGGAATATTTCTATCAGAAAATTATAAATCATTGTCATTATATTTGTAAGAGCAATAAAATTACTCCGCTTTACATTTCCCTCGTGTTTCTAATAGATTAGATAACCATATAATTAGCAATGAAGCAATTGATATGAAACGACTACGAAGCCAACGAAAAACAACGATATGAAATGAGTAGATCGCTCAGGAGTAAAGAGAAAAACAGATCTAGTGCTTTCTCCTGAATCTGTGAACTGCTTTCAGCGCCACCAACGCGTCCCCATTTGAAAGCCTGTCCGCCATGCACTTTCGGCAACTCTACAGACTTGGGCTCACTGGGCGGGGCTTCACCTATGCCATGACACACGTCACAGGTTACGTAATCAAAATAGCATTTGAAAGCTTATAAATTTAATAATAAGGACTCGTTTGTCGAGGTTCCCGATAAGAAAGTGGTTAACGTTTTTGACTATCTTCTGTATAGCTGTGTTCGATTACTCAATGGTTGACTTTTTTTTTAAATTAATGTCTTTAATAGTAAATAAGCAGTAAATGCAACATGTAAAAGGTAAAACTGAAAATATACAAAAAAATAGTGTAGCGTTGCCAGTTGTAACGTGTTCATGCGTGAAAGGTGTATCTGACTCCATTTAATTACACTAAGTTTTGTAGGACGGTGATTTAATTAAAACTGAATTTGCATGCTACATAATTATATTATTTACATAAGAAATTATTAAAAAAATGTACGAGAGTTCGTTCGTGCTGCTGGAGATAAGTGATGTTGAGGGCCAGGCGATCAGCAGAGTCTGTGTCAGCGTGACCAGATGTAAAAAACACGGAGGGCTACGGTGGCACCCCTAATAGGGCTACGTGGGGCTACGGTGGCGCTCCCAACCTGGGATCACCTTTATTATGGGTAGTTAACGACCATACGGAGAAAACCTTACACATAGAGAAAAAGTACAGGAAAAAAAAAAACATAACTTACATATTTGGGGAAATTTTACAAAACTTTATTCATTGATATCGCCATAAACAGAATTTAAGTTTTCTTACATGTGTGAGTTAAATCTGCTCAGCATTTTAGAATCGGGTGTGAAATTGTAATTATCTCTTAGTCCCTGTTTAGCAGTTATCAGGCTGGCTATGCTCTCTGTATTAAACCTGTTTCGATTTTTTGTTTTAATTAACGAAACTGCTGAAAATATTCTTTCACAGTCAGCATTGCTCACTGGAATGCTAAGTAGAGCAAACATAACTTTTGATAAGTTATAAAAAGCCAAACCTTTTCCATCTGATAATTTAATTTGGCCCAGAACTCTTCAGGTGAAATAGTTGGATTTGTCTTAACCAACTCAGTTGCACTGGTGCAGAATGGTATTCGTCGCCATTCATCATCAACCACTTGATGAATGTCGGATGGGAATATATTTGGGAATCGAACAAGGATTGGCAATAATGATGAAGTTGCTCCAATCTCAATCAACAGCTCAATTGTGTATAAAGCACCAATGGGAGGCCAGCGCCAAATATCGAAACCGGATTGCTACTGTATCCAGCAAAAGAACAATGATATGATGTAATCACGCCTCAGTTGACCATTGGTCTTCTCGTCTTTCTGATTCTATCCCTGATTTAATTTAAATCGTCACTAAATTTATTTTTCAGCAATAAGAAAAAATCTTTTCGAGAAAATACAAAAAAATGCTACGAAAGGGCTACATTTTGAGAAGGGCTACGTTGAGGGCTACGGTCATTTTTTGGGAGTTAAAAGGGCTACAGTAGCCCCCAAAGGGCTACATATGGTCACCCTGGTCTGTGTGGTTGTTGACCCTGGTTGCTGCGATCGATCTCCTTTGGTTCTGGTCCTTTCCCAGAGTGCCACGCGGGTTTCGGAGTGGCCTCTGGTGGTCGTTCGGTGAAGGTCGGCTTCACCGCCATCTGGTGGCGATCCGCGGAAGGTGGCCGCGGAGCCCGCCATAGTACTCCCCTCCGAATACCGGAGGCGCGGAACGTCACAAGTATCTGGGACATAGCCAACAAGTATTTTTAGTTGGCTATGTATCTGGGATTGAAACGTACCTGCCTGCCGGCTAGGGTGGTGGTGCGGGCGATGGTGTTGCCTGAGGGTGCAGCTGGCTGGTAGGCCTGATGTGGTGTGGTCGTCGTCGTCGCTGTAGCGTCGGCGTTGGGTTGACGGGTGCTGCAGCTGGCTGTCTGGTGTGGGACGGTGTTGTCATCGTCGCTGTTGCATCGGTGGCGTCGTCGTTCCAGATGTAGGCGGGTTTCAAGCGGTCCATGTGTACGGTCTCGTCGCGACCGTGCCTGCGGATCGTGCAGTGGTTTGTCGTGTGCTTCACAACAGGGAACGGGCCGTCATACGGGTTCGAGAGCGTTGGTCTGGCGGTCTCGACCCGTACGAACACGTGCAAGCAGGTGGACATGGCGGCATGCACGAAACTCGCCGCTCGGTTGTGAGCAGATGTCGGTGTTGGCTGGAGACCTCGCATAGCCTCGTTCAGGTGGTGTATGAAGGTGGAGGGCTCGGACTGCGGAGTGTCGGTCGGGGTGAAAAACCGTCCGGGCAACCGGAGCGTGGCACCATACACCATTTCGGAGCACGTGCCTCCGATGTCTTCCTTATAGGCTGAACGGAGTCCGAGCAGGACGATGGGAAGCGAGTCCATCCATCTCTGGCCGTGGCAGCGAAAGGCCTGCTTGAGCGAGCGGTGGAATCGCTCCACTAGCCTGTTGGCTGCGGGGTGATAAGGGGTCATGCGAATATGATCGATCCCCAACGTGGTCTTCAGGGCGGCGAAGAGGTTGGAAGTAAACTGCCGTCCCTGGTCGGTTGTTATCGTTGTCGGCACGCCGAATCGGGAGATCCAATGACGGGTGAGTGCGCGTGCCACGGTTTCCGCTGTGATGTCTTGGAGGGGGATGGCTTCCGGCCAACGGGTGTAACTGTCCACGCACGTCAGCAGGTATTGGTGGCCTTCTGACGGCGGTAAGGGGCCCACGAGGTCCGCATGGATGTGGCTGAACCTCGCGGCGGGTAGCTGGAAAGGTTGGAGTGGGCTGTGGATGTGGCGGTAGGTCTTGGCTCGCTGGCAGCTCATGCACGAGCGGGTCCACTCGGCGACGTCTTTGTTGGCGGATGGCCAGACGAAACGCTGTAGAACGAGACGCTTCGTGGCGTTGATTCCAGGGTGTGCGAGGTTGTGGAGTGCCTGGAAAGCTTGTCGTCGGAAACCGGGTGGCACGTACGGTCTCACGTTTCCGTCACTGGTGTCGCAGTAGATGAGAATGTCCGAATCCAGCTGTAGGGGTTTTAAGTTCAGTGAGGTGTTGTTTCGCAGGAGGAGGGCTTGAAGTTCGTCGTCCTCGGTTTGCGCTTTCGCCATCGCGGCGAAATCAGTGGCAGGAAGTTGTAGCTCTGCCACACGGGACAGGGCATCGGCAACCACGTTGCTCGAGCCTGCCACGTGGAAAACTGCGCGATGAATTCCAAGTGACGCTGTTGGCGGGGCGAGCAGGAGTCGGTCTTTCTAGTGAATGCGTAAGTGAGGGGGCGGTGGTCAGTGCAAATGGTGAAATCGCGGCCTTCCAGCTCGTGGCGGAAGTGTTTAATGGCCGCGTAGACGGCCAACAATTCCCTGTCGTATGTCGAGTATTTGGTCTCAGCTGTGCTGAGCTAGCGTGAAAAGAATGCGAGGGGACGCAGGGCTTGGTCGCATTGGCTGTGGAGCGCGGCGCCGATTGCTACATCGGACGCGTCTACCATGAGGGTTAGCCTTTGATTTGGGGCTGGAAATGTCAGGGTTGCGGCCTGCGCGAGATCACGCTTGCAAGATTCGAAAGCAGCGCGGGTGACGTCGCACCAGGGGACCTTGCGCGTGTCCTTTTTCTTCGCGTCCTTCGTCAGTTCGTGAAGTGGAGCTTGGACGCTGGCAGCGTTCGGCAGAAATCGCCGATAAAAATTTAGCATTGCCAGGAAACGTCGCAGTTGAGCGATGGTTTCCGGCAATGGAAATTCAGATATGGCGGTCGTCTTGTCGGGGAGGGGTTGGACTCCGTCTTGTGAGACGAGACAACCGAGGAAAGCTACGGAAGGCTGTCCAAAGGTGCACTTGGCGACGTTGATGTGGAGGTTGTAGTCGCTCAAGCGTTGAAAAACCTGCTTGATGTGGTTGCGTGCTGCTGTTCGGTACGGGACGCGACAAGAATGTCGTCTACGTACGGAACGCAAAAGTCCAAGCCGGAGAGCACTTCGTGTATGTGGCATTGGAATGTCTGCCCAGCGTTGCGTAAACCGAACGGCGTTGCTGTGAACTCGAACAGGCCGAACGCTGTGGTTATGGGTGTTTTGGGAATGTGCTCGGGCAAGATCGGAATTTGATGAAATGCCCGAGCTAAGTCGATAGTGCTGAACACTTTTTTTTCCGTGCAACGTTTGGGTGCAGTCTTGGATGTGGGGCAGAGGGTAACGGTCTCGGGTCGTCACCGCGTTGAGACGACGGTAGTCACCGCAAGGGCGCCAGCTGCCGTCGGGCTTCCTGATCATATGCAGGGGGCTGGCCCATGGATTGTTTGATGGTCTGATGATGCCGTCGGTCATTAAGGTCTTAAATTCTTTTTTCGCAGCTTTCAGCATATCGAGAGAGAGACGTCGTGGTTTGGAGAAGACGGGAGGGCCAGTGGTTTCGATGTGGTGGCATACCAGTGGTTCCCGCTCGGATTTGGAGGGCAGGGACGGGTTAGTTATCCGTGGAAATTCTCGCAGGATGTCGTAGTAAGGGAAGGTCGTGGATAAAATTGCGATCCTGCTGATAGAGATAGGGTGTTTCTCTTGGACGCCCTTCGTTGTCATGTGGGCCGTGCCGTCAATGAGGCGGTTGTTTTTCACGTCCACTAGAAGGTTGTAATGTGTTAGGAAATCCACGCCGATGATTGGGTGTGCGACATCTGCGAATATGAATTTCCACGGAAACTGCCGTCGCAAGTTGAGCGCGACGGAGATCGTCTCCATGCCGTAAGTCTGGATTGGGGTGTTATTAGCGGCATAAAGGGTCAACTCCGTCGCGCGTTGAAGGCGTGGGAAGCGGTGGTGGGCAGAACAGACACATCGCCGCTAATGGCCGGTAGCGGCCGCCCGATCAGTTTCCCGGGTCCGTGCTCTTTGTATATGAGCATGGGGGGGGGGGG
>JAHWFO010012523.1:1121583-1234687 GCA_023313115.1 Rhysida immarginata
ATGTCTTGAAGCAAAACTTGACCATTCATCACTTTATGTAGTCTAGCGGTCGCCGATTCTTCTATTTACATGCTTACCATTTTCTCAATACAGCACGGAGCTAAAGGAGTGCTTCCTGTGTCGTCTTTCCACTCTTTCTCAATTGCTGCTAACTCTCCATTATCTCCAGTACTGATCATTTTTAAAGATTTTCAAGAAATTGTTAAGTACTAAGAACCCTCAGTTCTAAGAAAAGCCTGAATAACAGGAATTCTATGCATTGTTACAAATTGAAACTTATCTCGTATATTGCACAAATTTTGCCTTGCATTGTTGGTCATGGGATATATATTGTTGATCCTTGCATAGTGTTGGTGCATTGCGTGTTGATACCATTGTTGCACAAACTTTTTCTTGCATTATTGGTCATGAGATAGATATTTTGGACCGTGCAGAGTGTTTGTGAATTGCGCGTTGATACCATTGTTGATAATTATTGTTGCGCAAACTCTGCCTTGCATTGTTGGTCATGAGATATTTCTCATTAATATGCCTTGTCATCCTAATGAATATCGATTTTTTTTATCGATAATTATTATTTTTTCGAAATCTGAGGTAGACAGTGACCTTCCCCATGCTTTGAAGGTCAAGTGTGCCTAATTTCATCAAGAACGGATTAAAACTGTGGACTTGTGTAAGAAACAACACCACAAGCCCAAAAACCCACCCACAAACAAACATCCTTCTTTATAATATATAGAGAGATTAAATAGCCATTTACAGGGTATAGAGGAAATTCCCAAAACAGTCGAATAACGTTAGAACAAAATGTGCTAGAGCCATTGAAGTCAGGTCTGTCTACAGTGGCTGTGCTCGATTGAATAAAAGTATTCCCAGCGCCCCTAGTTTAAACGCTGAAAAGTTACGAAACTTTACTTTTGTACCAAATTAGATAAAGAAAAAATTCCAATTACAAAGTTGTAGAGCATCACCGATTTACTAGAAATCCTCTCTTTGCATAAAGAAAACAAAAGCATAAAACTCGTAAAACGGGGGAGAAAATTCCATGCATGGAACACTTTCTGAAGCGAGTTTTTGGACATTTGACTGCGGATCTAATTAACACGTAAGAGACATCAATTTCATTGGTTAAAGGATAATTAATTATGTCAATTGTTTTGATATTACGCAATTTTGACGTATGACCGATGCTTTTAAACCGTGATCTCAAGTCCAAAACTCGACCCAGGTCATCGTACGTTGGAATATTCACGTGTAGAATGTCACAGTCTAGCCAGGGAAGAGGAAGAACCCTCCCTGGTCTAGCAAGCGAGGCAAGAGAGGGAGATCGTCGTAGCAGACTAGCGGCTAATTCTCGAATTCCTTCCACCAATCAGAAGCGTAAAAAGGAAAAAAAGGTTTCAGTTTCAGATTTTCACTCCAATTACAGAATAACGTCGAAGAGCCAACATGGTGAACTCGCTTCGCATCGTAGAGAAATGCTACATGTTCAGCACTTTTATCTTCGCATCGAGCAGCTAATATGAGATAGGATGAATGACCCCGACAATCTGCAATTCAAGAAACTCCACATTTCTATTAAATATACTAGATCACATGCGTGATGCGTTTCGATGCCTTCACCCCCTTCCCTCACCCTCTTCATGCATTTTTACTCATTCTGCTCTGCTCGCGTCGCTGTTTTTTTTAGTTTATTTCATGTAATTTTATCACAGATTTTACAATTAGTGCTACAAACTTGGAAAAATTACATTATTACAAGTAATAAAACTGCTGTAATAATAATGGCTTCGAACAAAATATTAATAATAACTAAACATAATCAATGTTCATAATAATAATGAAGTATAAAGCCAGTATGTGACGAAAATATTAGCTATAACGTCGTGTAAATTCATAAGAAAATCCAATAAAGTTAAAATTGCAAATATTGCACAAATTTTATAAAAGTTGACATTTTATATAGCATTTGTAATAAAATATACTTAATTTATAGCCTGCGTTAGTTTTTATTTTAAACAAACGTCTAAATGAAACGTTAAGTAATTAAAAGCTCTGTTTACTTTTTTAATAAGGATTTTACTTGAAATTCGACGATTTTTAAACAAGTTGAACTTTCCGTTATTTTAAAAAAGAAATTTTTATTACTTAATTTTTCATATTTTAACCTGTCAGATTTAATAATTTTTGCATAATTAGTTGTTCCATAAATTCATATTATCCATAAAATTAGACAATTTAGGTAATGTTAGATATAATTATAATTAATATAAATGAAACCGTTGACTACATTGTACACTGGTGGACAAAAGTTTGGGGTAGGTGTGTTTTCTAAGAAAACAATTATTTAGAGATTTTATTGTTATGGCACCTTTTAAGTTACTATTGAATATATCAAAATTGACAATTGAAAAATTGATCTTTTAATTTGTTTTTAAGTTACATGCAAAGTATGCAAACTGAACTGGTCAAAAGTTTGGGGTAACAGGTAAATAACTGATATTTTTTACAGTAAAGTGCCTGAATATTTGTCCATTGATTTTTTGGAATGTGAAGAAGTGTCTTAAGATGATTTCTAATGAGAAACGAAGGAAATTCATGCATTGTATGCTCAACACAAGAACTTCAATCGAGAAGCTGCAATTGCTGATGCTGGCTACAATACAGTAATCAGGGCAATTAAAAATGAAAACAGGAAGACAGGAAAGAAGATGGGAAACCCATCTGTACTTACAAGACGGACAAAATCTAGCATAAAACGCCATGGGAGAAGAGAATTGCAGCTGGCCACATTGTAAACAGTACGTGCATCGAAGTAAATCTTGATTTGAAGGCTTCAACCAGAACCATAAGGCGTGAATTGCAGCGTGAGAACTTTCACTATGAAGCTATTGAAAAATCACTGCCATTAACACCAAAACATAAAATAGCAAGACTTCAATTTGCTCAGAAACACATCATGAGAAGACTGATTTTGGGTTGGTGGTATTTTCTGATGAAAAACGATTTTTCCATGGATGGACCTGATAACATGTGCAGTTATGTTACAAAACAATGCAAAAAACCAATTGCTCTGGTCAGAAATAAGCACCAAATGGGAGGAGGAGATGTGATGCCATTAGGTGCCATTTCAAACACGGGTCACCTGAAGATAAAAGTAATTGAGGGCAAATATACGGCAAGCATTACTTAGAAGACCTTCAAAGCACATCCATTCTTTTCTGCAAGAGACACTACAGACAAAAACAATGGGTATGGCAGCAAGACAATGCATCTATCCACACAGCACGAATTTTTACTGAATGATTTTCCACTAACAAAGTTCGTAAACTAGACTGGCCGGCAAGGAGTCCCGACCTCAACATTATAGAAAATGTTTGGCATCTTATGAGCCAGGATATTTATGCTGACAAACAGTATTCAACTCGTATGCAGCTAATCAATGCAATTGAGACCTCCGCTGTTAAAATAGCACCAAACACCATCAAGAAGTTATTTTCATCAATGACAAATCGTCTTCTTCAAGTTATAAAGTCAAATAACGGTCAGATTTCATATTAATTTCCGTTACTTTTGATATCTTGATGATTATTTACCTGTTACCCCAAACTTTTGACCAGTGTAATTTGCATTATTTGGATGTAACTTAAAAACAAATTAAAAGATCAATTATTCAATTGTCAATTTTGATATATTCAATAGTAAGTAAAAAGGTGTCATAACAATAAAATCTCTAAATAACTGTTTTCTTAGAAAACACACTTACCCCAAACTTTTGTCCACCAGTGTAGAACATTTATCTAATCATTTATAAACAATATCATTTTCTTATTTAGTTAAGTAAATGACTTTCATTTTATATTAATTTTAATGCAGATTAATTTAAATTTGTTGAAAAAATTTTAGGATGCGCTCATTTGAATTTAATTTTTAAAAACCGAGATTTTTAAGCAATTTAAAATATGACATTTATTTGGCAGCAGTGAGCAGTCACACGTCGGTGACAATGTTTAAAAGAATATATAAGTAGCTGGAAACTTTCGATTGATTCTGTACGTTGTTTTAAGGTGGCTTGTAGATTTAAAGAATATATTGATTTATTCATTTATATAAAGTCATTTATATATTCATTGAAGAAGTTTGTTTAATTCAGTCACTTATAATTTTCTCATAGACCATTTCTGACCATAACCTGAATCTCATCATTATTCACCTCTGTCATCATGTTTTGGTTTACCTGAGTTTAATTCTAAATTTATGTATTTCTTCTCCTGTAATAAATAACATTGTATTACTATTGAACATCTGTATAATTTTATATATGGAAATAAATAATTTTTATATCACTTGTACAGGATATGCAAAAAAGATGATAATGATAAAAATTTTATCTACAATTGTAAGGTATTAGACTCGATTTTTTTGTCACCTAACCGATAATGAATGAAATCTAAACTACATGTACAGGGTGTTTCAAAATTATGTACAATAAATTTAGTGACATATTCTTCAGGTCAAAAGAAGACGAAAATGTTCTATAGCACTTTGTCTGGAAACGATTTGTTTGCGAGTAATCCAATATCATACAGTAGGGAAGCACGGTAGTTAGCGGACGATATTTTAGCAGTTCCAGCGTTTCGACCCAACACTAGGTTGAGTGGTTTGTTCCATTTAAACCTACTTTACGGTTGTTCCATTAGTTGTGTACGGTTGTTTCCATTACTGTAGTTTCACTACTGTACATCCACTAGGAATATCAATTTCAGAACGTTTGCGTGCTTTGACATACGCATTACGATTTACGTAAAAAAAAAGTCATGTACACGTATTCCAGTGCAGAATACACTGACATGCACCTAATGTATGGTCTTGCGGACGGAAATGCTGTGGAAGCAAGAAGACTCTACCAAGAACGCTTTCCGAATAGACGTTTGCCAAATAACCGAACATTTGTATCTGTCGACAGATATTTGAGGGAGCGTGGTTCCTTTGGCCGTCAAACAGGACAAGGGCGGCCTGTAGCACATTCTCCGGATGAGGAGGATGTGATAATTGACATCATACATGATGAACCACAGACAAGCACCCGTCGTATTTCTTCCATGGTACACATTCCGCACTCATCTGTTTGGCGCATTCTTCACCGTCAGCTTTTGCATCCATACCACCTGCAACTGGTTCAGGCACTGAACCCAACGGACTATCCACACCGACAACGATTTTGCCAATGGATACAACGTCGTCATGCTGCAGACCCTAGTTGTCTCAGCCAGATACTTTTCACGGACGAAGCAACCTTCACCCGGACAGGAATCGTAAATTCTCACAACCAGCACCATTGGGCAGATGCTAACCCGCATGTTACCAGAGCTCGAGCGCATCAAGAGCGTTTCTCCGTGAACATTTGGTGTGGAATTGTCGGAAATAACTTAATTGGCCCTTATGTGTTGCCGCCACGATTGACTGGGCGAACGTATCTTTTGTTTCTGCAGAATGCATTGCCAGAATTACTGGAAGATGTTCCTCTTTTGATAAGATCTAACATGTGGTTCATGCATGATGGCGCTCCAGCACATTTCAGCCATGTTGTGCGAGCACACCTTAATGCTGCATACACGAATCGGTGGATAAGTCGAGGTGGACCGGTAGCCTGGCCTGCAAGATCACCCGACCTTAATCCCTTGGACTTTTTTCTGTGGGGTCATGTGAAAACGATCGTCTACAGCACAGAAGTTCCTAACATTATGGATCTGCGACAACGAATTGAAAATGCATGCTAAACCGTTCGTAATGATGGCGACGAACTCTTCCATGGCATCAGACGGTCGCTCATGCAACGAGCCGAAGCGTGCGTGCGAGCTGGTGGCGGGCACTTTGAACAATTCCTGTAATTTGGAGCCACGGGTTTAGTTGGCTGTATCGCGTAAATAAATCGTTTCCAGACAAAGTGCTATAGAACATTTTCGTCTTCTTTTGACTGAAGAATATGTCACTAAATTTATTGTACATAATTTTGAAACACCCTGTATAATTAGGAATTGTCTTTGATGATTTTTATCTTGGAAAAAAAAAAAAAAACGCTTCTTTTCATTTACGTAGTGCAAGAAAACAAGTGTTAACAAATCGAAAACAAATTTCTAATACACAAAAGTGCAAAGTTGAACTAAACAAGATAAAAATGAAATACTAAAAATTAGATAAATCAAACTGAAAGAGAAATTCATTTTAGTAAAATTATTTTATTAAATTACGTAATCTTTAAATTCGTCATTGAATGATTCTTTTCCCTCTTTTTATTGTTCTTGAAAGTTTCAATAAAAAGAAATCAAGCTAGCCACATTACGCTATCGTTAAGTATGGCAGAAACTGATTAATACTAAATGGCAAAACTCATTTTCTCTAGCATTAGCAGTGGTTTACACTAGAGACGTAAGAGATTACATTTTTTTACATCGATGTTATTGTTACGATGTATCTATATTTTCCTTCCGATGTTATCGAAGATTTTATTCCGATGTTACTGAAATAACTTCACTGAAATTATCGTTCTTGCAATTGAAACTATTTTGTTTTGTGTTGCAATTAAAACTATATTTCTTTAACGTTGTTTTTGCAATTGAATTTTCTACTGAAAATACTACTACAGAAAAAAATCGATGTTTTGATTCGATGTTGCATCCCTATATCCTTATAGTTTAAACATTTCACTCAGGTCATCAGAAAATACACTTTGAATCGCTGCTCATCTTACATCATGGCCTTCGAGATATTAGTGATATTAGGCCTCTGCAAAAACCGACAAAAGAGGGCGCAACACGTACGTTGCTTCTGATTGGACGGAGGAATTCGAGAATTAGCTGCTAGTCTATGGGTGCTTCTAAAAACTCTCGAGCGCTCATTTTCAATCACGTGATCGTTTACCCCTGATCGCGCCCGCTCTGTTCACCCGCTCATGAAGTTTTTTGACAGCGCCAAGGGCAACGAGATAACAGCCCGATCAGTAAATAAGAAACTCGTTACGCTTTCAAACTTTCTGTTTTAAGCGTAATTATTTATTTTTATTGTCCATTATTATAATCTGATGGGGATTTATTAGATTTCAATGCATTTGTTATTTTATGACAATAAATACGAGTGCACCTACGATAAAACGAAACTTTAAAGAAAATTCGAAACCTAAGAGAAAAATTAAAAAATTAAAATATATAAAACAATCTTCGCTTTTATCTTCAGCTCCTTCGCCCCTGCCGTGTATCTTGACCTGTTCTGTGCCTTCAGATTCATTACAAAACTATAAACCGCATTGGAAACGGACTTCGAGGTGGGATATGCTTTCATTGTCGGCCATTATTGCGAAAGTAGTGAAAGCGAAAATAGTGAAAGTGAGCGAGGCAACGCGAAATGATCACAATGGAAATAAGATCACTTTGATCTTGAGCATTCCCAACACGACGATGAGATCGGGGAGTTTTTAGAGGCGCCAATGACGAGCGCTCTATCATTTTTAGATGCAGTGCTCGCGTTGATCATGAACGCTTACGCTCGATCGCGACTGGAGAGAGTTTTTAGAAGCAGCCTAAGCAGACGACGTTCCTCTGAGGTAGGCACTTAGACGGAGGTGCCATCTCTTGCAGCGAATCAAAGACAATCCGATGCTAGCGAATTTGGCTGGCGTAAAAAGCCGAGGTCGCGAGATTGGAGCGCTGCGAGAGAGCGTTGCGCTGGTGGAACGAGAGCGAGCTAGAAGAAGGGGATTGGACCCGGGAGTTTCAAAGCGTACGGACGTTAAAAAGAAGGCCAAGCAAAGCATTCGGAATTGCCGCTTCTCCAGCTGATATTCCTGCTGAAGACACAGGTGAGGCAGAGTTTCCGAATAAATATAAAGGACAATTCCCCAATTTCGCGTCCGTAAGTGACAAGTAGTGACAAGGAGCAAACAGAAAGGCTGCGATAATTCCTTTTCTCATTATTTCGTCACAGGAGGAATAGGAGCTCCGAACCTAACTAACGGCGGGAGAAGGCGAGAGAGACGTCGCCAACACGAAAAGGAGCGTGTAATAGCCGCCAGCGAAATAAAATGTCAATTAAGTACTGTGGAAGGAAGAGTAACCGACGGCTTCATCTCCTCTCTTCAAAACAGCTGGAAGTGCTCTTCCGAGTCACGGCCAGCATCAGCTACGTTCCTGGTCAAGTCGAGGTGCGTCTTATGGTGTCCCTGCAATTACGTTACTGCGTAACGATTCAAGGGGTAACGTCCTTCTCCGACATTTTGCCTGAAGGGAGCGAGAGCTACAACGAGGAGCAGAGCCAACGCCTCCTAAAGATAAGGCCTGAGCGCGAAAACGTCATATATTGTTACATCATCATCCGAAGATACGTTTAATCGCATTACTACCAATAATAAGCCCTGAAATGCAATTAAACGTATCTTCGGATGATGATGTAACAATGCCTGACGTTTTCGCGCTCAGGCCTTATCTTTAGGAGGCGTTGGCAGAGCCAGCCACACCAGGAAACCATTATCGCCTCGTGGGGCTTATCTACATATTTCCGAGAAGGCCTCGGCTGCGTGTACCCGACTTCATATGAGGTAAGTCTAATTCCTTTTCCTCTCGCAATAAAAGCTCGCGCAAGTTCTACTAACGCATATCAAGCTGGTCAAACATTAACATAGTATTTTATGCTAATTTATAGGTTTTCTCGAAGACAAACGCATCAGCGTCGATGCTATCCATGTGAAGGCAACGAGGCAGTCTTATTTGATGTTATGACTTTAGTTGAAGTTCCCATCAAGATTGCGGTCACAATAATATTATTTATATGGAACTATAAACTGTCATAGATTATCATTCAATTGTAATCTGTTCTTTATTTACTCTTTAATTTTTTTAACGATACTGGCGTATCGTGCTGCCCCTTTAAGAGGATGGCATTTATCCTTAATAAAATAAATTATCTTTATCGAATTAAATCTACCCTGTCCAGATTTTTATGCCTTTACGTATTCCACTGCATTAATCCAAATCTATACGTGACATAGAATAGCAAACACAAGAAATCGCTTCTATTTAATTTTAGCCATAATGGAAGATTGAATAAACTTCAACAAACCAACTGCTAAATGCCACTATGATCATTTACTCACGCCCATACATGGATTTTTCTGGTAATTTCCGATACAAAATTAACAGTGCTAAAAAGACTAGAAATGGTCAAAACATATAGTAAGCTCTTTTATGTAATGCATATCTAATGAATTTGTATTTTCGATAAAAGTAGCAACGTTTTAAATACCTGTCAAAACAAAATTGAAACGCTGATAAAGTCGGTCGTTCTTTGAGAGCCACTTTTAAAGCAGGCATATTGAAAACATAGTTTTGAATCTCGGAGAAGAAAATTGATTGTTTTTAAGTGAGTTGAATTAAATATTTTATTCCTGTGACATAATTCGACTTCAAGCTGCTACAGCAGCACTTAATCTGAAGTAATTTCGTAAAAAATTTCCAAGGAAGTAATACCTGTACAATGGAGTTTGTTCCCGGGGAGGATTGGAGAATTCGACTGATCTGGCGAACAGACGCGATGAAGTCTTTGTCATTTTGGCTTGAATAAGAATCAAGGAGGAGGACTGTTTCATTTCCCACTTGGGGAAGTATGTTTCTGTGAATCAAGTTTTGATAATTTTCTTGGTCACTTTTCCTGGACCAGAGTTTTCAATTTGAATATTCCTGCTCACAAAATTATTCTCTTGGGCCCTTGGAGTACTTCTCAACTATTCCTGGTTAAGTTAGGTTAGCTATACGTCATCGCAAGAGCTGACTGAATAATTATCTTGACATCCTTTTTTCCCCTTGACATTTAAATTTAGTGATTGCTTTGTTTAATTTTATTCAATATTCTATTGTGATAAGTAGTAACGACTTCGAGCGACTTCGAATGTTTGTTGTTCTACACGTGAAAGTCTCCTATACATGGACTTTCTATCCTGTTTTACGAGTTTTCTGTTTTCGTTTTCTTTATGAAAAGAGTGGATTTCTACTAAATCGATGACGCTCTACAATTTTGTAATTGGTACTTTTTCTCTATCATAATAGTTCCAAAGTTGTCTTTTGTAATTTCTCAGTGCTTACACTAGGGGCGCTGGGAATACTTTTATTCAATGAAACCCTATTAATCGGCCCTAAACCCTATTAATCGGTCCGAAACCCGATCAGCCCTAAACCCTATTAATCTGCCCTAAACCCGATTAAGAAAACTAATAATATGGCAGATGTCTTTTCTTCGAGTGGAGTGTATAAACTCACATGTCCAACGTGTCAAGCCTTTTATATCGGGTGTACGAAAAGGTCGTTCAAAGAAAGATTTGCGGATCATCGCAGGGTTTGGATAAAAGGAGATGGAAGTTTTGCTTTCGCGGAACACCTGATTAAGAACAAACACTCCTTTAGATCCATTAACGATATAATGACAGTACTTAAGAATGAACGTGACCACAGAAGAATCTTGACTTATGAAGCTTTAGAGATTAGGAAGTACATGAAGGCTGGAGATGGAAAAATCCTCAATAATCAAACCAACTTTGTAAGAAATCCTATTCTAGACACAGTGAACAGCATCATCAGCAAAAGAAATACCAATGGAGAACACTAATAGGGCCCGCTTATAAGAGCAAGCCGCTTGCAAGAGCAAGATTAGTCCGCTTGTAAGAGCATTCCAAACAATTGTGTCATATTGTAAATTTCTCAGTAATTACGTTGATGTATGAAGCATATTCTTTGTTAACCCACCAATCAGCAGTAATATCTTCTGATTGGTGGGCAATTACCATATATTCGTAGTAGTCTCGCGGCTGCAGAAGGCTCTAAAGGAGTGTGAAAGCTGGTTTAGCAAGTGGAGGCTAAAATTGAATGTTGACAAATGCAAGGCGATGTTTGTTTCCAAGAAGAGAAAGAGATCATTAGATTCTCTAACACTATATGGCAAAAAACTGGACTGGGTTGAAACTTATAAATATCTTGGTGTTGTTATTGACTCTAAACTTACCTGGACTCCCCACGCAACTTATGCGTTGAATAAGGCTAGGAGAGCCAAGTTTAGCTTGATTGCTCTGCTGGGCCGAAATAGTGCTCTAAACATTGATAATAAACTCCTACTCTATAAGGTCATTGTTCGGACTATTTTGACATATGGTATGCCCGTTTGGGCCACAATATGTAAGACTAGGTGGAAAGAACTGCAAACGTTCCAAAACGTTACCCTTAGGACTATTGCGCAAAAAGATCGGAGAATTGTTCGCAATTCCTCCATTTATAATGACTTCAACATGACTCATATTGGCAAATACGTTCAAGGGCTCATGGAATCCATGCTGCCCAATATAGAAAATCATAGCAACGAGCTAGTCTCGGGCATTTTAAAGCATCCTATGCATAGAAAGAGATATCGTGATCCAAGGCATATACTTGATATTAATTTTGAAGACATTGATAATGTCTTATTTCCAGATTACTGGACTTCATAGGTCGTGTTTTATCTAATACTAGTGGTCTGCTTCTAGTCTAGACAATCGTCAATCAAATTTTCCTCCACCAAGAGGAGGCAATTTTCTTTTATACTTTGGATGACCTTTGTGGGTACATCAGGCTTCTTTTCTAATTCAGTGTATTTCCCTTGGAATATGATTATGAAGGGTGAGATTATGGAAGCTATGCTTCAAGTTCCACACGAATACCGATACACTACACTGTTCGATTGTCGATTGTCGACTTGGTTGTAGTCGCTTCCTACCCTGATGATGAAGTGTATTCGAAACGCGTAGGTTATTAAAAACTTCTACCATTTTGCTATTCAAAGACCCTTTTATTTATTTTCTTATTCACCAGCAAAATTGACCGAAATGCAACTATTGGACCTATATTTGTTTCGGATCGGAATTTTTGTTATCACTCCGTGAGGTTCTCTAGTCAGTCTGTATTTCATTTCCCATCCTGGTTATTTCTTAACGTTCAATTTGGTCGCATTCATTTTTACTCACATTCATTTCATCCCTCACCAAGATCAGATACTAATTAATAAATTATTAAAAATTATTAAATAATATTAAAAAAATAATTTTTAGAGCTTTATCACTCTGTTGCTAGATGTTATAAGAATTTGCGGAGCACCAGTAATTTTCGAATTTACAGTAAACGCAGCTCTAAATGGATTTGAAATATGAAATATTGCTCATGTAATTCATATTACATTTACATTATGCTCGTGTATTTCGATTTTATTTTAATATGTGAACTCGAAGCTCATATAAAGAAGATTAAGCTCATATTGTCAAGATAAGATTCCTATTATCATTATTATTATTATTATTATTATTAGTAGTAGTAGTAGTAGTAGTAGTAGTAGTAGTATTATAATATTGCCCTGGCAAGATAAAATTTCATTACAATGTATAATTCTCCTATTAACGTAATGAATTTTACACTGTACTAAATATTAAAATATATTATGTTTCTTGTAAAGTTATTTACAGTTAAAAGGAAGTCTATGCATAATTACAAAAACTGATCCTGTGTTTAACTTATCTTGGTTTAATCAGTATTTTATCTATTTTTTACATTAAATATCACGGAAGATGTTATGTTTGTTTTTAGAGGGCGGAGCAGGTGAAGGGTAATTCAACTGAATATTTAAAGCAGATAACGGTAATAACGATAAACAATGGTTGCTTGCTGTTACTTTTTATGAAGATCTAACTTGCACGCAGCAAAATTTATACGATAAATGCTCAACCAATGTCATAAACAGTTCAATAAAATTTGTTCCTCTAATAAATTAGAGCAGCAATAGATTTTATTCTAATATTTCTAATATTCTAATTAGAGCAGACAGTAGTGAAGAGATGGGTTAAATTTTTTTTTCTTACATAAAATATTTGACGCTATTACTCGAATCTAAACTCACAAATAGACATCATACTTTGGAATTTTTTTGGTGTAACATAATTTGGTGTGTGTAATGCTAGAAAGTCCGTAATGCATTTCATATCATTTTCAAAAATAACACTGGTTCTTATGCGTTGATCGAAATCGAAACAAAGGATAGTATTATTTTGAGCCCAGATTATTATTTATTATTATTTCATAGTAGATGTTTTAATAGTTGAATTATAAACAAAGTTTTAACAGACGATAGCTATATTACATTAAAATTTTAAAGTACATTTTTTAAAATTTACAGGGCTCTTCTTTCAAGGTAATTTATGATTTTGCTATTTGGCGGCGCCAGTATCCACTGCTTATTTATATTTAGACTTTCTGTTTCAATATCAAACACATCCTCATTACAATGAACATGCTTCTCTTAGAGTGGAAAAGTCTACTCCATGTAAAAAAAAAAAACAAAAAACACTTAGTTTTTTGAAGTTCTTTAATAACTATTTTTCGGTAACTTTTTCAGTTAATAACGGGATTGTAATAATATATAATAATATAACGGCGTCATTATAATATTAGATGCAAGTTACACGATTACTGTATAAAAATTTATCCACGAATATCACTTTCTTATCCCCTAATATTTAAAGCCTAAAAACACACATGTTTAATAATGAGAATAATGGAACAAATTCAACTTTTCTTTGAAATAAAATCTTAAGAAATGCATTTCATTCTTTATCTGTAGGAGGGAAGATCATTGAATGATTACTCAACGAATGAAATTATCAACAAATTTTATTTTGAAATGTCAATCATCGGAATCACAGATTTACAACAAGAAAAAATTAACCCCCCCGAGAAAGGTATAGGAAAATAGTGGAAGCCCTTGAGATCTTACCCATTTAGCTGCACTTTTTAACCCCACAATATTTTTTTTTTTTTTCAAAAAAATGATTTTCTCGAACTTAGTATTTAGAAAATATAAAAGACCTCTGTCTTTCCTTTCTCATCATTTCCGATCGAATGATATATCACATGCCATATGTGGCCATAGTTCTAAAGACCAAATGATTGCCCCCCCCCCCCGGAAAGTCCGACCCCATTGGGACAAGTTGGTCCAAACTTTACTGTAGTGTAGATCTTGCCTAGAGGAATCTAAATACCTAATTTTACTCCTTTACCTGTCTACCCCGGAAATTCCGACCCCAGTGGGGAAATCAAAAATATGAAGGGGACGAACGGACGTCGTAAAACCAATAAGTACTACATCCTTCCGCTATTTAACAACGAAGATAAAACTTATATGTACGTTGGCGATACAAAAAATAGCCGAGAAATTCTAAATAATAATAATAACACTAACAAAAATTAAGTAAAAAGGAACTGACTATGCTTTTCATTAAAAGCACGAGAATTACAAAGAAAAAGCCAAAATTCAGAACACAATTACTGCACAATTATTTGTAATAATAACACTAATAAAATAATTCACAGGCTGGAAGAAATTACAGATTAAAGACATACAGGGTATATCTGAACGGTCTGTACAAACTTGGAGAGGAGGTAGTATGATTGCTTGGAGGGTGATTCTAAGCAAAAAAAGTTCATATGAGCATGGCTCCGAATTTGAAAGATAACTGAGATATGAAAAGAAATAAAAACGCCGCCACCAAGATCAACAAGTTAATAACTCAGGTTCTGTAAAGCCTAGATTAATGAAATTTGGAGGAATAACAGGGTACATAAGACTGCGTATGACTTTAAAATTTGATCGCATTCCAATGAAAAGTTTCCGAGTTACGCAGTCAAAATTGTAACAAGTGCTCGTTAATACTCACAAGTGAACACGTGTTATGATGTTGAATGAGTAACTCGGAAACTTCCTGTTGGAATTCGATCAAATTTTAACGGTATACAGTTTTTATTTACCCTGTTATTCCTCCAGTGGCGTAGCTAGCATTTTAGCGCCCGTGTTCATTTTTCATGTTTAGCTTTCTAGCGCCCCTTCAATTAGCTTTTCAACGCCCCTAATTCGTTGCGTCCCTGTATTCCTCCAAATTACATTAATCTAGGGTTTACAGAACCTGAGTCATTAACTTGTTGATCTTGGTGGCGGCATTTTTATTTCTGTTCATATCTCCGTTATTGTTCAAATTCGGACCCATGTTCATATGAACTTTTTTGCTTAGAATCACTCATACTACCTCCCCTCCAAGTTTGTACAGACTGTTCAGGTACATCCTGAATAAATTAATAACTTTGATGAAAAAAAGAAAAGATTTAAGATTCCATTGGTACATGTTGGTGCAATAAAAATTAACGATGAGTCAGTAACAGGGAATTTTAAGAAATTTAGTTTCTTTATTCTTAAATTAGCCTGCTGTCGAGGATTTTCTTTGAAATCTCATTATCAATCATAATATTGATCACAGCAGTTGCATTACACAATTATCCGGGTTTTTTTTATGGATTTTACTCGTTTGTATCGGAAAGTTTACAAGACCGCATAAGTACGTACAATTTATTGTTTTCACACTTACAAGGGAATCCCTCGAACATGTATGTTAGAGATTTCCACCAAACTGAAATATGTTACTTAATTGAAGCTACAATAGATGCTTGCAAAATAAGAGTGCGAAATTTTGTTTCTTTCAAAATAAACCACGAAAACGAAAAAATTTGAGCACACATATTCATACAAGGACTCCATTGCTAAATCGGTGTATTAATGCGCTTAATGGAACTTCTTTTTTCCACTACTCAGCAATAAGCACGAATCCACTTTAGATGAAATCAATGGAAGTAGACAGCAGCAGAACGACAATTGAATGGCTTCTCAAGTTTCTAAACAAACTTAGTTTTTAAAAATAGATTATTACAATTAGCTAATTACCTTCCAATAAAAAATGTCTATAGTAATTAATAACCTTAATTTATTATATCATTTTATTAAGTAATTCGGTAATCAAACACGGGGCTGACTTCATGTGCAACGTCGAGTAATGCGTTGGTGAGGTGTTATGTATCGCGGTGCATTATAATTTTAAATAAAAATAGTATTCATGGATGTTTACCTCATCTTATAAGTTATATCCAGACGAATAATTGTACAGCAAAATTAAGGTTTTATGCTTAATAACAGTGCTCTAATTGCAATTCTTTGGCGACCGCTGCTAACGATTTTGCTTTTCCTTCTTAGCGCCATGTTTGTTGAACTCTGCGCACTTACGGAGCACTCCACTGCGAGCAACGCTATCGCTTCCACGGTGTGCTTGCGCGCAAAAAAAAGGCTATGTGGGGTTCCCTTGTTAGTATCGCGAAGAGCTACGTATGCTGTTCAATAAACCAAGAATGTGATTTTTTTCTCACAAGCAGTCTTTGAAGATATTAACATGAGACACGAAAACTGGAAAAGCGATTTTGTCAATATAAGAACTCTGTCCAAGCATCCAGTCCATGGACGTAGCAATGGAGGAGGGTCAACCTATCCCCCCCCCTAAAATCAGGCAAAGTTATACATTTATACAAATACTTAATTAGTGGTAGAAACTTTGAAAATCTGATATTCGTCTTTATTCTGCAAGGAGAGAGCTGGTGTTTGGTGAAGTTTAGTGTATAATTTTCTCCCTATAAAATAGACTTGAACCCCCCCCCCCCCCCCAGGGGACCACCGAAGTGAGTATCCGGCCCCCACTTTACATAAATCCTGGCTACGTCTACGGGGCAGGGAGGGGGGCTTAGAGCATTAGTATTTGGTAAACTTTTGCCACGTAATTTTCTCACATATGATTTGTTCCCCCACCTTCATCCCCCATCCGCCGTTACATTAATCCTAGCTACGCCCATGATCTAGGCGGTATAGGTTCATAAAAATGAAACAAATCGTACTCCGTTTACGTGATAAAACAAATCGTACTCCGTTCGTGAAAGAGAATATGCAATCATTGAATTCGGTTTTTGCCTTAAGAATTTCGCAGAGATTACGTAGGGAAAATGTACGTTGACGTTCAATATGTTTTCAGTGGTTAAAAGGCCCTCCTTTCTGCTGACAGTTATTAAATTCTTCGACTCTCAGATGCATCGATAAGTCATTCCACAGCATATTATAGCTACACAATACTACTTGCCTGCCTTGAAGACATGGATGTACATCGTCAGAAAGGACCGCGCATCTCTCCTTCCGGAGGGTGTGGTCGATTATATCACAACAGTGCACGACCGCATCTAACAAAAGTTATCACAGTATTGGGCCCAAAATAACTGTGCCGCTAATCCACGAAATCAGAAATATATGGGCCTTATCCCTTTTTCTGTTTTTCTTGTTTGAAGTCTGAGGACAATTCAAAGTACGAGGAATTTTAAATCGTATCTCAGATGGCCACAGGGAGGAATACTTCATAAATAGTAAAACAAATATAATAAATTGAAACGGGAAAAAATTAATCTCAATCAGAACTCTTTATTTAGCGATGGAAATCAGAACAGCTTTCGTACTATCAGCGATGGAAAATAATTTTGACAATGCAGAACATTCTTGACAATATCAGTCATTTGATGTTCATCTAATATTGACTTTTAATTTTCCTGAGATAATAATTTTCTAATTGGAAAGAGAGAGACAGAGAGAGAGAGAGAGGACGAAATGACGAAAACAAGGCTAATATTTCAGAAATCCCATCTTCCGAATCTGTAATAAAATCTCATTGGGCGTAAACCATAACTATATACTTTTTTCTGTTTATTATAAGGCATGTTCAAATGAAAGTGATTCAAAGGGCACTGAGACGGATTAAATGAAAGTATTAATATTTACTTTGGGCCGTGGTGACGATGGATGCTTCCACTGCATTGTGGATACTTTCCCGGAGGGTTCCCAATAATGGTACCAGGTCTCATCTACCGCGATAATTTTCTTCAAAAACGCTTCCCCCTCACGACTGTAACGTTCCAGATGATCCAAACTGCAGCCGAAACGCAGCCCTTTGTGCTCTTCCGTGAGCATTTGGGGTACCCAGTTCCAGCAGACCTTGTCATATCCCAAGCTTTTCACTACATGTCACGACTATTCTTATGCTGGACTTGGGTCAATGACCTGTACCCTCGTCCACCCAGAGATTAGCATAAGTCATAAACAGAGAAGGGAGGAAGCGAGTATTTTTAATTTGAAACATATTTAATTTCATAAAGGAATAATTGTTTACAATCTGTTAAGTAATTTAGGTAATAATTAATGTGATTAAATTCGTGTCACAATTGTCTTCTGGCCTAGAAGAGGCTGCACAAGATTGGTTGGCCGCTGGCAAGGACGCCCACACACAACTGATCCACGTAGTCGATTGTATTCTTCGATTGAAGTAGGCTTGGTACCCTGTCACCGCTGACACCGAACACGGTGACCCAATCGGGTTTGGGAGCTTGAGTCCGGTAGCTAGGATATGGGGAAAAGAAAAGAACTATATTAGTTAAGGTTAACGTCACACCCCGCGGAGTTTTCACCACGCGGGTCAACCGTTTTTAACACTGAGAGCATTTAGCTCTTGGTGTGACAATCTTCTTATCTTTAGAAAGCCTTAAACTAAGTTCTTAAACTACGGGCTTACCCGGCCCTCCGATGGGGAAAGCAAAGCGCGATTCGCGATCAGAGCTCTGCGCGTGGCCGACGCTTGCTAATGGCGTCCCTCGATTCGTGGATACCGAATGCCGTCTCAGCCTGAGATAATATTGTCCTCCTCGTTGCTGAGGCCTGCTTGACGCGCTTCCTGCGCACCGGGCCCATCTGCAGCTAAGGCGCTCTGTCCGACGCTGTCCTGTGCTGCTTTGCTTGGAATATCTGACGCCTGGGAACCGCCGTTGTCTTCTCTGCCGAGTCCCAAATCAGTAGCTGCAAGCTTGACGTGATTGGTGGCCAACACAGAGTCCGGTTGACCTTTGCCGTCCTTTCGGATATTTCGGAATAGGGGCGAGTCCGGGTTAGTAGAGTCGTTGGAATTCGTCTCCGTATTAATGACACTTAGGCTGGGCCTTGAGGCGCTGACGGGCTTCGTGAAACGTTCCTCTGACTGGCGACTTCCTTTCTCGGGAGACGTTCCTGCTCAAGGCGTGGAGACTGAATTCTTGGCCGGTATTGCTCGCCAAGCCGCCTTCGTCTCCGTCTTTGTCCTGGGGCACGTGGATCCTCCGATCGCACCGAATTCGTCTGCCTTCTTCGGGGAACCTCTTTCCGCACCGCTCCAGAGCGTTGTTTTCCGAAGTTTCGGGTCTTTCCGTCAGCACGATAATTTCTAAGTTCATTAATATTATTTTTAAAGTTCAAAGTACTAAAGTGTCCAGTTTGAATACCTTTGAAGTTTGACGAGCCTGGGCGTCCGGGAACTTTTCTCGCTCTCCGATCACTATCATCTGTGGTGATGGTGGAGTCCAGGGCTCGTGGAGTTCGGCTGGCTTCCTGCTGTTGGAGCTGGAGCTAGATGTTGATTCTCCAGCGGACACCCTATAATCTGAATCTTGAAACGGGGCGTCCGACGCTCATGCCACAAGTAGTCGAGCAGCCCGATCGGGCTGCATTACTTATTTAAACGTCACATAGACAATCCCGTTTACCCATCTGCATGACATCAGAAGACCAGAGGAAAGTTAAAGAGATGGACATAGTTACCTTGCGATCTTCTAATAACGATGCAAAGCCGCTTAGATGATGAATAGCGCTTCTTAAAGACAAGGGGACCCAGCCGATACCATTCCAAGAGCAAGAAGGAGCGCAGATGGCTTGCACCTCTCTTCCAAACTCCTGCTGCAGATGGGTTTCCACCTGTTGCTCTCTCCCATCTAGCTAGCCATAACTCTTTGACGAGAAAGGCGATGGAAACGGCCAGGTCCCTTTTCAGCGGATCTTTAGTAGAATCATCCACCAAGAACCGCACTAACTGGTATGTCATTCTGTTCATACCAAAATGGCGCATTAAGCGGCTCCAGATGTTCTGGGCAAACGGGCATTCATAAAATACATGTGGAATAATTCCACATGTCTCTATGGATCCACAAGAACGGCAATCCGCAGATCTAACCACTCTCCAAAGATGGAGGCGCTGGAGAGTGTAAAACCCTTGGTGCAACAGCCGCCATTGGTAGTTGAACACAGTTCTCTCATACGCCAGATCTTTCATGTTCTTCAAAATTGCTGTCCATGGGTAGTCTGGGAAAAGACGAAAGACATCCGCAGTCTCCCCCCGATCGAATCTCTGAAAAAAACCAGGAGAGACGAAGATTCCCCCACTCTTGTGGATCCAATTGTCGCAGTCCAGGTAAAAAGGTTTTCAAGTCCGTGAGAAATTTAATGTAAAAGTCCGGGAGATGAAAGTCAATAATCACTGGCAACGTAGAAGGCACAAGCAACCTATTTACTCTAAAGATGAACCGGAGATGCATAAAAACAAAGACCGCCTACAACGGAGATGTAGACAAAAAAAACGAATCAGGGCGGCCATTCTGGCTGCGGTGAGATACTGGCAAAAATCTGGCAGATCCAACCCACCTCTCACGAAGGGAATAAACAAGAGATCCGCCTTAAGTGGGTGACGCCGGCCCTTAGCCCCCCACACACAATCAACAATCGCCCTCCTTATTCTCTTCAAGTATCTTTGCGACGGCAGAGTAAATAGGCATGTTGACGTCAACATAGGGAGAATGTGGGTGTTAATGAATCTCGCCTTAACAAACATCGACGTGACAAAGCGAAAATTTTTTTCCAGACGGGCTTCACATTTCCTTATTATCTGTTGCCAGTGATCTAAGTCCATGGATGGTAAAAACGTGAATACATATCCCAGCACAGTTACGTGGCCGCACCAGGAAATTGAAAAGGCATTAAGTTGATCCGAGGACCAATTCCCTATAGCGATGCCCTTCGACTTGCCGAGGTTGATGGTGCTCCCCGTTGAAATACTAAAACAGTCCCCAGTGAATATGCATCAGATGAAAAAAGAACGATGTCATCGGCGTAAGCCAGCGTCTTGATGTTAATAGACGCAGCAGGCAGTTCGTATCCCCGGATATCTGCGTGGCGATTAAGGTGTTGCAACAATGGCTCCAAATAGAGGACGTATAGAAGTGGCGACAGAGGGCACCCCTGTCTGACCCCCTTGGTTAGCGAAAAGGTTTCAGAGATGAAGCCATTGATCGCCACACAAGATGTAGCTGACGCATACAGTGCTGAGATGATGGTCTCGAAGGACTGAAGATGAAGCTGACGCAGTACTTGGTACAGGAATTGATGATTCACTTTATCGAAGGCCTTTTCCTGGTCCAAACTCAAGATGGCAAGTGTTTGCTCTCGAGCACGGGCCTCCTCCATCACACACTTGATAGTCAATAGATTATCTGTCATCCTGCGCTAAGGAATAGCACAGGAGTGCCCCGGATCACAGAACTCGTCAGCATAACATTTAAGACGGTGTTGTAACACTCCAGTGAAGACCTTATAATCTGTATTGAGCAGAGTTATCGGTCTCCACTGGTTTACAAGCTGCGGATCCGGTCCCTTGGGAAGAAGGACAATCTTCCCGACAGAAAAATCTTTTGTGATCGAGGACGGTTCGGTCAAGATGAAATTATAGACCCGGACCAGGAAAGGCCCCAACAGTTTCCACGTAGCCGTATAGAACGAGTATGGAATGCCATCCATACTTGGGCTGGAAGAGTGACTGTTTCCAGCCGATAAAAACCGCTTCACTTCGTCTTCGGTGAATGTGCGAGTGATGAATTTATCAACTTCCTCAGAAAAAGGCTTCAGAGCCGTGATCCACTGCTCCGTGGCCGATGATAGATCGACAGGATTGCTAAAGAAGGACGAGAAGTGAGAATGGAAAGCCGAAAGGATGTCGTTATCAGCTTTCACTTCCTCACTCTCCGTCACCAGTCGATGACATCTCTTCTTATTAGCCCGCCGCCTCTCCTCAGCGAAAACCGCCGAGGACATGCTACGAATATCAGACGCCCAAATGATCTTAGCTCTGAGTGCAGCCCCGGCCGCTTTCCGCATCATAAGAGCGTTGATTTCATTCTTGACTTGCCTTATGTCCGCCACAAAGTCCTCCTTCGGAGTGGAATTTTGAAGTAGCGACAAAATATTTTGCAGAGTCAGGAGAGAACGGCGCCATCTTCTTGCAGCAACCATGCCGATCTTCTTAAAGAAGCGTTTAATCTTGCACTTCAGATCACGCTACGAAGCAAGTGTAGGAGACAAAGACCGCAGCTGTCTCTCAATAAACTGAATGAACATTCCCCTGTACTCGTCATTATCCAACAGAGAAACATTTAAAAACCAGTTCTTGTGAAGAGCACATCCTGCAGTAGGACTGATGACAACCACGAGATGGCACTGTGGTCAGAGAAAGAACATGGGACCACCGTCATTGTCTAGCCGAGCCGACAAAGGCACTGTCCACCAGAAAAAGGTCGAGACGAGATGACACGGCAGGCCTTCGGTGGAATGTATGCCCGTCTGAGTTCCTTTCTGGAGGTATTGTCCAAAGGTCGAATAATGCACTATGTTGGCATAGCTGGTACACATATCCGGACGAAAAGATGTTGTTTTCATCCGGGTGACAGTTAAAGTCACCAGCCACCACCACAGGCAATGATGAACACAAGAAGCATTCGATGTCTTCGAAAAAAGTTCTTTTCTCTGTTGAATCGCATGGGGCATATACGTTAAGCAGCCGAAATCTGGTATCAGATGTTGTATTATCCAACGAAATTACCCTCTACTCACTGTCATATAAACACTCCCCGACCATGATGGACGGGTCGAGAATGATGGTAGCGACCCCTCGGCTCACAGAAGACATGGAGTTAATAAAAAAAAACGTCCATCTGGAAAGGTTGACCGCAGGCCGGGGAGATTGAAACCTTGCTGAGAAGGGGCCAACTTGACCTCTTGTAGCAACAAGATGTCTGGTCTGTGCAGGGCAATAAACGTTGACACCATCGACTGCTTAAATGACGAGCCAAGGGAATAAACATTCAGCGATATAATCTTCATTCCGAGGGATTTCGTGAGGGACGTTGACCGGTATCCGCCGAAGACGGTGGCCTCTGATGTAGTGGGAGACCTAGCCGTCCTTCGGATAGGCGACCGCGCCCGGTGAGACGACCCACGATGTTGGCTGGTGCTACTGTCCCTCCCGGACGAGGAGGTACCTGTCCCATCCCTCCTACTCTTGTGTTTCGATCTCTTCTAGATAATGTCGACCCACTACGCGTCATAGACGAGGAGATATGTTCCCAACGGGGCCGAAGATGACAGTGCCTCACATTGAGCCAGTTTCCCTGATTCAGCTGGTTGTGACGATGGACGAGAAGGTGGAGGAAGGGCTGGAAAATCCTCCTTAAAGAACATCGAACTGTTGTCTAGTAAATCAGACACCGCCTCTTCAACCAACCCATCTTCCTCTGCCACCGGCTGGAATGATGGTAGGCTCTCTCCTGCTGCTACTGAAGGCAACGTCAAAAGGTGGTGGTGGTGGTGGTGGTGGAGGCAACTCCACTTCTGGCTCCCTGGATGGAAGTGGGGATGGTGTCGATACGTTGCCCCCTGGAGATCGTGAGGAAGACTCAGACGGTTGCAAATCTGAAGATTCCCTACGATCTTGCGTCGTCATCTTCGGCTACTGCTGACTCGGAGGCGAGGGTACTGCTGGCTCGTTCCAAGGCCTCTCAGGGCAATGATGGTACTTGCCCACGACCTTAGAGCAGAAGTCGCACTTTTTCAGGAGAGGGCAGTCCTTCCTCACGTGTGTTGGTTTTTTACAATACCAGCAGCACTGTCGTTGGCCCTTGTATGACACGAAAACTTGCTTTCCATGTAATACAAGGGAGTCCGGGATGTCGGATTCAAGGCGCATGTCAAAAATTACGTCGCCCGTCTGGAGGCGTGGCGCATCCGGATACACAGGACGGGAAATATCGAGCACTTCACCGTATCCTGACATAAATTTCCTGACATACGCTGTTGACAGCAGCGGCGATATCCCCCTGACCAAGATGTTCAGATGGCCAGGATCAGCATGATAAAAGCGGGCGGTGGTGTTACCCACTTTAATGCTTTCCACGTCTAATACGCGTTCAGCAATTGCCTTCTGGCGACAGAGCAATTGCCATTCATTAATAGACAGCCTTTGTAGGACCTGAAACGCAGGCTCCTCCGATGCGAGCACCGGAGGAATCCCTGTCTTCGCATGCAACACTTTCATAAATTCGCCGACGGGGAAAACCCCATCAGCCATTATCATGACCATTCTATGCATGGCCACCAAATTAAAGAAAAAGTTAATGGAGGGAGAGCACAAAGCCTCCCCCAGAAAGCCGCGGGGGGGGTGGAATAAAGTTTACAAAACCGTCAAATTCAACGGCTCCCTTACTTGTCTAAAGTCCCAAGCTGATCACACAATCTCAGGCGATGGAGGCTTCCAGGGCTCGTGGAGTTCGGGCTTCTCCAAGACTCCCTCCCTCTTGGTCCTCCGTCGCCTCTTTTTATCCGGCGAAGTCATTTTCTTAGCGAATGAGCAGCCGCCAGCTTTCCTCTCGAACCTTCGGCCGCTCCGAAAAAGCTGTGAAGGAGGAGGGAAGTTGCTGACGTAATTCGTCACCCAACCTCCTTCTGACCCCGCTCGCCGTTGCTTAACTAATGCGGACTTCGTTGTCTGATCATTTCTCTTGCTCGCAGCTTCCCGCGCTCGAGAGAATGATCTGACACTACAGCATATGCGGAACCAATACTGACGTTGTGATTCTTCGCAAGTGACTGTATGCTGATCCGCCTTCCTTACGAATTGACTTATCCATGTCTGTCTTCAATTGATCGGTGATGACCACGTTTGCTTGGCCCGGACGTGGTTTATCAGCCGTTTCCACACGACCATCTTAGAACATTTTGGCCCATCGCATCACGGTTGCTTTCGAGACACATACTTCTCCATAAACATTCAACATCCGAGCATGAATGTCAACTGGTGGAATGTCCTCAGCTGTCAGAAACATTATCACCGCTCGTTGGTCAGATTTGGACCGAAATTTAATAGGAGGGTCCATTGTAACACAAACGAAATCAGAGCATAAGCCTAACGTAACTTCCCACCAAAACAAGTAGACGATACGTCAACAATCACCTGTTTACCTTGTGTCTGCACACTTACGTGCTCGCGCGCTACAGCCCGAATCACTTTCATTTGAACATGCCTTAAATTTGGTTTCTTTGTCATCCTAAGTATGATAAACAAAATTCAACCGTAGAGCTTTCCACTCACCATCGAGTTAGGTTCATAAAGAAATCAGAAGTTGCAAGGAATGTTTAAATATAGGGAAGACTAACTTAAGAACAAAATAATCACTCTAAACTAAAATTGTATATATATAGCTTTTTAAAAATAACTATCACCTCCCATTTATTCTGTGCTTAGAACTCAGAGTTTGCTACTTAATTTATGACAGCACCTGCTTTATTCATTTTATACGACGGGCGTTCAAATTTGAACTGGACTTTATTTTTTGTAAATTTCATTGTTGTAAAAATCTCAACTTTCATTGTTGGGTTGGCAACTACCGCCTGTCATGCAAAGGCAGCAAATGCAGCACCACTCATCCGGTTGCCATGACAACCGGCTATTGTTTAAAGAAAATGACGGACAGCGATGTGTCGACTAAAGTGGAAACACGGAATAATCATCAAATTTCTCCACAACGAAGGGGTAAAAGCATCTGAAATTCATCAGAGGCTTCAAAGATAGTTCACCGAGTCAAGATTGTCTTGATCATCTGTCTTTGTTTGGTGACAAAAGTTTGAAGGAGGACGAGAATCCACCGGCAATGAACCTCATAAGGCAAGGCCAGCAACTGCTGTCAATGATGGCATCATCGCACGAACAAATGAGCTGATAAGGGACAACAGGCGGATTCATATCCGAGAAATGGCTTCAATACTGAACATCAGCACTGGCAGTGTGGAGACCATCATCCACGATTAGCTGAAATTCAACAAGATCTGTGCCAGATGGGTCCCTAAACAACTCTCCGATGATCACAAAACCACCCGGGTGGAGATCGGTTCCATGCTACTACAGCGATATGAAGGGAAGGTGACAGCACAAGAGGACCCATCGCACTTCTACTAAAACAACCCCAAACCATCAGAGATCCCCCTCCATGCTTCACTGTGGGCACTTGGTATTTTGGATTGAAGCGCTTGTTCTTGGGGCGTCGAATATACTGTATTCCGTCCGTTCCAAAAAACAGAAATTTAGATTCGTCACTCCAGAGGATTTCCGCCCATTCGTTGGAGTTCCAGTGCTGGTACTTCTTTGCAAAGGCAAGTGGGATTTTCCTGTTCGCTGCTGTAACGAGAGGTTTCTTTGCAGGACGCCTACCATTCAAGTCTGCTTCTACTAGACGCCGTTCTGTTGTGGAAACACTAGCTTTAACCCCATGAGCCTCTTACATTTCACGGTTCAAATCCACTGCTGTAAGTCTGGGCTGAGCTTTCAATAACCGACAAAACAGTCTATCTTCCTTTTCTGTGGTAGAACGTGGTCTTCCTGATCCAAGCTTTCGTTGGAGGTTTCCTGTTGCTCTCTTTCGTTGAATAATATTTCTTACTGTACTTTTTGGAACATCGAAAGCAGATGCGTTGCTGTTGTAAGATTTCCCCTCCTCAGCGGTTTTTGCAAATGCCTTCTTCTCCTGTGCTTTATTTTTTGAATGTCGCCAAACCAGCAAAAGTGTCTGTTCAGTTTTTGTATGAGAATTATCTCCCAATTGTTTGGGTCTTATGAAGTGTTTCACCTTTCTACACCCTCCTTTAAAATATTGGTTCAGTCCGATAATCGTTTTTAAATTGACATAAAAAATTGTACTCGTGCCTTATTTTCTGAGCGCTACTGTATATTGTTCTCTGGCTACAAGGAACTCATGCTGTAAGTTTGTAGAGACTGTTCAGGTACATCCTGTATAATATGTCTCTGAGATGAGTGCGAGCAAATGAGAGGTATCCAGAAACACGTCATCAATCGGCATTGGCTTTAAAGGAAGAGCAGACAAATATATTCATTATTTTCTATCACACACTGATGGAGATTATATCACAACGTGGGCACCATTGAAATTTATTGAGACATGCTAAGAAACGTTTTGAGTTTTTCCTTTGTGAATAAAAAAATCCCGTTAAAATCCGTAATAGTTTTTGAGCAATAAGCGTGTACAATACAGGAGATAATTTAGAAACACCCTGTACAGTATAGATTTTAAACATATCAATAAAGACCGTGTTCACCAGCAGAGATGCTTGTTTCAAATGATCGATTAGTGTTTAATACAAAAGAACACAATATAATATAATTTGAAAAAAATCGTACACTGTTGAAAATAATGATTATATTATAAAGAAATCATATGTTTGCATTCTTTTCTAGAAATGCACCTGTAATATTAATTAAAAACTTTTTGTAATAAACATACGATAACGTTAGCAGGGGATCAGGGCAAGATTTTATTGAAAATTTCATTGTCAGAGTATGCAGAAATATGATAGTGGTAATAATACTCATCATTAGATATTGGTTTTCCTTTCAAAAGAGATGATCATCTTTAAAATTCATTCGAAAGTGGAAGGTTCATTTCTCCCTCGCATTCTCTCTCTTTCAATGGACAATGGACAAGTTTGTTTTCTTTAAAAGGAAAAACGCAGAAAAACAGCGACATCGACAAAAGGAGAAAATGCAGAAATGGAGAGAAGAGAAAAGGTGGAAAGAGGAAATTGACAAGGACGAAAGGGAGGAAGACAGCTCGTCCAAGAGGGACCTTTGTCCATTCTGAAGATCCTTCAGCAGGCTCGGACGGTGAACCCAGGAGCCCCGTAGGGGTCAGGGGTCAGTCGCATCGCCCGGACGAACTTGCTTCTCACAGATATCCGCTGAACCTGTCCTTTCAGTATTCTTGAAAAGTTCCCGCGAAATGCCATGGCATAACATTCTCGTTTTTCAAGAAATAGACGAAAACGGAGAAGAATTCCTCATCGTGAACGGAGACAGAGAAATCTCTCACCACGAATTCGAAACCAGGAACAAACATTTTTCTTTTTTTTCTTTTTTGAAAACTAGATTTTTCCTTTTGCAAGCTTGCTCTTCTGAAGATTATCACAGTTGTCATCGTGTAATATCGTATGCGCACTGCTTTCCATTCTTAAGGCTTCTATCAACTTAAATTATCCGCTTGAAGTTTTCATCGCACGCGTGAACAGTTAAACGAAACCTCTGTCTGTGCGTTCAGATATCTATGTCTAGCTGTCAGTCTGTAATCATCTTAGCTGTTAAATGCTTGACCGATTTTATTTATATAATCATTTATTAGAATAATGCATTTGGGGGCTGTATTATCAGAGTACCAATCTCGAAAAAATGTACCAATCTCGAAAAAATACTCGCTTTTTATATCTTATGGTCTAATTTTGTATGACTTTGATACATGTTAATTTTCAATTACACTTTTTTGCTGATTGTGTGAACGAAAACACGTAAATGCACCCATTTTCACTTAGGCAATTAGGAAAATTTCAAAATACATGTATCACAAAGCAAAGCATGAGGGGGGGGGGGGAGAGATTTTTAAAATTTTTTTTGTTTAAAAAATTAGAAAAAACAGGCACTGTATTCGGAACGAAAACCACTATGCTGTTTGCATTTATTTTTTTGCAAGTTATTTGCTTATTTTACGACAATTTTACGGAATTCAAAAGGAATTCATAAAGTGCAATTTTTCCCTTAATTCTTTTTTTTAAATTTCTGAATTTATCATTTATATTGCTAAGACTTGTAACAAACTGGTAATTAAGCTTCAAAAATATTTAAAAAATAATATAAATTACATATTTCTATTTTTCATTCTATTTTTTACGTGATTTACAACATTAATCTTTACAAATTAAGATTATTTTACGTATCTTTCACATAGCAAAAAATTTTTTATGTATCTTGAAATGGTAATATTGCCTTTTACATCTGAAAATGACGAGAACATCCTATTAACGTACAGTCACACCCCTTGCTCAAATGTCGTATGAATAATAATAAAATACGTATATTTGATATGTAGCATAAAAGACTATATAACTCTTCTTAAAAAGTCTATTCATTTGTGGTCTCTTTCTTTCCAGTATGTTGTGAATGGGATAGCACTCCCAATATAAAAATGCAACCTGATAGATGCCATACAGGGTGTTGTATAATTCGATGACCAACTTTGGAGGGGTAGTAGCATGGGTGATTCTAAGCAAAAAACTTCATATGAACATGGGTCCGAATTTGAACGCTAACTGAGATATGAACAGAAATAAAAATGCCGACACCAAGATCAACAAGTTAATAACTCGGGTTCTGCAACGCCTAGGATAATGAATTTTGGAGGAATAATAGGGTACATAAAACTGTGTATACCCTTAAAATTTGATCGTATTCCAACTGTGTATTCCAAACGGTGTATTCCAACGAGTAGCTTCCGAGTTACGCATTCAAAATCGTAACAGTGCTCACATGCGAGTACTAATCAGCACCTGTTAAGATGTTGACTGAGAAACTCGGAAACTGTTAGTTGGAATTCGATCAAATTTTAACGGTATACAGAGTTTTAGGTATCCTATTATTCCTCCAAAATTCATTATCCTAAGGGTTGCAGAACCCGAGTTATTAACATGTTGATCATAGTGGCGGCATTTTTATTTTTGTTCATATCTCAGTTAGCGATCAAATTCGGACCCATGTTAATATGAAATTTTTTGTCTAGAATCACCCAAACTACCACCCCTCCAATGTTAGTCATCAAATTATACTACACCCAGTATATTGTTCCAAATACAGGGTGTTTATAATTAAAGTTCCCGTACTCTGAGCAGTTTTTCTCAAAAACGGCCTATACGAGTTTGGTCAGATTTTCAGGATATTTTAACGAAAGTATGGAAGAGTGAAATGTGTCATAAAAATATAGTTCACTATTTCGTCGATAGGTGGCGCTGTTTCAATCAAAATTCTCAAAAACATGATATACAATGGATAGAAGTCACTTCAAGAGATGTTCGATATGTTAGCAAAGTGCGATTCAGTTTCAAAGTTCGCTTTGCAATGTGTTTAAATAGCGATAAGAACTAATTTGCGTATATATACAAGTACCTTTGAGCATAACATACGAGTGATGTCTGATGTTTTCATGGACAACATTTCTGATTGTTCCTTCCGACACATGGAGATCTTTGGCAAGTGACCTCATGGATGTTCTGGGATTGTCATCGATGGCCTACTGCACTTGCTGAATAAATTAAGGTGTTCTGATGATGTCAGAGCGTGAGGCATGCTTTTTGCGCTTTGTTACTGGTCTCCAACTCCTTCGGTCTCCAACTCCTTCCGCATTTTGTGGACGAATGATCTTGCGACCTTTAGAAATCGTGATATCTCTAAATCGCTGTGCTCTACCTTTATTGCCACGACTACTGCATGTCTCTTCATGATTAGTGTTACTTGATGGTCCGCTAGTTTGCTTTCCGGAAACGGAAAGGACATACAATTTACTATAGTGCAGCAGTAGCCAAACGAAGGTATGTCCTCAAATACCTTACGCACCATGTACATATGTCAACAGTAAATGCACGCTGGAATCTCCATTCACTCAATCAAAACGCAATCGTTTCATCTATATTCATAATAAAAAGGCTAAGTGAATTTGGTTGATTCAATTTGGCGTACAAACTATCGCACCTTGAACTTGGAATAATATTCTTTGAATATATAGACATAGTCCATAAAATATCATACGTTTTCAAATCGGGGCTGAGTACTGAGAATAAAATGAAATGAATAGAAGAGAAAATGGCAGTGAGCGGGAGTGTAAGTGTTATCCGATTAGCTGTTAACGGGTCCACATGTGTAGCAGCCCCAATCAGTGCTAATTGCTACTTCTTAGAGCAATATTACTAATTACTAATATTATCTATTGATAGTATAAATTTTGGAATAATAATAATATGGAAATCGACCAAATTCGCAACATTGATCAGGGCACCTAGCAGGAAGTCATTGAACTAATTAGTTTAACCAAAACATAATTGGAAAAAAAAAATATTTACAGTCTATTCAGTGAGAGTTTGAAGGGGCGTAGTGAGGGAATTTTTCACCAACCAATCACAGTGAATTAACATTTTTAACCATACAATTAAAACAATTAAGCGCAATCTTTACAGCAAATTCTTCATGAAAGTAATAGTTATGTCGGAGTTCCACAACGGCCATAGAAGAAATGTCTCCTACCTATAAATTTGTAATTCATGCCGAAAAACGACCTGTTGGTGAGCACCGAGGCCGCTACAATGCTCCAACAACCAGCGAAGATACAGTATTGATGGTTCATGAAGATTGTCGTCCCAGGGATATAGTGCTGCGAACATGCGACAATACTCTTCGATGAATATCTGAACTTCATCGCTCTTGTAATCCATAGCAGTATCCTCTAATATTCGTGTAAAGAGAAGATAGTCACAGTTTAACGTCCCACAATGTGTCATGTCTCAGAACCATTGACCAGCTTATAGACAATGTTTATCCGAATTTTGAAAATTTGCTACAAAAAGACACTAATTGGCTTTGTTTGCAAGCACGCCATCATAACTGCAAGAAACAACACCGCGGAGGAAATAAATGAAGCACCGTATGTAAAAATCTAGATGAGACTATTCACTACCCAATAGAATTTCACAATGCTCTAAACCCTTCAGGTTTCCCTTCACATGTACTCAGGTAAAAGTTGGTACTCTGATCATGTTGCTTCGCAATCTTAAACCACCAAAGCTTTCCAAAGGCACACGACTGCAAGTGAAGCGTCTAATGCATATCATAAAGGCCACCATTTTTTGGACCAGTAATCGGTGAAATCGCATTAATACCAAGAATACCCATGATTCCTATTGATCTGCCATTTAAGAGGCTGTAATTTTCTGTCAAATTGTTTCGCCATTGCGATTAACAAATCCCAAGCCAAATTTTAATGGGATTGGAGTAGACTTCCGAAACGAGGTCTTTTCACACGGCCAGTATATGTGCGACATGGCAACAAATCCGACAATACTGATTGAGGATGGAAATAATAAAAATTGTAATGTAGTTTTTCCTGAAGTTTTTGCTGATTAGTAAAGAGTCTATAAAATGCAATAATCTACAGAAGTATTATTTACATAACAAGGATCATTTCACATATATCATTTTGGGCTGAGCGAAGCTACAGGTATCTGCTAGTTATTAATAATTCTTGGAAACGAACGTTCAATCATTGCATCATCATGAAAGTATTATTGCATCATCACAACTCCGGTTTCCAAAACACTGACATTCACACAGATTATAGTCAACTTGTATCGTGATTTTTTTTTAGAAAATATTTGGATCTGCTGTGATATCAAATAAGCTAGGTGGCTTGGACTCTTTTTTGATGAAATTTTACAATATCTTAATGTGAATATAGATTAAAAATAAACACTTGAAAAATGTTAGAAGAATATACAGTAAATATTCATTATCAGAAACAGAAAAAAAATTGTTTTAAAATGCTCCCAGTGGATGGACCTCTCCGTGTATGGCACAAATAGGCTGAATAATTTCTTGGTCACGTAATTTTACTTTTAATGTACACTCGCCCTACAGTAGTGAACTTCGATGAAACTATTCTCTTCTTAGGTGCAGTGGATGTACATGATCGTTTGTGTCTGTATGCTCTGCAGTCCTAACATTCTGTATGGTTTCATCTGTTGTTGCAATTCGCACTCTGTTCTCGATGTCTTGAAGCAAAACTTGGCCATTCATCACTTTGTGTGTACTTGCAGTAGCCGTTTCTTCTGTTGACTTGCTTGCATCGTCGAGGGCCGCCTGGGAACTTCAAGGAAATACTGGTTCACTCACCACTTGCTCGGTTTCTCAATAGTCTGCTAACTCTCCATTATCTCCAATTACTGATCATTTTTAAAGATTTTCAAGAAAATGTTAACTTCTAAAAACTATTAATTCTAAGAAAAGCCGGAACAACAGGAATTCTATGTATTGTTACAAATTCAATTTTGTTTTATAATTCTCAGAGGTGGGATGGAGCCATCATTCCTAATGAACCTACTAATATTGCACACTTTGGCGTCACCCGGGACTTTATTTAACCTCTTGTTGTCTACCTCAGATTAAAATGATACTGGGAAGCATCACTGGGTACTTTAGACCCATCTTTCTTTTAATGTTTAGCTTGCACTTGACGTAGAAGCTCTTATACCTTCCTGCTCTAGACGCAGCTCACCCGTTGTTCAGATGTTTCCAACCCCCCGGATAGCTTTTTATCTTTTTGTTGCAGAGTTTCTCTGATCAATACTCGTTCTTTCTTTTTCCTTTCCAAACACACAAATTTTCGCCAGTCGTTTGGACATTTGTTAAGGAGCTCAAGGAGACACGTGTAACTCCTTAGCCTCCTCGATAGACATGCCTTATCTATGTCCTGTCATTGCATCATCATTTTATGCTCATTGTAAATAATTCTTGGAAACGAACGTTCAAACCATCGCATCATCACCAACTCGGTTTCCAAAACATTCATATTCACACAGATTTAGTCAAAATGTATCGGGGATTTTTTTAGGAAATGTTTATATCTGCGCTACCAAACAAGCTAGATGATATCCCCGGCATAGCTCGGACTCTTTTTTTGATTAAATTTTGCAATATGTGGATGTGAATATATAATAAAAATGAAAACATGAAAACGCTTTTCAGATGTTTCCGAGCCCCGGATAACTTTTTGTCTTCTCTGACCAATACTCATTCATTTCTTCGGTGGCATTTCTACAGATATGAATGATGATGATGGTGTTTCTAATATAGTAACGCCTTTCATAAACATATTAGAAAATTATAAACACGCAATTGATTGTGTGAGAGTGCAATTCTTGCTGCTAAACTGATACTCTCAATATGAACAACCACATTCAAGGCATGATTCCACCCTTTGTGACTGAATACAACTCTATTGAAACAGTTACATGCTGTAGAGGGATATTGATGGGGATGCGGCTATAAACAATTCCTTAACTTTCTCAATCCATCTATTAAGTATTTTTTAATATAGACAGAAATAATTCAATACTCATATCCTTTCTTTAATATTCTAAAAAGTTAAGGAAGCAGTGTCGAATTTTTCTGGCTAAACCCAATTGTAAACAAAATTCCTGTACGAGCATTTTAAAGAATTCTTTCGTCCTTCCAAAGTGAATATTTATTGTGCTCATACTTCTATTCAAATTCGGATTTTGCAAAATTTTATCAAACAAACAGCCCAAGTAACGCCGAGGATATCAGCTAGTTCTTTATAAATGTATAGTAAATATAGCGAATTTATTTTTATTTAAAGTGGATTTCTTTTTACCCGACAAAGATTGATCACTCAATTGTGTGCTTTTTTGAAAATGTTTAGAAATTCAGTGCTTTGTAATAACCAAAAACCAGTACAGAATTGACATAAAGAGTCTAAAGGGTTTAAAGATACAGTCGAACCTCGATATCTCGAAAAAAAATTATTTCCCTTCATTTTCGCTCTCGCTTCGTCAAACCATTTTCTCGGAAAACTTCGCTATGTCGAATTTTGACTTGGCGTGCCAGCGAAATACAAAGCATTTAAATATATTTGAGAGCTAAGACTTTTTCTTCTTCGTATAAAAACGAAAAGAATTTGACGTCACTTTCGTTAAAGTTAGATGATTCTCGTGCGTTACGAAAAAAATTCACGAAAAAAATTTTCGATCTTCTTGGCAAGTTTCTGTTGCGTACGACATATTTAAGAATGTGCAGTTTCTGCGTTTCTGACGCTAGTGGCGTCACTTGTACGTGGCGTAATTCTTTATATTTTGCTCTATAAACTCACACTACCTTTATTAACCTAAAAATCTTGATTTAAAAGTACCCTCCATATCTCGAAATCTCTTTATCTCGAATTTTTTCTGTTCTGTGAAATTCGAGATATCGAGGTTCGACTGTATATGAAATTTGAAAATATGAAGCATTGGGGTTTGCCTGCTTTTAGCAATAAAATTTGACATTAATACATTTTCTATTTCCAATACAGATTAAAACATGTTTTCTGAGACAGCAGCATCAAAATTGTCCTGTATGTTCCAAAATTTTGTTATATCCAAACAAAAGTTTTGTTATAGTTCATAAGATGATTCTTTATATACGTATTTTCATACCGGAGAAAATTTGTACATTTTGTAACCTGTTGTTGGGGATTTCAATTGACTTCGTTATAACTGATTTTTTGTTATAACGAGTTCGTTATATACAGCTTCGACTGTAATAAAATTTTAAATTCACAATATGGTATGTTCCTCAAAACAATCACAAGTAGAAAATTATTAATTCAGAATTTGTTGTTATTGAGAAAACGTTGAAGTTGATTTGGGCTTTTTTACTCAAAATAATCTAGGAATACGTGGTCAAGCTAAACAGGGTGAATAAAAAGTGAGGGGACAGACTTCCGGAGGTGATTCCTGGCAGGAAAGGGAACAAAAAAATTTATATCAATATAAGTCCAGAAATGGACGTTGAGTCTGCAATAAAGCAATTAGAACTGGTACATGACATTACACATTACATGGCATTAATTTTATTATGTTACAAAAGATGTAAAATTGGATGTAATGTAAGCGTCCACACGTCGGATCATGGATTGTCTCACTCTTCCGAAACTTTCATCTTGGTTTTATGAACTCTATCCGTGCGGACTCTCGACCATAGCCGAAAAACATCTCGGCTTGTTCTTGGAAGGAATAACGGACCATTGTGCTTCAACGTCGCTCAAATCGCACTATCTGCGACACAGAAAAGCAATCTTTTCCGGACATAGATTGATATGAACCTTTTGTATATCAGGAATCACTTCCGGAAGTTTGTCCCTATATTTTTTATTTACCCTGTAAATACCCTATTGCGAGATATCCTGGGTAAAGACTAAAATTTAAAATCTAATATTCGGCAAGCTAAGCTATTTATGTGCATAGTTGAACTTTAATTTTTCAAAGAGTTAACCATTTAATGATATAATTTCTAATATATCCGATAGAATATGTCAACAGGCCTACATTAATAAAATTAACTTACTATAAGCTTTTCAGCAGCCTACAAGGTTTTTTGGCTGACATGAAAATTAGAGAGGCTGTGATCTTCATTATTTTCATCCCCCATATGTGTTATGTTTGAAGATGACGAAGATGATTGAAGATTGATTGAATACCGCGAGAAGGTAAGACTGAAATGCAGACACAGTTTGCTCGCTTTGAATTGTAAAGTCAACTTGTATACCTGAACTTGCTTTGTAGAGAAAAACAGTCTGACCGGAAAGCGTTTAAGGAATTTCGATTACACATTTTTTGATAGTGAATATTACGATAAATAAAATCAACGTATTATTTAATGCATATACTTTACACGACAACTCAGACCCTAGTAGACCTTGGAAAGAGAGAAAATAGTGAAATAGGGATATCCGACTTGCTTCCTTTTGTTACTCCAGGGATATTGGAATGGTAGCACTGGGTTAAAACCACTACATGTGTAGCGTCACCTTGTCCTACTTGCAAAGGGGAAGGCGTGATCTCGGGGACTTTTCCCGTGCCCTCAGCCGGGCTTGAACCCGAAATCGATGTCAACGAGAGAGGAGAGAGGCCGGCCAGCAGCTCCCGTGTCGCGATTCTTTGCAAGATAATAAGGTGAAAAAACCTGTTACCAATTGCACGTGCAAAATGGTCGACTCATGAGAGCAGAACTCCCTGGAATGAAGCCCCCTCGTTTCCTTTTTTGCAAGTGTTTGTAGTGTTCGGTTGCATCGCCGGGGTCGTGCTAGTGGAGAAACAGGACGCGCACGGAATTCCACCAAAATAACAGCAAAAGGGGTTAAAGGTAGCGAGGATGGAATGAGAAGGGAGGGAAAATAGGTAGGGTTTGGAAGCCCAGCGATGAATTCAGGTGCCGCACGTGCACCTACAGGAAACCTGTTACTTGAGAAAAAAAATATATTCAAAGGAAAAGAAAATAAATGGCGTCTCGTAAGCATATTTGGCTTACTTATGTATGCGTGTCTATATATTTGCACGTAGTATATAAAACTAATATTACAGGGATAAAATGTATTCAATATTATTAAATACGCTATTTCTCAGTTGTTTAAAAATAGTCCTGAAGTCTTCTGCTCTGACACAGGTTGACAGAAGACGACGAAGGAATCTATATAGATGAATGGATTGAAAAGTATGTGAATTTGTAGGATACATTAAAATCAATTGAAATTAAAAAGGATGAAATTTTAACGCCTGTCTTCTTTAAGATATTGTTTGAACAACCTGTTCCATGAAAGAGCATTGTGTTTTAACATCCTTGAAAAACGATAGAAAGAAGAATTGTTTAGTCATATTTAGATGAAAGAACATACGATAATAGTGGCTATAATTTAGAAAGAATTTAGAAAGAACATATGTAATAGTGGCTAGAATTTAGAAAGAAATTTTGTAACTGAAATTACCAGTTTCCAGTGTTATTTACTTGACACTTACAGATTTTATGGTTATCATATGTATGATTTTATATTATATAATATAAACTAGCTGATATACCCGGCGTTGCTCGGGCTCTTTTTTGATGAAAGTTTGCAATATCTGAATGTGAATATATAGTAAAAATTAACACATTAAAACAGTAAAAATTCATATAGAAAAACCGAAAAAAAACTTTTAAAATATTCCTAATGGATGCCCCTGTAACAGTTCTCCCCGGTTCGTGTTGGAATGTTGTGTATAGCTGAGCGTGTTTACCCATAGTGCAGGAGAAACAATGTGTGGAATAATGTGTATGGCTACGAAATTGGGTGGAAATAGAATGAAAATGAAACAATAGTTTGATCTGACGTTTTTTCAGCCCTGGCTATGGCTGTAGTTCTTCTATTTTGTGTGACCTGGCCATTAAAAATTCATTTGTTTATCTAAAAATTCCACAATTCCAAAATTCTCTTCTTGGGTGGCGATGGATGTACATGATCGTTTGTGTCTGTGTATTCTGCAATTCCAACAATTGATAAACTGTTAGGAAATAAAGAAATTAAACTGGAGCAAACTCTAAGCATCAGGTAAATAATATTAATTAGAAAAATGGATAGAAAAATTCTGCGACTTGTATTCGAACCTGGAACCTCGACTGTCATGGTCGACGCCTCTACTAATTATTTCTTATGTTTCTCAATAGTGTGCTAACTCTCCATTATTTCCATTTACTGCTCATTTTTAAAGCTTTTCAAGAAAATATTACATTCTAACAACTATCAATTCTAAGAAAACCACAAAGGACAGGAATTATATGTATTGTAAAAATTTCCGACGCCTTCTCACTGATTCTCAGAGGAGGAAGACCTTTCCAGCTGTATGCTGACGACCATTACGCGAAACTTTAAATTATGGTCAGGAAATTAGAAAGCCCGAAGAATATTATATTTTATAAGAGGGTGTTCCTCGATTTATGCATGTAAGCCGTGTGTCCTCAAAATAATTTTGTTAATGAAATTTACAAAATGATCAGTCTTGAGATTCATTTACATGTCTTAATGAACATGTCTTACAAACATAACTATTTGATTGGCTGAATCTGGTATATTTTCTCCAATTATTGTATTTAATGCCATTTCATTTTTAGAATTCTGTGTTGCTACTGCTGAAACAAACAGAGCAGTCTATTTTTGCACAAACTTTACCTTGCATTTTTCGTCAGGAGATATATATTTTTGGTCCATAATTTGAATTTAAATCCATGAATTATTATCGATAAATATTATTTTTTCGAAATCTCATGTAGACAGCAAATTTCATCAAGATTGGAATTAAACTAGAGATTTATGTAAGAAAGAAACACACATGGACCTATCTATCATGCATCTCAAAATGGCTAGACCAATCTTGATGAAATTTTTCATGGTAATTCCGATGGACCCTGGGAAGTTTTTAGGTAGCTCATGGTGGAGATATCACGCTAATGGATAGCACACTCTACAATTCGTTACCCCCCCCCCCCTCTCTAAAAGAGGTTAATATGGTTAATTATGTAGTGTCTCACCAGTAAATGTGTTAAGCATACAATGCAACACCAGTTAATGTGTTAACAAATTTTCAATCCCCCTCCCACCCCCCTTAGGGGTTGGTTTTCCTTATTCTTATTTGTTTTAAACCACCCCTGTATTAGAGGAAACAAAACAAAAAAATTATTCAAATCGGTCAAGCCGTTTTTGAGTTTTAGCGAGACTAACGAACAGCAATTCATTTTTTTATATATAGATTAATGAAGACAGGCCTGCTGATAAATTTTCGAAATTTGAATAATATATTATCTGCGAAAGTCCAAGTAAGTGTAACTAGAGCTTAAGAAAATCTCTGTAAAATGAAAAAAAAATAACATTGATCAAGTTTTTGATTAATTTTAAACAGGATGATCATAAGATTAAAATTCTAAAGGATTAAAATTTTGTCAACCTTGAATTCTAACAGCATTATCTTAATCGAAGTTCCCAGTTTGTTTTAAATTGACCCACTGTAAATTATGTATATGCAAATAAATAAATAAAATATAACGCTGTTTGTGAGATATGTGAACTTGATATTCAAAATAGAGGGTGGTCCATTTAAGTGAAGACATGGAAATATCTTGAAAATAAAGCATTGTACGAAAAAAATGTCCAAAATCAAAGTGAAATACTTCGCGGGGGAAATTCATTTAGCCAAAAAAATTAGCCTCCGCCCTCCTTGTCAGGGGGAGGGGCGGGAGGGGGGGGGTAATTTTGAAATCTTAAATAGGAACCCCTATTTTTAATGGTATATTCAGATTGTACGCAATATTCGAGAAATGTTTTATCTTGGTGTTTTTACAATTGATCCAACCGTTTAGGAGATAGAGGCCCTGAAAGTGTGGAACTTTTAAAGTTTTGAACCCAATTTTATCGATGAAGACCAAGAGATAGAGTGTGGGTCTTGCAGTATTATACTTTTTGATGGTATTTAAGAATCTGAAGTCAGAATTTCAAAAATTCAAAATTTTTTAGTGCACAAGCCAAATCTTGGGAGCAGCATTCCTATGGAGGTAGAATCTGTGCGTGTGTATTGAAAATTATTGGATTTTTGAAATTCTAACTTCAGATTCTTAAAGGCCATTAAAAAGTAGAATAGAATGTCTTTAAGATCCATCCTCTATCTCTTTGTCTTTATCGATAAAATTGGGTTCAAAACTTTAAAACTTCTACACTTTCAGGCCTCTATCTCCTAAACGGTTGGATCAATTAAAAAAACACACCAAGAATAAAGCATTTCTCGAATATTGTGTACAATCTGAATATACCATTAAAATAGAGGTTAGTATTTCAAAGTTACCCTCCTCTCTTGGACTCTCTTGGACAAATTTAGAATTAAATAAAATTTGATGAAAATGGATGGTCTAAAACTGAGTTTCCCAATAGTTAAGAGAGGTATGTTAACCACCACTTAATTTTTAAAGGTATGTAACGAACCCATAATTTTTGAAGGCGTTGTTATTTGAGAGATAATAGCAGTATTAAAAAAGCTGTGATAAATACTGGCATTACAAAAATGAGCGCACTTAATTGAGATTTTTATCTAAATAACGTGGTGGACTACCTAAATCGCGGATCACCGGATGTCAATTTGTTTTATGATAGGTCACTCTGAAGAGACACAAATATTAATACTAAAGTAAATTTGAATGAGCTCTTTTTTCAGTTTTATTATAAAATATCCTGAAGAAATGTGGCTTTAGGTTTATTATAAAAATAATAGAACAAATTATTCCCTTACTTTGAAGCAGTTACAGATACATTTAAATCGAAGATAGCCATTATTTAAATATTATCAAAACTTTCTTGCCTTAAAGAACTGGTTTTGAAGTCTGAAAAAAGTCTTCATTTTCAAGCAAATAATAGAAATAGCATAATGAAACTAAACTGTATTCAATATTTTAAGTTGTAATTTAAAAACACTTTGAGGAACGATGAAAGTGACGATTTTAAAGATTGAAACTACAGGGTGATTCAGTCAATTTCTGACCATTTCAGTACTATGATGTATTGACCCATTAATGTTTACAAACTTAGCATTTCAGTATGATATTTTAGGCAGTTCGGAGTTTTTATTCCCGTGGAAAAGTCATGATGATAGGCTCAATGTGGCCACCAGGAACGTTTTGAACTGCTCGCAGCCGAATGGTGAAGTTGTTCATAACTCTATCCAGGATTTCTGCATCCACAAAGGTGCAGCAGTCGACGATGCTTTGTCGCAGCTGGTCTAGGGTTCTTGGTACTGTAGTGAACACACTGTCTTTAAGGAACCCCCAGAGATAAAAATCACATGGGTTTAGGTCAGGACTCGCAGGCGAACAGATTTTTTGGTAGGGGAATCGACCAACCTTGTGCGAATATTTTCGACAACTTCGACGTTCGAACACGAGCTTCGCTCCCACCTTTTTTCTTGCCTTTAACACATCAAGTGGTACGAAATTGCTTGACAAAATCCATGATTGCTTGCCTGTCTGGTGGTCTCGACACTTACACTCCTTCCGGAACTTTCTTTGTACGGTTACAGGTGATTTTGTCTCGAAATACCATTCGACAACCTTGCATTTCTGCTCTGTTGATAAAGCGGGCGCCATTTTTCAACAATACGATTTTCATGCAGCGCCGTTGCAACAATACAAACTCCAACTATTTAGAAATTCGATATGGCTCTCATATTCTTTCAATTGTTTATCCCTAATGCACGTCATTCGAGTGAAATGGTCAGAAATTGACTGAATCACCCTGTACGTATTCTTCGATTCAGGAGAATCTTGGTAGATAAAAGTTTATCTAATTTGGTTTAATTAATGACTTGGTTAAATAATAATCGAAAACATTAATTTATTAAAAAAAAAAAAGGAATTGTTTCCATGTTTCAAAAAATTTATCAACTTTTTAAATTGGCTTCCTACTTATCCAACCTAGCCTACTGGCCTAATGTTCAAGAAGAGCCTCATTGATCAAAGTAACTGCTCTGATATTGATTATTATCCTTCTGATGTCCAAAAAATATGCACCACAATTACAGAATTCTGTATACAGAATTGACAATCAGGCAGAAATGCATATAAAAGGGGGAGGGGGAGTCAAAAAATAAAAACGATTGAACGGAATACGGATAAATGACCATTTTTATTCCGTAAATTTAGCTATTTTCTTAGTACATTAACACATAACAGGGCAACGCCGCTGTGTATTTGCGTGTAATTTATTGTACATTAAATTCAAGACGTCTGTAAACTCCTAAATCACGACAACCTCCGTAAACAGTATAATTGTGTTGGCGGAATTTATTCAACTATAAATTATAGAGACCAGCATTATTAACAACAAATACTCTACGGAGTTGTCGACACGGCTATTATTAGCTGTACAGCATGAGAAGGATATAACCGCTGTCCGCGAATTGATTCTAATCAATGCCAAATCTAAACGACGGTGGATATGATTGCATGTTATGTGAAATCAAAGTGTGCGTTTGAAAGCCCTTGAACGACACCTGAACAGGAAGCAGCATTTCTGAGTCAAGATGGTCGTAGATCGTGATACGGAACGGTACAACCCGTGATAGATTGGTGAACCTCTAATTTTGGATGAAGCTGGGCAATGGGATGGGGGAGGGAGGATGGAGATGATTGGAAAGCAAAACGCTGGCGTCCCAAAAATACACAGATCCCACGCGCGATAATTCGGAAGGAGGCTGGCGCGTGATTTAAGTCGATCTGTCACGAGAAACTACGCACGCAGACGCCCCCCAACGGGGAGCAGGTGAAACGAAAACGCACGCCTTCCTTCCACCCAGTGCTTCAGGGAGAAGACGGCCATAGATCATCGCACCATCACGCAGCGGATGAGCCGCCACGAGGGGGCTCCAAGTGCAACACCACCAAATTCACCTGATGAGTTTTGCCACGCATTGCTACGGACATGAAAGCTGGAGTTCTTATAACAACAAGCTTTGAGTTCGGCATGTTTTTAGGAAACAATCATTTAGAACGTTTTACCGTCATGACGGAATAGTCGTGAGATATTATTAGCTATTTCCTTCTTTTATAATATAGGAAAGTTTTGTAGTATATTTAAAAAATAAATGGAAAAAGTTTACAACGCAGAAACAAAAGTTGACAATCACTTATACCAAGTCCAAATAAATTTTCAATTTCAATTATTAAACATTGGCTAATGTAAATTAGCCAACAATTGAAAATTGGAATAGACATCTCTAGTTTTTCTTTCGTTGGATAGAATTAAAAATAATAGACTATCCTAAAAATAAAAATATATTCCTAATACAATTTAAAAAAATAATAAATGAAAATTTTTTAATAAATGAATAAATTATATAAATAACAGTTATTAATTAAAAATAAAAATCCGTTGAAATAACTATTCACGAGAATTGAGGTCATCAAACGAGCGATTGTCATTTGTTAAAGGACTGTGCTTGCGCTTTAAATGGTAACTACGAGTATGAATTTACTACTGCACTAATAAAACTTTGATCCCCAGTAATTCTGCAGCTAACTGGAATACGACGTATGTTCATATGATATTTTGCTCAAACTGATCTCTCCAACATGATGCCGAAGTTTGTTAGAGTCATTGTGAATCACCCTGTATACAGGGTGTCCCGTAATGATTGAACGAAAACTTGGTAACTGGTAGTATGGGTGATTCTAAGCAAAAAAGTTCATATGAACATGGGCTCGAATTTGAACGATAACTGAGATATGAGCAGAAATAAAAATACCGCCAAGTTAATAACTCAGGTTCTACAACGTCTAGGATTATGAAATTTGGAGGAATAATAGGGTACATACAGCTGTCTATACCGTTAAACTTGATCGCATTCCAACAAGTAGTTTCCGAGTTAAGCATTCAAACTCGTAACACGTGCTGGTACTCACATGTAGCATGTGTTACGATGTTGAATGCGTAACTCAGAAACTACTCGTTGGAATGCGATCAAATTTTAACGGTAAACACAACTATATGTAACGCATTATTCTTCAAGATTTCATCATCTTTGATGTTATAAAACCTGAGTTATTAACTTGGCGATATTTTTTCTGATTAATTTGTTTCCTATACGAATTGACAGTTTTTCAGTGCTTTTCATAGAATTTATCACTATTTACTTCTTTCAGCTTCGCGATCGACTGTTTAGCCACCGATGCTTTAGGGGAACTTGGCAAATATTTGAGATATAGACTACAAAAGAAATAAAGACTTCAGAAAGGTATAGGTTGTAATTATTTACTGAAGCATCATAGATATTTACTCTAAGTGTCACTCACTAAAGAGTCTGCTGGGGTGGCTAGTTAATATTTTGCTTATCACCACTCCGAATTCTCCTGCTAGCTTAGTGACTACATATTATACTTTGAAGGCAATATTCTTAGTGATAATATTACTTTATTCACCCTTTTTTGCAAAAATAATCAAATCCGTATAGAAAGTGACGCGAGACACTATGTCGTCTAACTGTCCTTGAGTGAACAAAACATCTAATCAAGTTACTTCTACAATATTTAGCCTTGTGTTTTAATTGTCATTGCATATAAATTGTGCTTAATACAGGTTGAGCTAAAAATACTTCTTCGCAAAGTTTAAAATCAAGAGTTATTGGAATATTCTTATACATGGGTGGCCACAGTTGGGTTAGCTCCTTTTGTATCAGTCGGTATTACACAACTCGAAATGCGCCCCTCTCTTCACATGGCAAACATCGATGATACAATCTAGCTCGGACTAGCCTCTGCAGCATATTTGGCGTGATCGGGTTTACAACTTCAGTGATGCGTTCCTGCAACCCAGGGATGTGGGTAGTAGAGATACCTGGATGATCTTCAGGAACTCGCTGAAGCTGTAAACTCGATCACAATGGATATGCTGAAGAGAATCCGTTAATAAATAAGAGGAAATAACATGAGGTGGCTTAAAAATGAAAAGGTCGATGTCAGATGATTTCAAAATAAGAAAATTTTAATTTTCAAGTTATAATAAATTTAAGTAAATTTGTATTTACGAGATGTATACCCAAAGTTCTAGAATTGCTCTTCAGCTGTATAATGCAGGTTTTTGTTTCGTCGCAGGCAAGTCCTAGGTCGAGACAAGTCCAGATATGTTTTCCTAGCACTGTATGTCAATGTCGGACAGTATAATTTAGTCACTTGGCGAATACGGATGTGTATTTTGCATGTTTTCTAAGGGTCGATTTTACAATATGGAAAACGTTGCACATTCTCCTGCAATCAACAGTAAAATGCAACGCCACACACTGCTACCCGAATTAAGGAGGTTTTAAATCAATTGCGCTGACGAATACTCTCACATCCAACTTATTTGCCGATCTGCCACCTGGCAATTACAATTATATAATTATCATGTTTTCTAGAAGAACAGTACGTCCTATGTGATTTCAGGACTCAAATGACGTAAAATGATAAAATAGTGGATAAAAGCGCTCCTAATTTTTTATTTTTTGAAAATTGCCTAAAAAAACTTGTTTCGCACTGGTGTAAGTTTCACAGTAAAATGGAAATTAGCCTATATTGAAAAATTAAAAACCAATATATACGAAAATTAATGAAAATAAAAATATATAACAAAATTTCCAGAACTTTAGAACCACCCTTCGTACTTTCCGATTTAGTTCATCAAATATTGTGTTTGTTTGCGATTGTAATGTTTTTAGATATTTAATCGTATACATACAGTATGATGAAAAAAATGTATGGATATAAGCGCTGCTAGTCTTTAAAAAATCATTATCAATAACATTCTTTTAATCTTCGAAAAGATTTTATAAAGTGTTAGACATTTAAACGCGGCACGACATATACAAAACCAGATACATGTATATATATTTATTGTCTTTCTTTGTATATAATTGAATCCAGGATTCCAAGAGAGACTAAACTTCATAAACCATTTTTAGGAGACTGGAAGGAAATATTATTGGAAACCATGTTCTCATATAAAAAATTTCACATAATAACGTTTAGTTTTTTTTGGAAACTCGTGAAAATAGAGACAAAAATTTCGCAGCCTGGACTCCATTCAGGAATCTCCAGCTAATCGCGCTGACGCCCTAACCAAACGAGCCAAATTATTATTTTCATTAATGATTTGAACATATGATGTATGACATAGGATAAAACTCTCTTAGACTTTACTTGAGTTATTCTTTAAAGAAAATAAATTGTTCGCACGTGAAAATTCAAAATTCTAAAATACGGAATTTACCAGAAGCAGTTTTTAAAGGTTGATCTGTTAGTTAGAATTGACCAAGTTAAGCAATCGGGGACAATTTCCCTTCCCCGATGTGTCTACGGGCAGGCGGATGGGCAGGTTGATATAGCGATCGCAAAAGCACCATCTGTTACGAAATGTGTTAAAAAACATTACATTAAATGACATTTTTGAATTGGATGTGCATTTCTTTTTTAATTTGTGCGTTCTATCCACAAAATGAAACCTTAATATTAAAGGTAAACGATAAGGGTACGCGTTCTATGAGCTTAATTAAAGCTGCCTGAGCTTAATTTCTTTAAATTGGTTTCGCAATAATATCAATTATACGTAAATACTAAGCCTTCTATATTCAACCATTTAGCGAAACATTACAACTTCTCTGTCTCCCAGTATTGAGCTGTAACACCAACTGCGCAATAAGCGTGAAATGGATTGAGTCTTTAAGAATCGTCTCCTTATCGAAATCGTGCAGGAGAGCACGTGGAAGGATGTGAACCCAATCCCTGCTGCAGATCATCTCTCCTTCACCCCATTCTACTTACACCCCCTTCCATTTTTATTTTCCAGTTTCTCAAAAATCCTGATTCGTTTCCATTGCCAGCTGCTCTCGGTATCTCACGCACCCATCTTGCATTCCGTCCCGCATCCGATCCTTATCTCTCCCCGGAGGAGCTCGGCCTCGTCGCCGAGATAAAAACCACCTTTGCCGGCACGCTCCTCCGTTCTTCTCTCTATCCCTCCTTTGCCCTTTCGCTCAGTAGTAAATTGCTCTTATTTTTCAAGTTAAACTGTTACAAAATATATTTTTCGTGGCCTGCTCTTCCCTAACAAGCCCAATTGAAAGTCGTTATTAAATATAATATTTATCATACAAGTCAAAAATAACAGTGCTCTGCGCTTGATTAAACTATAAACCGATGGATGTTCTGTTTTAAAAATGTTTATATAATAATAGTGCTCGAAAATTATAATTTCAGGTAAATTATCTAGTGAAACATTACAGGGTTAATTTAATTTAAATAGGATAATGATAAGGAGTTGTTCAAAATGGTTGGTCTCTCATAATGTAGTAATAATGACATAGAAAAGGTCATTTAAAAGACGGAGTAAAAATAAATTCAAATGTTAACCCAGTAGTCTTCATTGCATTAGCTCCTAAATAACGTAAAACAACCTTTTGATTTTATTTGGGGTACTTGTTCTGTTTTTATTCATTCCTTTTGTGCGAATGTATCCATTTTCGAGATGTTTTAATTTTTAATAGTGAACTTAAAAAGTACGTTACTGAAGCCTATATTTCTGTCTGTCCGCACTTTTTTCCGGTGCGGGACATATGATATATACGAGTGATATATATTGTAGAATGAATGTGTCTTTCAGCGCTGATGGACATAGAATCCAAATTTCTTTACGACGGAGATATCGGCTAAAAATCGAATTTCCGAAATATGCTATATCTCGAAAATGCTGAGTCGTAGCGAGATTGAACCAAAACAGTTTAATAATAACAAAATCTATAATTCTATATTGATCAGTGGTCAATATTCCGACAGATCGAAAAATCATAATTATCGATAATCGATATTCAATATCTTAACCAATGAGAGTCGAGACCGATGTGACGTATCAATAATATAGTAGATTCAATAATAAGCACAAATTTTTTTTAAAAAAATTCAAATTGGATCAATCGTTACAGATATATTGAATATCAACCAAGGTGTCCCTCAAGGATCGATATTTCTCCTCTTCTTTTTAATTTGTTTATCAACGATTTACCTTATATTTTTTCTTCTATTAAAGCTACCCTCTACGCTGATGACGCTACTTTCTTAACTTCGCATACGGACATCGCTCAGTTCTTATTGTCTTTAAATAATATTTTATTTGCATTGAAACTATGGAACGATTTTACTTCTTTAACGATCAACATACAGTAGATAAAACTAAGGTCATGTTTTTTTTTTTTCAGCGGAACAAATCTAATATTCCTTCTTCGTCAACCATATGCTATGATAATCGATTAATAGCAATTACTGATTGTTTTATGTATCTTGGTATATGGTTATAGGATGATCTATCTTGAGATTTGCATGTTGATACTCTGTTAACCACGCTGAACGCGAAACAAAGTTTGATTTCCAGGCTTCACTATTTGCCCCAAAAAATCCTCTTGTTACTTTATCATTCTTGGATACACTCTCTCTTGTGCTACTGCGTTATTTTCTGGGGATATACCTGGTCTTATAATATGAAACGTCTTTTTAAACTACAGAAGTGGTTTTTACGTACCTTATTAAAAGTTCTCAAGTCTTTTTCAGTCTCTTTCTTATTTCTCGTTTTACACATTCTAACTATTAATCAAATCTATTACATCCAAATAAGCTCTTTTACTTATAAAATTCTCAATTCTCAACTGATCGTTTCTACCCCTTTTAAGTTACAATTGGTTCAGGACAGGCATAATTATTCAACTCGAAATGCAGGTGAATTTTATATTCCACTTAATAAATGTAACTACCGTAACAGATGTATCTTTATAATTAGAGTAAAGTCTACCTTTAACAATTCGTTCATCGGCTTCTTATGGCCTTAAAGAATTTCGTCTTTACTAGCGATGTTATTGAATCATGCTAAGTCCTACTGAATCTTTTAATTTTCTATTTAACTTTTTTTGCATAGTTGTCAATTATAATATAACATGATTATAGTCGGTTAATCAATTTTTATTTTTGAACTTTGAAATTTCAATAATTCATTTGATACTATATACATATCTGATTTATAATTGTTAACATTGTGTTGCAATGAATCTAATTTTTAAAGGGTATTCCTGGGCATTCCGCCTTCTTGTTTGCCCTCGTTTGTTCTTGTTTGTTTTAGTTATTTTTTTTCTTTTTTCCGTTCGTTCTGCACTAACCCACATTGTAATATTAATTATTGTTTTATTCAGAACCCACTGGGATCTAACTAGTCGGTCTATTGACCCAGTTGGACTCTATTGTAATCTCTTAACAATTTATTAAAAACAAAACAAAAATAAAAAAAATATATTAACCGGATGACATGAACTGTGGTATTCACTGATTATTCAATATGACATTTAAATTTAACAAAGTAAACCACGTGCAGTGGCATACAATTTTCGAACTAAATAAATCAGATCCATATTGCAATAGTATATCTCTTTGCCAAATACTACTTGCAAGTAGTTTCGCTACTTAATTAACGGACCCTAAAATTTTTCAATTTATATAATCCATACGTAGGTAAATATATTGTTTCCCGGTTTCTTCTCACGCACCCACTTGAATACTCTCATCAACAAATTTGTGTGCTTAATCATATGCATCCACTTATAGATCTCACTCAAACATGCTCATATAAAATCTAATTCACTTACCCATACATGTTTCTATCAAACATATTTACCCATTCATATTTTCTCGTGTAAATTCCTCATAAAGTTAGTTTTGGTAATCATAACTTACACATTCTCGACTGTTCAATTATGAAATATTAATGCGTACAAATAAGTTGAATGAAAGAAAGGAAATGAAAGATATAAGAAATATTTGACAAACATCTGAAAGATATAAGAAATATAAACGACGAATATATCCCGACCTCAATTATGACCGATACGATTTAAAGAGAGCAAAGGATATAAACAAAGATAGGAAAATAAAGAATATTATTTCTTATTATGGGGAGCCCGAGAATTTTTCTATTATTTTCTTATTGATAATTATTGTATCATTATGCATTGGTTATGGGATTAATTTTCCGCCAGTTTCAGAAAGATACCCTAATGATACTAATTTAGTTATACGAGGAGTTGTAGCAATATGCAATTAATTAAAAATACAGCATTCATTGTACAAACTTCTAGAGGAGTTAGTATGGGTGATTCTAAGCAAAAACGTTCATATGAACATGGGTCCGAATTTGAACGATAACCGAGATATGATCAGAAATAAAAATGCCGCCACCAAGATCAACAAGTTAATAACTCAGGTTCTGTAAAGCCTAGATTAATGAAATTTGAAGGAATAACAGGGTACATAAGACTGTGTAAACCGTTAAAATTTGATCGAATTCCAACAAGAAGTTTCCGAGTTACTCAGTCAACATCATAACACGTGCTGACTTGTTAGTACTAATAATCACTTGTTACAATTTTGTAATTCGATCAAATTTTAACGGTTATACACAGTTTTATGTACCCTTTTATTATTCCAAACTTCATTAATCTACGCTTTACAGAACCTGAGTTATTAACTTGTTGATCTTGGTGGCGGCATTTTTATTTCTGTTCATATCTCAGTTATCGTTCAAATTCGGACTCATGTTCATATGAACGTTTTTGCTTAGAATCACTCATACTAACTCCCCTAGAAGTTTGTACAATGAATTCTGCGACACCCTGTATAGACTCCTTTTAATGGAAAATAGAAATAAAATAAAATGAAATAATAAAATCTTAATAAAAGTCAACCAATGTGGAGAAATACAAATGAGGTGGAAGTCTTATGGTGACTGATGTGGACAAAAAACACAGGTGAAGAGAAGGTCTTGTAGAGTAACAGTCACAGTAGAAACACAAGAAGATACACAAAAACAGACGACGCACATAAAAGTAGGAGAAAATCTGGTGATGAATGTCCGATGATGAGAAGCACAGTTGAAAGCAAATTATTAAAAGTTGATGAAATTACAAAATCAAAAATAAAAAAAAAAACGTTTTCGAGATTATTTATTTCAAAAATTTATTGATGAACTGAAGATGAGATAAATGTAGACAGCCAGGAACATAGTAAATTCTCAACTTTAATTATTTTTTAAATGGAAAATATGTCATTTATTAGGCTCAAAATTGTTTATCTGAATCTTCTGTAGCATTATTCAAGCTGCGTGTGCGTCATTCATTTTAGATCAAGTATGATAAATTTATATCGCATTCTGAGGAACACAGGAAGCTTGTTATTTAGTAATTACCAAGCATTTGAGTATTAAAAAACAACGACAGAGGAATCTGGGGGTGAATTAACGAACCAATTCAAGCAAAATAGATCCTGGTAGGATTTCAGAGCATGTGTATATTAAAATATTCTTTCCGTCCCATTTTTGTTCATTAAAATTTTATTATAAATTAAAAATTATCTTAAGAATTGAAAATAAGATCATCCTACTGTTTAATATAAGACATTTTCTGAGCACTTTCCTTGTCTCTTTTAATTTATGTCGTCAACAGGAGCTTCAGAAGTCCCTTATGAAAGATTCAAAGAAGAACGAGATTCAATAAATTATTTGAAAAATTACGTAATGTAACATATTAACAGAAAAGCTCGAATTTTCTAAATTTCAACATTTAAAAAAGTCCCCAGAATCGGTTACATCTAAAAAAAAAAAAAAAAAAAAAAAAAAAAAAAAGAGTAAAAAATTTAGCCAAAGTGGAAATGACAAAGAACATATTCATCAGACGAAGATGTTACTTATATTTACCATTTTCAATTTACGAAATTTATTGTTTACTGTAATAAACAAATAATAAACTTAATATATGTCTACACGACCCTAGACTTTTCTTTTCGTTCTGTTTACCGACGTTTATTTCAAACGAGGGGAAAGCTGTTGGAAGGAGGGTTGCGGGGGAGAGGAGTATTCCGTCCCCTATCATCGATCGTCGTGACATTCCTTTTGTCGGATGCTCCAGGACAAACTCTTCGCGTGTCGTCGCTCGTGCTTGCACGTGTTTACGATAAATTTCCACTAGAGAGAGAGAGAGAGAGAGAGAGAGCGGAATTACGTCGCCATTAGAACTGCACTTGTCCTTTTCCTCTGCACCTTGCGCTCCTAAATCATCCTCGCCGCTCTCCGGATCGGATCGGACGCCAAGCCAGGAGTCCTTCGGAGATAGGTTTTCCCCCCCTTGAATTCTCATAGCAAATTTATTTCTTAAAGATTACATAAAAACCAGAAAATAAATATAAGACCACATGACTATTTTTATAGTTGTCCACATAATAATTACCAATGACACTGATAAATATTGCTAAGCTTCAGCATGAAAATAAATTAGTTTCATCGTGGAGCAGCTGGGCATTTTGTTGCTATAAATACTTTCAAATGGACCGTTTCTCTTTTTTTCCCCCTTCATTTATTATATCGTAGTAGGAGACTTTATCTCCCCCATAATATTTTTTATCTTAATATCTGTAAATGTTATGAACATAACTTCTTATACTTCGCGTAAATTTGTTTAATGCATTAATTTTTTGAGTTGCTACTCGTAAATGTTCTATTTTTTGTGCCTTAATTAATGAACTTAAATAATTAACTGACTGCACCCAGGATATTACATCTTTATTATTATACTCAAGTATAAGACTACATTTTTAAAAATTTTACTACTTATTACAGTAAATGAAATATCTGTCACACGCCATTTTATTAATTCATCAAATACGTCCTTCGGCCATCCATCTCAAGATTATTACACAAGTCAGGACGTAAAGTTGGTGAATCTGAATAAGGAATTGCTATTATAGCGAAATTTTTGTCGTCTCTTATTAATGAAAACGTATTAAGTTCTTCAGTAACAATATGTTGAATCGATTTCATGGTTGGATGACAATTTTTCAAAAAATAGATGTTTTTATACTACTAAAGAGAAGATACCAATGCCCCAATTATAGTCAAAGCGTAAGATCTAGAGTCCTGGGTGGAATAATCGATTAACAAAAAATGGGGAATACTGGTGATAATTCCAGGGCTGGGGAAGTATGATATTAAGTCATATCTGAAAAAGAACTTCTTTTTGTTTGTTAATCGATCATTCCACTCAGAGTTTTAGAACTTGCGGTTTGACTACACGTATACCTATTACTTGTACTTTATGACTTTTCACCATTATATAGTTTATAATATAGTAAATCGGAAATTACTCGTTGGAATTCGATCAAATTTTAACGGTATACACAGTTGTATGTACCCTATTATTCCCCTAAATTTCATCATCCTAGATGTTATAGAACCTGAGTTATAGAACTTGTTGATCTTGGTGGTGGTGTTTTTATTTTTGTTCATAACTCAGTTATCGTTCATATTCGGATCAATGTTCATATGAACTTTGTTTCTTAGAATCACCCATAGAACATTTACCAAATTTTCGTTTACTCATTACAGGACACCCTGTATAAAAAGCTTAATGCTCATATCACGATATCATGTCCAATTTAAATGTTCAGTTTCAATTGTTATATATTGTTTAATTTTTATTGTAACGTTGTCCAACAAAGTAATGCCGATTGGACTATAACAATTTGTTTCACCGTGTATGAGCGTGACCACCGAGAGATAAGGTAACACTACCTAAAGACAAGGCCTGAGCCAATGACGTATATTAAAGATAGACTCCGAATCCTATTGTTGTAACTTGAAACAAATTGGGAAGCTCCATGCCCAGAACTGTCATGGCTGAAAGTGAGTGAAGATGATGCAAAACACATGGCTAAACACGAGAGTAGCTGATTAATAATTCTTTTACGCGTCGATCACGGAGTAATAAGTTTATCTTTTCGTTTACTTTGTATTTGAAGTACTCCATTATATTTTATAAACAATTTTTCGATCATGGTTTCAATTTCAATTTCGTTTCGATTGTCTTTCAGGAACGTATTTTCATTTTAGTTACGTATTTTTGATTTATTTTTGTGGAAAATGATTCCTAGTCCTTTTTCTTGTCTGTTTGTACAGTTGTACGCAGAACAACTTTGAATAATGGTTTTGAATTAATAATTCCTCGGGCCCAAAATCTTCAAAAACAAAGCAGCCAGACAGCTAATTACTCCACGGCTCACTCCTGCCCAGAACTATCATGGCTCAATTTGCTTCACTTTTTGCCCCTGTTAACAATAGGATTCGGAGTCTATCTTTAATATATGTCATTGGCCTGAGCGTCGAAACATCATACATTGTTAAAACATCATAAGTAGTCATCATTAATCGCATTTCTACCTATAATAAGCCCTAAATTATGACTAGGTATGATGATGTAACAAAGTACGAAATTTCTGTGCACAGGCCTTCTCTTTAGATGGTGTGGGATAAGGCAACACCTCCTAAAGAGGAGGCCTGTGGACAAAAGGTGTATACATTGTTACATCATCAAACGGCCAAATTTAGGGCTTATTATTGGTAGAAATACGATTAACAATAGCAGCTTGATGATGATTGTAACATTGTCACAATCTTAGTGCTTCAACAATATATTATTGAACGTCATGTTCAGGCCTGGTAGTTTCTAGGAGGCCGCAGTCTAATCGTAGCCCACGTGAAAGACAGGCCCAGGTGCGGAAAAGTCACCTGACCATCTTAGTCCAAGCATCAATCCAATCTTCATTGTTTCCAACAAATGAAAAATTGCTGACTGTTAAAATCCAAGATGGAGACAATGAAAGTTATATTGTTATTCGGACTAAGATGATCAGGTGACTTTTCCGCACCAGGGCCTGTCTTTCACGTAGGCTACGGATCTAATCAATACCGCCTAGAGAGAAAGCCTGCTCACGGAAAAATCATACATTGTTACATCACCTACGGTAGGGACAATTTCGGACTTATTATTGGTTGAAATATGATTAACAATACCCTACCCTATGCGAGATAACAATGTATGACGTTTTCGCGCTCAGGCTTTGAGTAGAGGTGGTGTTGGTCTAATCAACGCCACCTAAAAATCAAGGCCTGCTCACTGCTTACTGACTGCGTCATCAAACGAGGGCTGACAATCCAACTTTCATTGTTTCAACAAACGAAAAAACACTGTTTAAAATAAGTGTTTTATCGTTTGTATTTTAGGTGGCGTTGATTAGACCAACACCGTAGCCCACGAGAAAGACAGGCCCTGGCGCGGAAAAGTCACGTGATCATCTTAGTCCGAATAACAATTGAACTTTCATTGTTTCCATCTTGGATTTTAATAATCGGCAGTTTTTCGTTTGTTGGAAACAATGAATGTTATATTGTTACTTGGACTAAGATGGTCAGGTGACTTTTCCGCGCCAGGGCCTGTCTTTCACGTGGCTACAAACCAATACCACCTCTACTCAAAGCCTGAGCACGAAAACGTCATACATTGTTACCTCATATACGGTAGGGTATTGTTAATCATATTTCAACATGATCATAAGTAATCATAATTTAGGGCTAATTATTGGTAGAAATACGATTAACAATGCCTTATTATGATGATGTAACAATGTACAAATTTTCAGTTCCCAGGATTTCTTTTTTGTAGACGTTGTCTAATTAAATTTCCGGTTTCAATTTTTAGACATTGTTGCTAAGTAAAATTAACAATCTCTAACAATTGAAATTGGAAATTTAACTGGACATGCCAAGTTTTTCTTTCGTTGGACAGAGTATAGAAATATTGTCCATAAATAAAACTGCCATAATTTTTCTAGTGATATGGCCTTAAATTTTTATGCATTTGTATATTTAGACGGCGTCTTTTTCGGGTTATTCTGGCATGCTGAAAATGCACCTAAGTATATGTAGATATGCCTACTGATAGTTTGGAAATTTTTTGTCAGCTCCTTCCACGGGAAAAGTCAAGAATCATATATTTAATTGAAAATTTTACATGCAAAGAATTACAAAAAATATTTAAATGCATATTGTTGTAAATATCTTCGTCTCTCTACATATATGAATTGTTATTGAAACCAGTTTTACTTTTTCAAAACGGATGTACAGTATAAAAACGCAGTAATCATAAATGCAGACATGGAGCCTCTTTTTCATGCATAAACAATATCTCTCGATAGAGACGATATTTAAAGTAAAAAAAAGCAATCATAGCATCCGAAATTCCAAGAAAGATCCTTATAAAAAGTCCAAGTCAGATTTAAAGACCGGCAAAATTCTGTGCGAGTTATTATTATTACAGTATATAGAAATTGTAGTTTACCCAAAGACTTTTTTGTTATAGCTTGAATTAATGATTTCTATTCAATATTTACCCAAATTTTACATTATTATTTCTGAATGTATTCTTTTTTATAGATATAACGCAATATTGGAACAATATGCAGTTTACAGTTTTATTTCCATGGAATAATTCTCGACATAAAACTACATGCACGTAACATAATATTCTACATTCACGTCTTCAGGATGATCGATTTACAGTGTTTACGTACAGCGTTTACGAACAAACTGGAGAGAAGCCATAGAGTACAATATTGTCGGTTAAATTCTGAAACTATATCCTGTCCAACGAAAATTGGACTTGGCGTGTCCGATTAAAATTCCAATTTCAATTGTTAGAAACTTTTAATTTTATTTTGCAAGAATGTCTAACAGTTGAAATCGTTAGTTTAGTTGAACAAGTCTAGTCCAATTTTCGTTGGACAGATTATACTCGTACCGTAAAACTCCAATTTTATTTTAAAAGTAAGTCACTGTTAACAACATTAGGACCTGTAAGCTCCGAAAGTGTCCTAACATTTATGTTTCATCGTCGTGTAATGTTCTACTTTAATTCTGTTTGAGATATTCGTACTTGTTGAGTTGAGGAAATTTTATTATAATTATAACAATCGGTATATTTATTTTATTATCGTCCTTCTAAAGATGTTTTCAAAGCTAAACCACATTCAAAAGAACAAATTATTTTTTTTCCACTTCCATGACATCTTTGAACATTGGAGAAAATCTGCGTTCACTCTTCTATACAAAAATATACGATATGAAAAAACAAATTCTTATATAGATGTATTTATTAGGAGCTTTAGCATAAAAGCTACTTATAAGAATGCGCCCTTGGTCTGTACGTTTATCCGGCCGTCCGTCCGTCCGGCAGCCGTTTGCACGATAACTTGAAAACGAATTAACTATTTCAAATTCTGTTTTCAGAAGTATGACCATCAAAGTCTTAGCTCGGCCGTATCAACTTTTCAGAATTTTTCGTGGACCCCTTCAAGTCGAATTCACGTGCTAAATCAGTGAGTGTAAAGAATATAAAGATAAAGGCATGTCATATAACAATCGATTTGTCAAGAAGGAATACATTGTTACTTTCTGTTCATCTTTTAAACATTGGCGCGCGCACGTGAAATCGCTTTGTCGACGCACGATTGCTCAAGTGCTCATAATCTACTGTATATTATTAAGTAGCGGAAGAATGGAGCTACTTATTGGTTTTATAATGTCCGTCCTTCATAATTTCTACATTTTTTGAGATAGAATGTTGAAATTCGGAATGTAGCTTTTTATGGGCATGCCCATCTGCACTATTTAGTTTGGTTTTGATTGGTACACTGGGATCGGAATTACGAGGGACGGATTCAGGGAGGGCAACATATCTGTGTGCTATTTAGGTACGTAAAGGCGTGAAATTCGGTATCCAGATTCTTCTAGGCTAGATCTACGGTACTATGAAGTTTAAGCCCAATTGTCCCAGGGGGGTCGGATTTGCGGGGGTGGCAGTCACTTGGGCCATAGAACTATGGCAACATAAGGCATGTTATATATCATACGTTCGGAAATGATGAAAAAGGAAAGAAGATACGAGGTTTTTTAGATTTTATACATATTACGTTCGAGAAAATCAATTTTTTTGATTAAAAATCTTTGGGGAGAGGTAAAAAGTGCAGATAAAGGGGTAAAAATAGATGACCGCAGGATCTGCCACTTGCCTTCCCATACTCGGGCGGGGGGGGGGATTAATTTCTTATTAATAAATGTATAAATGTATTTCTGCTTCACTGCTAAAGCTCCTCCTTGGAATGTTTACAAGATTTTATTACATGTGTAATTTATTATGCATAACACCTTGCTAAAATATCTACAACATATTTTTATACACGCAGATCTCTTAAACTGTACAGACTAATGAGATTGATTTGTTCCAAAAAGATACTAATTAAAGAAGCGCTGAAAACACTAATCCACATGAGAATTTTTATTGACTCAGATGTACATTTTGTTCTGATTGGTTGTGCTATTTTATTTGTTTACTGTGGTCAGAAATATTTTGTAATTCGTTGTTGGTTTTAGCTTTGTATTCTGTTTTATATGTGTATTTTATTTGATTGGTTCCTGTATTTTACATATTCGACGTCTCTCTTGTTGATAATCACTCACTGATGAAGGAAATTTGGTTTCCGAGATGTACATCTGGCTCAATAAAAATTCTCATTGTTTTCAGTGTTTCTTTAATTAGTATACTGGTGTCCACAGTTTCTGGCTTTTATTGTTTAATTTGATGTTTCAGATATCACAATTTGAGAGACATTGACTGAAGAAAAGTAAAAAGCCAAAACCAGTGATGTAAGAAGAAATATATGTTTTTGCAATTAAGGGGAATATAAAGAAGTCCCATGAGATTACAGAAAGAAAATAAATTTGATAAAAGATAGTCAGACCCTATAATCGACAGTCTATTAAGGTTTCGATCATTATATTGATCGGATAGGGTAACTCTTACTTCTGGTAACTATATTTATTAAAATTCTTCCTAGCATCTAACAACAGTTCTATCATATCCATCTGTCTATCAGATAAAATGGACTCACTGAATAAACCAGTCGAGTTCTACAGAAGCATGTTTTCTACAAGATTTAAAACAACACTCCCAAAAAAGTTTAATATCAAAATATCCAAACAAGTAGATTTCACTAATGTTCAAATTTGAATGTTTTAAATGTGTAAGAGTTTTGCTTTTCATTCGAATTATTTTAATCTCTTATTCTCTATATTGTCAATTACATGAAAAAGTGTTCTTTTAGACAAACATGCTTTATTTACTTTAATGACCCATTTGATATCAGAGTTTTCACGGGGTGAGATTTTTGCCCATAGATAATATTGTTGTCGTCTTTATTTCTTTCATTAACAACAGTTTACAGTAGCGTAAATTTAATTGAAAAAAATAATATCTTAACAAAATAGAAAGAGAAATATCCCTGAAACTTTGGTAGAGTTCCACTTAAAAGTGAAATCTAAATTACCTTTTCCGTGCTCAAAGATACTTTCGATGGAATTACGAAAGCATCATGACTACAGCAACTTGATATATGAAGATGAAGATGTAAAAAAAAAAAGGGCGACCGAAAAGGGTGAGGATAATTATAGATGAAGGTAATTAATAATGACACGGGTCGTGGATTCAATTACATGTTGGTGTATGCCCTTCAGTGTTTGGTTCATGAATCATAATTCATGTCAGTTCAATTTGGCCTCAGTGGCGAAACATGGATATAAAAATCAAAATAAAAAATTGGCAGTGTGCTCTATCCCAGATTTTTCTTCCCCTCCTGAATATTATTTATAGATCGCACGATTATTAAGTTAAGAAAGCTGGAACGAAAACAATCCTCGTTGTTGATGTGACAAATAAATCAACACTCATCATCAAACAACTTAAAAAGATAATTTGCGTTGTACATGCTTTCGCATTTCACATAGCCTCTTATTATGTATCTGATATTGGTGTTTTATGCATTTAAACAACGGTTTTAAACTAATTTTCATAATATTTCACTCCACTTTTTAATAATAAATTCTTAAATGTAAATTTACAAATCCTGTCACGTCTCAATATCATATAAAAATCAGTTGTTTATTCTATAAAGATAAAATGAAAATTTTATCTAAAGGAATCAAATGAATAAAAGATGGTAAATGAATAACTTAGAAAGAAAAATTTAATAAATTCGTACCATTGTACCTGTTCGAAAGCTGAATACCTGCTTCATCGGCAATCCGAGATAAAAATAGTTAAAAGTGAAAGTATTTTAGAAATAAAATTCAGACTAATGATAAAATACACAGTTTTTAATTTTGTGCAAGAAATCAAATTTTAAATAATTTCCATTATGTAAAAACTTAAAATGTACATTTAATACATTCATGATAAATTAAAATTTTCACATAATGTAAATTATTAAAAAGATAGACTTTTAGATAGTATCTATTTTCCATCAATTAACGTAAATTTTTAATGGAATTTCACAAAAAGAGTGGAACGTTCCACTTACACACAATTGGGTATGAATGATTTTGTTCTGTTAAATAAACCAAAATAAAGCTGATAATTTAAATCTTGTCTTATTTTTACTAATCTCTACATGTGAACAGCGGTTATTTAATATTTGTAAATTAAATGATAATTCATTTCTGACTTTACCTTATCTAGCCATTTAAACCCTTCTAAAATCAAGTTCTAAATTCGTGTATCTTTTGTGTCGAACATCCTAACTGAAGAGCACTTGACTGATCTTGTCTTACCTTTTGTTAGTGGTAGCATTCATTAAGACGACCCATGATTTGCAAATGGCTTAGACTTAAGTACGACGAGTGGCTACTAAGTCAGTTTGTGTTAAACTATATGTACTTATCGATATTTACATAATATTAATATTAGTGACTTTCGAAACTTTACGAATCTTTGAAGGTGTGTTTTAATTGTTGAACAAATTTTCAAATGGCAAAATTGATTTATTATTCCAAGATGTGATCAACTTACACTTATTTAAGGGGAAAAAATCTTTAATCTGAATTATTGTTTTATATTTAATTAGAGGTTTGTCTTAAATAATTATCACTTGCAATTGATCTCCGAAGGAAAAAAATGAGCATCATTGATTTGCGCAAAAGCGTGAATGGAAGATAATCCTAGCGATGTTTGCGCCATCAACAGGTGAGAAAGCCTTTTTTCACCTTCTATAAAGGGGGGGGGGTCCCGCAAAAGGCTGGCCACAGCTTTACTACGTGCGTGTTCTTGAAATTTTTTGATAAAGTCTAAATCAACATGACGCCACATGGCAACGGTTTCTCCATAAAAACATAAATTCTAAATTTACAATATTATTACTTGTCATTTACTTACAAACGAATTGTCAAAGATAATAAATAAACACTGGCTACATTTATCAATAAAGAGTATTAAATAATTTTTTTTTTGTTATTATTGAGAAACCGTTAAAATTCGGACTCATGTTGATCTGGACTTTATTTTACTCAAAATATCCCTAGAACACGTAGCCAAACTAAGGCCATCCTATTGCGGTACACACTGTATCTTAAGAATGCATTGAAACTGAGAGAAACCTTTATTACAGGAATGATTTGTGAGAAGGGGAGAACTCTAAACTTAAAATGCGTATATTATTCTTCAATATATATGTTTAAAATATATTTATGTCTTCAAACATCAATTCTTTCTTTTAGTGAACGGACGTGACGTCTTAAATTTGGGTAATGAGCTCCAAATTATGCTCCTTTCCCTTCCTCTCTGGCCACAGGTGAAGAGAAGGTTTCGTTTTTCATAGTTTTTCCAAAACATGTGGACAGAGTGAAAGGCACCCGGCAGCTGCTTTCTAGAACTGTTTCAGCGAGGCCTTAATAAGATCTTATTTTAGGTTGGGCAGACGGTCCTCTTTGTTCGAACGGGGCAAGTGAAATGATTGTGGGGGCGAAGGAGAAAAGCAACCAAACACCGGCGTTTTTCTCTTTTCCCACCGAAACCGACGCGCCTTCCAACATGGATGCCCTTGTTCCGCTAACAAGAAGGGGGAAGGTATTACAATGAAATACGCGTGCGGAGTTTTTAGAAATTTCGAGAGCCCCCCAACAACTTAAAAGTCTTTCATTCCTTCCATTATTTTTTGCCTTCATCTTTCGACACAGTGAGAAACCCTTAACAAGGGCGTCCATTCTTCCACTTAGCATTTCCTGCTCTTTCCGATCGGAGCGTCAACCGTTACAGGTTGCGTGGGAGTTTGCATCCCATTCAAAGTCGCACAAAAGCTCAGCTGCGTCAAATGAGGTGGGGAATTGATGGGATATGCTGGTACATGGTGGAGGTGGAACCAATCTTTCTCTATTTCCCTTCCACCCCCTCTTCCACTATCCCCCTTATTCAGTCGGTGCTTGGAGGAAAGCTCTTAAAATTGCTTCCAACTGGACCCCAAGTTCCCTCACTCGCCCCTTTCTAACTTTTCTGCTTCTCACTTGAATAGTCGAACAGTGCAGCAATCCAATTTACTTTTCAACTTGAAGGCTTCAGCACAATGTAAATATGCAGGACAGACAGATGCTCATGATCTTATTTAGTCAAACGAGAAACCTGCTTATCATAAAGAGTTTATGGCTCCTTTGAAAAGGTGTTCAGTCATTCGGTAGGTTCTGAAATAAATCAGTAACGAAAGAAGCAACTTGAACATATCCGTAGCTTTTTTTTTCTTTCTTGGACTGTTTCTTAAGAAACGACAACCAATGAATACGGCCGCAGCACGACAAGCGTCTCTCTTTTCCGTTAATTTCTGTTAAGCTTACAATAGTCGTCGTCGCATGTGTTCCATTCATGTAGTCATAATAATGTTCTTTCTTCCGCATGATGTCAAAATAAAAATGATTTTTTTTCTTCAAATTATCATTAATGACTGTCATGTACATTCCTTTTTGCGCTCCCAGCAAAATATATTATCTGTTTTATAAGTTCTACAAATATTTTGTTGAGTATAAAATAACAACCTGTTTAGCATAAAATTAGGTTCTACTGTTTTATATCTCTGTTCGCGACTCTCATATTCTTTAACAGATTTTTAAAGCGTTCTCGCAGGTGCGTTTCGACAGAAACAGAAATAAAAGGAAAAAGTAGGAACATTTTGCTTTTCTGTTTCCAGCAGTGTAACATATATATTCGTACAATTAAAATGAAAATTTATAGATAGCGTCTAAATATTTCCGCGCACTTTATAGCTTAGCAGCATTGGCGAAAGATTCGACCTATCGTCGTAAAGAATCTCTATCTCTTTAGCTAAAATTCAGCGCCAAAAAACAAAGATAGTAACGCATTAGCCTACAGACATTCTAAATGAAAAGTTCATTATTTTTAATGGAAAAAGGTAGTCATTTGACAGGCTCAAAATCGGCTTATAGCTGAGTTTTCAGTAGAAATGCATACAACGAACTGTTTCAGCAGTGATTGTAATAGTTCACATAACTAAGTTGATGTATTTAAGATTCCAACACTTTAAAATTAATTTGTACTTTTTTAATTCTTAAGAGGAATTTGTCTACTACAAATAAAGGTCGCTAAATGGTAAAAATAAAAATGGCAGAGTGATCAAAGTAGCATTCTTGTGTTAATTAAAATATTGTCATTGGATATGTATAAAGTGTAAATCTGAAATAGGGGGGACAAGCTGCAGGGAAATAAACATTTGACTGTAAGTGCTTCGTTGATGAGTTATTCACTACAAAGATACAAAGCCAGACTACATTAATTTCCACAGTCAGCTATGTGCCGCGGAAAATCCACGCGGTATTTGATGCTTGACACAAGCAGCAGTTCAAGATCAATGTTTTGGCTGGTATTGTAAGTGGCTGCCTGATCGGATCACGTTCTAGAAGTATGTCTGATTGGCGAAGTGGACAAGGCGTTCGTCATTAACATGCTTCCAGACCTTCTCGAGAATGTGCTTTTGGACTTTAGAGCAAGAATGTTGTACATGCATGATGGTGCTCCCGCATATTTCAGCCTCAGTTTTCGGGAAACACTAATCACTGCCATGATGATTGTAGTCTGGTTTTGTGTGTTTGTAGTGGAATAAATCATCAACTAAGGAGTTCCAGTTATATATTTATATGATCTTTTTTTATTGTTTTAGTAAAATGCGCAGTTTGCCCCCCTATTTTAGATTCGCCCTGTCTAATAAATACTGTAATATACGAATTAACTAATGTAATATTTTCCCCCTGAATGTTCTCTTACGAAGTGTGTTCTTTTACATGTAAGTTTTGATTTTTCTTTTATAGTCTTTATTAATGTGCTAAAATAAGTTAATCTCTAAAGTGATTTGAAAACAGAAAAGCAACCCAGCAATTAAAGGTACTCAGGATTTTGGAAACAAATTTAACCACATCTACATGATTCTGTATTTCCTGAAGAAAACTATTCTAAATTTGTTGAGGGAAAAAATTCTTCTCCTTGTCATTGATTATTTTTAAGTATCTAGCATTAGTGGAAAAAAAATTCTTTTAGAAAGATAACGCTATTACTACAGTATATTAGTTTTATGCTTGTCACCCTCTTGCTTCTGCTGCAAATCTCTACTGAAGTAGTGGATATTTCAAATTGGCCTTGATTTCCCCTGTGGTTTTTCTTAGCCGTCAGCGTTTGGTCACTTTGGCCTTTCCCATCGTTATTAGGTTGTTTTGTTTCTTTTTTCTCTGTGAAGAGTATGCAGCCAGTGGATTTTGTGGATCTTTTGGAAGGGTGGTAGGATAAAAGCGTCGACAAAAGAAGGTGGCAAGAGGAGGCGTCGGTGTCCTGCCTTGTCGATCGAGTGGACTATGCCGGATTATGCTTCTCACAGTGACCACAATGCGGCGTGACTGAAACGAGGGAATTTGTAGCGCCCGGGGACCTCGACCCCTACAGTTTCAGATCCAATAAATAAAACGAGAGTAGCCTTTGTGCGTCGCTCAGCGTTTCCTCGCACCAAAACAAAGGCTTTAAAGAGGAAGGAGGACCCACTTCTCTTGTAACCTGAGAGGTTCTTATTTCGACCGTTGAAAAGGGAGCCCATTGTCGCGTCCTCGCTTTCTTCTCTCGCAGACTCCCGCAATCGAGAAGAAAATCGCTCAATGATGTTCCCCCCGCTTCCACCCACCTTTCGAAGGGTCATCGGTGGATTCTCCAACTCTTCCCCACCGCCACCATTCCTTCTCTTTCTTCTTTTTTTTCTTCTCTGTCAGCGAGAAGACGACAGGAGAGAGAGAGAGAGAGAGAGAGAGAGAGAGAGACGCCGGCCGGAAGGATGTCGGTGAACGAGTCTCGACGCCCCCATCGGCGTTTCTTTCCCTACGGGGGTGGGCGTAGGGGTAAAAAGGGAAGGAATGAACGAACCCATCCAACGTCACAATCAGGTAAAAGTCTCGCATTGAGGTGCAGAGGAACACGTGCAGCGGGAATGCCAAACTCGCAGGCGGGGTCGCAACCCAACCGGATGCGGCGCTTCTGTGCACCGACTTGGTTCAGCTGTGGGAGAAACAAAAACCGAAGAAAAAATCCGACCAAAAACGGAAAACGACAGAAATACCTTAACCTGCATTTAAAAACAGCGAATCGAACTTTATGATTTATAGATCAATTTCAATTTTTCATATGCTTTAAAAATTAAATAAACTTTCTAGGAATTTAATAACGTCTATACTCTCATAGCCCCTAAAAGATGAGAAATATAGAGTGTCCCAATGTCGGTCTCATGGGGAATATTGGAATGTTGAAGATATAGAATACACATGGTTTAATAAGTAGCCTATAATGTAGTTATAATATAGTCTTTGTTTCAAGTTCGAACGTTGGAATAATTTAACAAGTGAACGAATTGTGTATCGTGCAAGTAAACGAATGTGGATAAAATTGCTATATTGCAGAGACCACGGGTGGAAAGTACACAATGCAAGGATCAAGAGGGACATCAATATGCACCTTTCTTGCTGTAATACTTTTTCTACTTGAAAAAATGCCATAATATTGCTATATTTTACTTACTCATCTACGTGTATCAGTATTTTCTATGAGACCGGACTTTTTCAGTAAGATGAAATAGATTAAGTGAAAATTGGAATTTACTAATAATATGTCGAATATTGAGAGTTTACTTTTATAATTTAACATACGTGTAATGTACAGAAACCAGTTTCTTAGTTGTAATCTTATTAAATACTTATTTGAATAAAGACGGTGAAATTTATAACCAAGTACTGATTTCGCTATTTTGTACGTATCAAATCTGTATTTATTTATTTATTTATTTATTTATTTATTTATTTATTTATTTATTTATTAGTTTCTAGCACTCCATCAGAATAAAAAGAAGTGAACTATGGACAAAAAATAAAAACAGTACAAGCACCCCTCCCAAAAAATATTAAAAATTTGATTGAACATATGGATCTTTAAAAAATAATTGTATCAATCCGGAATGAATCGAATGGTAGAATAAGAACCAAATCGCAAAAAACTATGATTGTATTCGACAGACCAAGGCCCCAAAAGAGCTACGGAAACAAAATAAAAAATTAAATATTATAGTTGATGATTATATTATGATACAAAAACCTTTAACAGTGAAAAAACCCCACAAAAGTTATATAAATTATATTAAAAAAAACAATAATTTGTTTATACTTACTTAATTTTCAAACCCAGCGCTTGCGATCTTCCGCCAACAGGTGCATATGTAGTTATAATTATTCTAATGAGGTTTATGTATCCTAATATAATCATCCAATTTTGCACTGAATGTTTAAATTTCAAGCTCAAAATTTAAAAATATTGAGCTTGCCAAAAAATTTGTTTAAAAAAAAACAAAACAGGCTCGATAAAAGAAATTACTTTTTTCTGAAGTTCGTAAAATGTAAGAAAGTATTAGAGGTAAATGGGAATCGAAGACCTCTCTTCGTAAAGAAATAAGAAGGTTCAAAATGAATATGACGTTAAACGGACAGCTTCTAGAAATGAATACAGACAAACTTCAATTTAAACAGATGAATCATTTTTGTATTTGTTACAGTTAAACCAACATTCCGAATAGCTGAAATATACATACTAAGCGGATGTTCAAATTTACAAAAACAGCGAATAATAGAGTTTAAAAGCTATACGAATATTCTGATAATAAACTTCATCATCGCGAATTAAAAAATTACATAAACTTTAGAACCCAGTAAATAGCCTCGAAAAAATGAAAAAGCTACCATAAATACAATAAAGTATCTCTTCGGCTAACGTCAAAAGATAAAACGAACAGTACTTAACAAAAGGCTCCGGATACAAAATCAGCTGATGATACTTGCTGAAGTCACATCCTTATGAAAGAAAACTAAACCGTCAAATGGGAAGCCAGAAGAAAGTTGGTAAACAACAGGTTGTGATACTGTATTTGCCAATTCCAAAGATGACACAAATTAATCATTAATCAACAATTCGTAGAAGGTTCGGTTTTAAAGTTCATTGTATTAATAGTATATTCTTATTTTTTCGAGGCCATTTATTTGGTTCTAAAGTTTATGTTTTTTTTTTAATTCGCGCGAATAAACATAGATCATAAAATTTTAATTTCTACATGTTTTATTAGTGAGATAATAATTTAGTCTTTTGAGAATTGTAATCTGGTCTCAACGTATTGGTATTTTAAATCGTTTAATGTTTGCTTTTGTTGCACCTGCCAAAAATATCACGCTATAAGACAAACAAGGGACGACGGAAGACTAAAAAATTGACATAAGGTAAAGCCGGGAGAGATGGCGCACCTTTTGGGAAATTGGCCCAGTACCCATACTATTTTGTTTCCATTTGCTCTTTGTACATTTGGTTACCTTGTTTTCGTGTAGCTATATGGAAATAAGCAATACAATGTAATAACGAGAACAAAAAGCAAACACTTGCATTTCCGCGATCTCTCCTACCGGGGTGGGTGAAATGACGCATGCAGGGTGCGAGAGATGGTCAATGATAATACAATGTATTTAATGAGAAAACAATTTATTTTCAATGAAGAAACACATTAATGCACCATTGTGTCCAAGAGGCTCTGTTTGTCTTCCGCTTATAAGTAGTTGGCATCTTCTTCAATCGCTGCAAATGGAAAATAATAATTAAATACATTTGATGAATTATTTAATTAATTTCTTGACTTAAGATCGCTATATCTTGTTACCCCCCTTTTGATCCAATTCGTTATCATTCCCGCAATGTAAGCGTATGTTAATTAAAATGCACCATGCGCTATTTCACCCAGCCCCCTCGTGCGCCATTTCTCCCAAACAGGTGGGTGAGATGGCGCAGCCTTCCTGTTGTACTTCACCATGTATGACATGTACGCCATTATTTTGCCAGCGTATGACATGTACGCCTTTATTTTCCAATATCCCGACATTCGAGTTAAAGTATGTAATACATTGAAACAACAATGTATGCGCTATAGCGAGATTATGAAATATACCCTAGATAACTTTCCACACTTACCGTTACACAGATGAGTGTATATTAAACAGTACAAAACTGTCCGCTTCACTTTCGATGGCGCAGCTCCCTTCTACCAAGACAACTATACCATCAGTGGAGTCTTACTGCGATCTCTTTAGTTGTTACTGAAATAACCCGGATGCGCAATCTCTCCCCCCGCGCCATCTCTCCCGGCTTTACCTTACAATGTGTAGCAAAAGAGCGAACGTAATAATGTATTGATCTATCTATTCATGAAATTGATGAATATCGAAATTTTCTCATTTGTTGTATATGGGTAACAGAAGAGGGAGGAAGACTGCGGTTCATGCTGTTGTTGTATTTTTATTTTTTTTATTTTTAACATCGGTCCATTTACAGAGTGTCCTATTTAATCTGTCAAATTAAAATAATTCAAAAATAGGCATCATATACAAAAGCATTTAAAAATACGTGTTTAATATTTTTAAAAAAGCTATCCGATGATACAAATTTGACCCCCTGAGGGTGGGGGAGGGGGGAACTTTGAAATCTTAAATAGGAACCCCTACTTTTAAAGGTATTTTTAGATTGTACACAACATTTGAGAAATGTTTTATTCTTTGTGTGTTTTCAATTGATCCAACCGTTTAGGAGATAGAGACACTCAAAAATGTAGAACTTTTAAAGTTTTGAACCAAATTTTATCGATGAATACCAAGAGATAGAGGATGGGTCTTAGAGACATTCACATTCTACTTTTTGATGATCTTTAAGAATCCGAAGTCAGAATTTCAAAAATCCAAAACTTTTTAGTACATAATAGCAGATTCTCTACGTGATATAGTAAAAAATTTTGAATTTTTGAAATTCAGACTTCGGATTCTTAAAGATCATCAAAAAGTAGAATGTGAATGTCTTTAAGACCCACCCTCTATCTCTTTGTTTCATCGATAAAATTAGGTTCAAAACTTTAAAAGTTCCGCACTTTTAGTACCTCTATCTCCTAAACGGTTAGATCAATTGATTAAAACATTTTTCAAATGTTGTGTACAATCTGAAAATACCATTAAAAATAAGGGTTCCTATTTAACATATCAAAGTTTTCCCCTCCACCATCCTCAGTGGGTGGGATTGGGGGGTCAAGTTTGGTATCATTGGATAGTCTTTTTAAAAATATAAAACACGTATTCTTTTTTTATTTTTTTGTTTGAGGCATATTTTTGAGTTATTTTGATTTGTCAGATCAAATGGGGCACCCTGTACGATTTGAGCATTAATGCTATATCGATTAATTAGATATGGGGGTTCATCACAGTAACTGTTTTATTCGTTATTTTTTCACAGTAAATCTGGTAACTTTGATAATGAGTTTTCATTAATTAGAAGATATGAAAATGCTAATTTTACAAGATTTTAAAAGTTTTTGGCGCCGAAAACATTTTAGTTGATAAAAATTTGATTATTTCGTTCACAATTCCTGACGAATTCTTTATAAAGTTTCTGAAATTTCAATTTTTTTTTCTTATTCAGCTGAAATTTTCTTTAAAATTTTATAAACATAGGATAAACTCCATTTAAACAAAGTAATGCTAAATACAAACGACGACTGCATGTTAGAATATCTTTTTTTTAAAATTAATTCTTGAAGATTTACAATTGTCGTTTGCATTATCAATAGATTTTTTGTTCGAATCTAGAGACATAGCTTAATTCTGAAATTAAGTACACAATTTACCAAATTATATTTAACATTTTATTTATTATATTTAATTTTTTTATTATGAGAGAATGTGTATGGAGTTTATTTTATAATTATATTGTAAGTAAATGAAATGTATTTCGATGAAAAAAAAAAAATAGATAAAGAGCTACGAATTAATTAAAACTAATTTAATAAATTTGAAGCCTGTACATCTGCCGTAAACTCCCAAGACTTGAATCGAGTTTGAGAAAATGCTTTAATTTCAAAATTCACATTTCAGCTGTTATAATGAAAATGAAAATGCTAACTTTACATAAGACTTCAATTTTTGGCACCAAAAATAATTTTGTTGATAAAAATTTGAAATTCAATTATTTAATTCATACATTAATTTGCTTTATTGGTATTCCGAAAGAGTTCGGCTGAATATTAATCGGCTGCTATACATTATGTTACATCATACGAAGATTAGATTCGTGCACTATCTTCCAAGATAACCTTCGAGAGGTTTGTGTAATAAATGTACGGTGAGTATAAACTTTCTAATTACGGTGAATAAGTAATTAACTTGAAATTACTGAAATAATTGTTTTGAGATCCAATTTTTCTTAAAATAAGTGAAGAAACCACAGTGATACGGAAACAACTTTGTTAGCCTCTGACGATGACGGTATTTCGAAACGCGAAAAGGCAAATAAATAACTTTGTTTCCGTATCACTATGGTTGCTTCACTTATTTTTAATCATTAGCGTGATACTAGTCATGCACATCATCAACGTAATCCAATTTTTTGTTTGTTGAATATTGTTATTTATGAAGGTTTTTAATTACAGATTTTTATTTCATTTGATAAAGTCTGTATATAACGCTTTATATGGAAATTTATTATTTTATTTTTATTTTCCATACTTTTTTATATACTAGTATTTTGATTGCTTCAAGTAGGAGGATGAATTGATTGTGTTTTGTGGAGAATAAAATTTGCATTGTCTTTTCTATGGGTCCGTAATCATGTCTATGAATTAAATATCACATAGACATTACTATACCCTGTCCAACGAAAGTCGGAGTGGGCGTGTTCAGTTAAACTTCCTATTTCAATTGTTAGACATTGTTGATTCTACTTTGGCAACAATGTCTAACAATTGAAATAGGAAGTTTAACTGCACATGTCCACTCCAACTTCCGTTGGACAGAGTATAACAATCTTTTTACTTTCATCTTTAATTTCAAAAAATCTCTAATTACAACATCTGTAAACCTCTGAAGATGATCTCATGATCGAAACGCGTAAGGTGATAATTAAAAATATACGTTCCTGTTATGTTGGACCTTTTTATTTATTTCAATTAAAATAGTAGCAGCAGAAATTATTTATGAAAAATTAATAAATGAATCGAACAAAATTATTCCCAAAAAGAGTAATCCTTTCGACATGAGAGAATTTCTCGCGCTATGACAGGTTTGAACTTAAGAATCTAAGAACCCAAATGTTAAAGCTTTACTTTCGAAATGCATTCAGTTTTTATCTCGTTTATAGTCTACCTGTAAGGTCTGTTTATTTTCAAAGTAAACAGCAAAAGAGCTGGCCGCGTGTTTCTGATTAGACAATTCAAGACAATATATATGTAATGCTGGCGATTCTTGACGGGGACCATGAGGTAAACCGATTCCTTATCGAAATCCTTCAGTATGAGAAATTTCGAATTTTAAGTTTACTGGTTTACTTGTAAATAGTGCAGATGTCCATGTGTGAAATCTTTACCAAAAATTACACAAACACGAAAACAAACAAAACAATGATAATAAGGGATGGTCCAGCCTTAGTTCTTATTGTCTTTCTTTAGTTTCATTGTCATCCTTATCTTCAGTTTAAATATCACTACAAATACAAATTATTCGGTTCAGTCCTATTTTGAGGGCAACATTTAATAAAAATATTTCACGTTTAAAGATTTCCCAGAGTGAGATTTCACAAATCTCCATGTGTTCGTTCACACATTCCAAACGTTAAGTTCTTTTGGTTATTTCCTTTTGCGTTTCTTAATTTCTTCAAATTGTAAAGAAGTGGGGACTGCTTAACTTCTTGGCTTTCATGACAAAATGATTCACGATGTTGTTTTCTCCACAACTTCTCCCCCATCACGTTTTCCGAGCACTTTTCAAGAAACTGTGAACAGGTACGAGTCCTAGAGGAATTTACCTCTGAGAACGGTTCCCACCCATTAGGAGCGTCGCCGATGGATGCCTCGTCTTCATTTTCATTATTGGACGTGGCCGTTCGCATCGCATAATTTCTTCTTTCCCTTCTCTTCTTCGCTCCACTTTCACTCCAATCCAATCGGTTTTCTCTTTTGTTTGGTGGAATTCTCCCACGTTCCGCAAATCTCTCGTCCACATTCCACCTCACGCTCTCGCCCGGTCGCCATTATTTCATCACGCCGGAAGAAAGCGAGGTCTGTAGGTCATGCGCAGTAGAACGACTCATCCGCCACCGGAAACGTCTACTCACGCTTCGGACCTTTTTTTTTTTCCTTCCTCCTTCTTTCCTCCACTGATATCTACAAGTTCACTCGTCTCTCGTGACTTTATCCCATCCCCCTTTCCCGACGCCCCCTCTTCATCTCAATGTCCTCTTTTGATCCTCATCAGGTGGATACGACCTTCCCCACCCCCACCCTTTCCCCCATTCGTTTTTTACTCGTTCTTTGCCCTCAACATCCTCTGGATTTGGTTTCATCTTTACTGTTATCCCTTAAGGTCCCAGGCTCTTCGAAGACAGGATTTATCTCTCGAAGGGATCCGTGCTTTCGAACAAAACCAAGTCTCTCACCTGAGTATTTCATTTTGGCGAAGATTTTCAGTTCCGTAGACTCTTTTCACATCATGCGATTTTCTATAATATTATCGCCAGTATGTCTAAGTGCTTCAAATTTAATCGCTTAATAGATACTGTATAAATTAAAATATAAAGAGCTGAATATTTTTCTTCATAATTAATATTTTTATTATTCTAAAATTTATAATCAATATATGGACGCTTTTAATTAATTGGAGGTAGATGGATAGCTTTCAATGCATCTGTTAACAGAAAATCATATTTTTCTTCAACTGAGGGATCAAATGGATTAAACAGTGGAGCTGGATACATTGTTTTTGTTGATGCCAATTATCTTTACAAATTAACATTATTCGTGATTAATCTAAATGCAGACTTTATAGTAAATTTTAAACCACAAAATAGTCTTTCAGAGCCCAAAAACGACGAAGAAATTATAAATTCATATTGTATGATCATTTTAAAATGTAGGCTAGTTGAATAAGCGTATTATACAGGGTGTTTACGAATTATGTGTACAAATTCACTAATTTTAAGGGTAGCAGAGGACCTTATTTTGGGGGTCACAAATGAATCATTGATATAAAAAATTGTCAAACATTAGGCATGCTTCACTTCCTCATAACATTGTCTCTCTCTCTCTCTCGTTAATGTATTTCCAGAAAGGGAAAAATTAGAAAACTTGATATTTATGGTCGTGACCATGGTTTTTAATAACCAAGTTCTACATGCTAGTAAAATTACAAAAGATGTTCAAACTGTTATCCATGAGTAGCAATGCATGCCTCACAGGGTCTTGTTATTTTTGACACGGCCAAAAATCCCTGCACTGTTTCTTTCATAGTCACTTGCAGCCACAAATTCGTCTGACCAGTTCCTCTTCCGAATCCATAGGAGTATCGTACACCACATTCTTCAAATGTCCCCAGAAGAAGAAATCTAAAGGTCTAAGGATCATATTCAACAGTTTGATTCATATTTATGACGTATGACAATTTTTATGCATCAAGTATTCATTTGCGATTTCCAGTTTATTGGCAAAATATATTCAAAATTAGGTCCTCTACCACCCCTAAAAGTTTGTACACAGAGTTCATAAACACCCTGAGTTCATTGATTTTCTTCATAACACTTTACTATTTACAAAGAAGTGGTATCTTCGTTTTGACTTTACACAGGAAATACGCCTATTTTTTTACAATAGGTGGCATATCAAATTCATATTTTACACGAAAATTTTTGATATTTACTTGAAACGAAAGACCTAAAAATTTAAAACTTTAAAAAATTCGAAAATAATTAAATGTACTAAACAAAATTATACAGATAGCTCTACATAGAGATAGGAAAAAATCAATCAAGTACAAGATTGTGCAAAACATTCATAATTTTGTTTATGTCGAGGCGGCTGTTTGTTAAACCGAAGGAGAAAATCATTGATTCGCATTTTGCAGCACAAAAAGCGAATTCTTCTGCCGTAGCCAACAATGATAACAACTTGTACTCGTATTCTTGTAGGCTATGCTCTTGCAGTGTTATCATCTATATAAAGAAGAATGTTTGTGGGTGGGTGGGTTTGTTTGTTTCTTATACAAATCTATAAGGAAGTTTTATTCCGATCTTGATGAAATTTTGCATATTTCACCTTCAAAGCATGAGGAAGGTCACTGTCTACTTCAGATTTCGAAAAAAAAAAATAATTATCGATAATAAATCGATATTCATGATGATGGTAAGGCATATTAATGAGAAATATCTCATGGCCAACAATGCAAGGCAAAGTTTGCCCAACAATAGGTATCAACAATGATATCAACACGCAATTCACAAACACTCTGCACGGACCAACAATATATGTCTATGAAATTGGTAGTAACTTTACAGTATAACATAGGGACGACAGAGATTCCAACTAGTTTCGCCTTTTATTCCCGGCTTTATCAAGGATAACACAATAATACATTAGACAATAATAATATATGTCTCATGACCAACAATACAAGGCAAAGTTAGTGCAGTATAGATAAGGTTCAATGTGTAACAATGCCTAGAATTTCTCTTATTCAGGCTTTTCTTAGAATTGAGAGTTCTTAGTACTTGACAATTTCTTGAAAAATCTTTAAAAATGATCAGTAACTGGAGATAATGGAGAGTTAGCAGACTATTGAGAAAGAGTGGAAAGCTGACAGAGGAAGCAGTCCTTTAGCTCCGTGCTGTATTGAGCAAATGGTGACCATATCAATAGAAGAATCAGCGACTGCTAGACTACACAAAGTGATGAATGGCCAAGTTTTGCTTCAAGACATCGAGAGAAGAGTAGGAATTGCAAGAACATCAAGTATACATCTAAAGATTACGTGACTAAGAAATTATTTAGACTAGTAGTGGCATACTTGGAGAGGTCCATCCAATGTGAGCCTTTAAAAAAATTTTTTTTGAATTTTCATTAAAAAATTTTACTGTATTAATTCTAAGCGTTTTTATGTGTTTATTTTTAAGATATTTCAAAATTTAATCAAAAAAACAAAGAGTCCGAGCCACGCCGGGGTTATCATCTAGCTTATTTGGTAGCACAGCAGATCCAAACATTTCATAAAAATACATTTGACTATATTCTGAGTGAATGTGAATATTTTGGAAACTGAGATGCTGATAATGCGATGATTGAACGTTCGTTTCCAAGAATTATTAATAATGAGTATCAAAGACGATGCAGTGACAGGACATAAATAAGGCAGCGTCTTTTGAGGAGGAAAAGAAGTCACACGTGTCTCCCTTGAGCTCCCTATCAAACATCCAGACGACTGGCAGAAATTTATATGCCTGGAAAGCAAAGAGAAAGAACGAGTATTGGTCAGAGAAACTCTGCAGCTAAAACAGAAAAATCTATACTGGTATTGGAAACATCTGAACAACGGGAATTTCGAATAGTGCAAGAGGGTATAAGAGCTTCTACGTCAAGGGCAAGAAAAACTTGGATCTAAAGTATCCCGTGATGTTCCCCGGTGTTGAAGATGGATATTATTTTAATCTGAGGCAAGTCAACAAGAGGTAAAAAAAAGTCCCGGTATATCGCCTAGAATTCCTGTCTTTCAGATTTTCTTAGATCGATTGGGTTATTATTTAACAAATTTGGAATTATAATTTAACTTCTTGAGATTGTTCAGTTTACCTACAAGTGTAATTATACCGTTCAACACCGGGTCCTCTGCTAGTTTTTCTATAAATAAGAAACAGCGCGTCTGTGTAGCAATGCATGGAACCTCCAGGCGGGCTTTAAAATTTTGAACTTGTTATATTCAATTATATACGGAATGTGTTTCTGTCTTTTATATTTGTTTCAAATAAATATTTGAAAGCTGCTGTATTTTTCTGAATAATCCTATACATATATGTTTCTTTTTTTTCTTTCCAACATCTCTCCAATTTTTTGTCAAATTAGCTCGACATAATCTCAAGGTTAGAGGATCTGAAATTATTAGAGGTTATTATAAAATGTTGGATAAACCTATGCCCTATATGATTAGGAGAATTCATTATAATGTAACTGGAATCCTGTTTTGGTTATTAGTTATTAGTTACTCTTTAATTTCGTTAGGACGTATACATCTTTTCATCAGATGCTCTTTACTCTTGAATAAAAAGCAATTAAAGCTGATTTCTTATTCAAAGTCACTGCAAAACCGAACTGCATGAATCGTTCGAGATGAAAACCGTGTCTATTGGGTGTTATCGAAGACATCTTGACACAGACACGCCTCCCCTGGAGACTCCTGAAAACCCTTCCCGAGAGTCCAATTGTTTAATACAACTCGTAGACAGATGGGGAATGAGATCCATCATCTCCTTCATTTGAGTCTAATGGTTCTCTCCTCATAGATTATCCCCTCAACTCCCCCTATCACAATCATCGTCCCCTATGTCTGCTTAGCATTCATTCCACGAAATAGACAGAGAGAACGAGTCAGCCAGTGAGCTAGTCAAAGGGTAAGGTGGTCACAAATAGAGAGAAACACGAAAAGGGGTTTTAATTCAACACGTGCACGGACGAGCGATGCGCTGCCTATTGAGGTGGGGGAACTATTGACATGCAAATGAAGGAGGTGACGAGCTACCCAATAGGATAAAGAATATTAATGACTGAGATAAAAAGATGGCAAAGGGAACACCGAGAGGGAGAAAAGTGCCGCTTCTCAAGGTCGAAAGGTAAAAGGATTAAATAAAGACCAAAGGATTCATTTCTTTTGGTCAGAAAAATTACGACCACGAGATAAAAGACAAGCATGGAATTATGAAAACCATTAAAAATTGATGCATTAGGAGAACATAGCGGAAATATTAAATTTGTAGAGCCAAATGGATATCTTTCCCAACGTGAGTTTAAGCGGAAGACGAAACCGGATTAAATATCATCTATTGACAATTCCGTCCACAACAAAGCTTTCCTTCACTTATCCAAAAAAATATAAACCCAGAAGTGAAATAGACCAGTTTTGTAAGCAGAAAAAATTTTCAAGCGGATGTTTTTATATCATTCTAAGGTACATGCGAATACTGGCTAGACAGATAAGCGTTAGGATGATGAGCCCGCATCATTATAACATTTTAACTCTACATAAAATCTACAAGGTATGTACATTGCCAAGAAAATGTTTTTAAACAGGGTGTTGCTACATAGATCAAACAGGTGAAAATTACGCCGGGTGAATTCTACGTAAAAAAAAAATTTTTATCCGTGTTATATTTCTGAAAAAATGGTTAAAAAGTTTCAGGAGCTCTAGTTTTTTTACATTGTTTGCTTTGAAACAAGAGAAGTACCTTGTTTCAGATATAGATGATCTTGACGAAAATGTTTTGCCAGCGCGATATGTTGGCCGACCGTCATAATCGTTATTTTACAAAAAATCTTATCATTGTTACTTTAGTTATTTCAAAGGAAGTAACTTGATGCTCTTCTTTCAGGAAAGATAACAGAATCTTGTACATGACACTGCACGAGATCTCATTTATCTACAAAACTTAGTGTATGTTATCTACACAAAACTTAGTGTAGGCGGCGAATTACAGGACCAGTTTTAATTCATATAATTTACTTTAGCTATGTAAGGGGGTATCACCTGTTGGTTGGAAGCATGCTCGACGACAGTCAACGTTATTGTCATCCAACTAAACAGTTCGACATTATCGAATATCGCTTGCCGGAACAGGGAACAGTATATAGCAAAATTATAAAAGGTTGCAGTTGTGGAAAAATAATAACGGAATCGTGAGGGACGTACTACTTGCCATTGCATCAACTGTGTCGCTTTTTCAATAAAAACTTTTGATGAAAGTGAAGTAACATAAAGACAACTAAATGTTTTATACAAAATGGACTGAACTATTGAATAAACAGAGACTTTAGATATATAACAGCTTTAATAATGAATTAAACGGGGGTTTCTGAATGGTCTATACAGATTTTCAGGATATGTTCCAGGGACCAAAACAAGCAGTAAATGTCATGAACCTGGAGTCGAAAACGCTTCTTTGTAGAGTTAATGTTTGAGGGTTTGAAAGTGACCTGTATTAGAAGAAGAATAACGACAATTTAAAGAACCGTCATAAAGTTCGTACAGCAAGTTTGGAATCTAACGGAGGCCATTTTGAGCATTTGCTATAGCTAATGTGTTTTGTTGTTGGTTTTTCATTGGATATCGCGAAATGTGTTAGTGAATTAAAAATAACCTTTATCTATGATGCCACAGTTTTTTAATGACCTTCGTTGTCTTCTACCCTACATTTTGTTAATGGGCTTTATTTCGCCTTAGAAATAAATCATAAACTTTGCAACTTCTATACGTTTTAACGATAATTTTGTCTACTGCAGGACACCTTCAAACCGTTATAACTCTAAAAAGAAGCGTTTTCGACCCTATGTTCATATGATATTTTCAAGAACATATTCTGAAAGTTTGCGCAGACCATCCTGAAACATCTTAATAAATTTTAAAAAAATCTCCCTTGTCCCCGCTAAATATGAGGCTAAGGGTTCAAATCCGGCTCTGAAAGCATAATCTTTTTCTTTCGGTTTTATAAGTTTTTTATTTATTATCGCCATTGTGTACTGTCGGACTTGGAATACTAAGCTCCCTCGCCTCATTTCGGATGGATTTCTTAAGGCTGAGCTAAAATGCTTCGCAAACACGCTCCACAGTTTCATCGGTTGTGCTTGGACATCCCGATCTTCGATTGTCAAGCATGCTACCAGTCTGTACAATTTTTTTTCTCCTATTTCATCTGATATCATATTATGTGATGTTTTTCTTCCATTTAAATCTTGATTTATTGATTTTATTATTAAGTAGCGGCTGTTGGAGATTTGTGCGGAGAGAGGAATGTTTGTCTCAAGCACAAAGATGTCCATATGTATACTTGAGAGAATCAGGCACGAGATCAGAGGAGTATGATTGATTTGATTGTTTGTGACAACAGGCTGCGTGGTAAAATTGTGGGCACGAGAGCGATGAAGGGTGCAGAGATTGGGACTGACCATTTTCTGGTTGTATCAAGAATGAATCTACTGGGTGGCTGGAGGACAGTAAGAAAGGTGAAAACTGTACGAAAACGAATAAAAGTGGATGATCTGCGCTTGAAGAGAAGCATGTATGAGAGTCTTGTATCTGAACGTCTGGGTCAAATAAATGACAGTATGGATAATGTGGAGAATATGTGGAAGCATATAAAGGATTGTCTGGTGAGTTCTGCGAACGAGGTGTGTGGTGAAGTCAGTTTGGGTCAGATGAAAGGCGATGCATGGTGGAATAAGGATGTTGCAGACATGGTTGCAAAGAAGAAACAGGCATATCTGGGAATGTTGAATGGCAGTGTTAGTGTGGATAAATACAAGAGCTGTAAGAGAGAGTGTGCACAAGTGATTAGAGAGAGTTAGGAGAGAGGGGCGAGAGAAAGAGATGAGAAACTGCAGAATGACTTTGAAGGGAAGAAGAGAATGCTTTGGAAGTATGTTAGAGATATGAGAGGAGGGCAGAAGAGGAATGTGTGTAGTGTGAAGGACAAGAATGGTAAAATGCTGTGGAATGAATCCGATGTAGTTGGTAGGTGGCGGGAATATGTTTCCGAGCTCTTTATGCTTGTGGGAGTTAATGGTGGAAGTGACTAGAATGAAAGTAGAGCGGAGAAGAGAGTGGAGAGTGAGTCGGAAGAAGATGGAATCAGTATGAAAGAAGTTACAAATGCAATTAGCGTTCTGAAGTGTGGTAAAAGCCCTGGAGTAGATGGCGTGACCGCGGAGATGTTAAACTATGGTGGAAAGCAAGTTGTAGAATGGTTGTGGAAGCTATGTGAGTTTTGCTGGATCAGTGGTGTGGTTCCCGAAGATTGGACTAAGGCTATGATTGTTCCCATATATAAGGGTAAGGGTGATAGAAGTGATTGCAAGAAATATAGAGGAATACGTTTGTTGAGTGTAGCGGGGAAGGTTTTTGGAAAAGTTGTGATTGATAGAGTGAAGAGCGTGACTGATGAGAAAGTGCGGGATGTGCAGGGTGGCTTCAGGAGTGGAAGAGGATGCACGGATCAAATTTTTTCGCTGAGAGTAATTGTAGAGAAATATCTCCGTATGAAGAAAAAAGTGTTTTGTGCGTTTGTTGATTTGGAGAACGCGTACGATCGAGTGAATAGGAACGTCCTTTGGAGAGTGCTGAGAGATTATGGTGTGAGTGAAAGACTACTTGGGGCAGTGAAGGCAGTGTATGTGAACAACTCTGCTAGTGTGAGGACAAACGAAGGCTTATCTGAGTAGTTTGCTATAGAGGCAAGGGTGTGTGATGTTCCCGTGGTTATTTAATGTTTTCATGGATGCATGTGTTAGGGCGGCCGGGATTAATGACTTGGGTGTGAAAGTGGGCGATGAGAGTGTGTGCTGTTTATTGTATGCTGATGATGTTGTTATCCTGTCGGAGAGTGAAGAGGATCTTAGGACACTGGTGGTAAAAAGGAACGAGGTGTGCAAGGGGCAGTATATGCGAATAAATGTGGAGAAGACAAACGTAATTGTTTTTGAGCGAGGAGAGGAACAAACGCGATGTATGATTGAGCTGAACGGGGTGAACCTGGAGCAAGTGAATGAGTTTGTGTAATTGGGGAGCATGTTTGAGAGGGACGGGAGCATTGATGGTGAGATATTAAGGAGATTGAATGCTGGTTTGAAGGTCGTAGGCGCACTTGGAAAGTATGCTAGGAATGAGCGTTTATCGAAGAATGCCAAAATGTCTGTTTTTCAGAGCGTGCTTGTACCAACTCTGGAGTGAAACCTGGGTGTGGAATAAGAAGCATAAAAAGCGACTGTGTGCAGTTGAAATGAGGTATCTGAGAGGTGTAGCTGGAGTTACGAGACTTGACTGTATTCCAAATGTTGTAGTGAGAGACGATTGTGGAATGCAACGTAGTGTGGCTGATGTGGTGGCAAAGTCAACGTTGAGGTGGTTTGGACATATGGGACGCATGAATGAGGAACGACTGACGAAACGACTGTATGTTGGTAATGTTGAGGGTGGGCGAGGAAGAGGGAGACCGAGGAAAGAGTGGTTGGTTTGGTTTGATTTGTTTGGTATTAACGTCCTTTTCAACTGCTATGGTCATTTCAGGACGGCGTTATAGGGGCCGCAAATTTTGCCTCTCAAGGGTTCTTTAACGTGCAGCCGGCAAACGACTACACGGGACCAACGGCTTTACTTCCCTTCCGAAGGAAGTGCGTGATCTCAGGATTTCCCCCTGAAAAATCCTCGTCGTCCTCGGCCGGGATCGAACCCGCGTACTCGGGTATCAGAGGCGACCACGCAGGAAAGAGTGGAGAGAGCAGGTGGATGAATATCTGAAGCTATATGGGTCTGAGAGCCTGAACAAGAAACGTGCTTGCATGAAGAACAGAATGACCGTGGAAGAAGCTGAGATGGTGTGTAGAGACCGAAATGTGTGGCGCCGATTGATTGGCGATGTATGATTTGGTTGATCCGTTTTTTTTTGTTTTTTTTATCTTTTTCTTTTCGTGGGCTGCCCACCCTTTTTGTAGGATAGGGGCATGATGTTGATGATGATGATTAAGTAGCGGAAGAATGAAGCTACTTAATGATTTCACAATATCCGTCTATCCCTTTCATAATTTCTGCATTTTTTGAGGTAGAAAGTTGAATTTCGGAATGTAGCTCACCATAGGATTGCCCTACTTCACTGTTTAGTTTGGTTTTGATTGGTGCACTGAGATTAGAGTAACGGGGGTGGAATTAGAGGGAACAAGAGATCTGCGTGGTATGTAAAGGAGTGAAATTCGATATGCAGATTCCTCTAGGCAAGATCTTTATTACTATGAAGCTTGGGCAAAATTGTCCCAGTGAGATCGGAGTTGTGGGGTTGGCAGTCACTTGGTCTTTAGAACTAAGGCAATAAACAGGGTGTTCCAAAATGACCTTTACATCTTTGATCATGTATATTTCAGAAATGGGGATAGGGAGAAAGGTGCAGTTTGCGGCATAATGTTCAAACACACTTAAAGTAATAGCAGCCGTTTAACAGAGTCCAATGCGTGCGCCATCTGTAAAAACGCAGGATATCTCAGCGATATTCCATTTCTTCCCATGTCCGGCCTGGGATGTCCTCATTAACGTTTGCAATTGCTGCTGCGGTGTAAGGTACGAAGATAGTTTCCTTCACAAAGCCCCAAAGAAAGAAAAATCTAATAGGGTTATGTCTAGAGACCTTGGAGGCCAGAAATGGCTCTCCTCTGCCAATCCAGCAATCTGGAAATGTGTCGTCCAAAGCCTTCCTAGCGATCAAGGTCCAGTGAGGAGGGGCACCATCCTGCTGCAGCATGATGTCAGGTTGCAGTTCTTCGACCTGTGGGAATGCAAACTGTTCCAACATGTCCAGATAAACAGTGGAAGTTATTGACGCCTCTGCAAAGAAAAACGGTCCCACCACACGTTTACCTTTGGACTGTCGCGCACAATTAAAAAAAAACACAATTCTAAGTGTGTGCGAACATTATGGCGCAAACCACACCTTTCTACCTATCCCCATTTCTGAAGTATACGTGATCAAAGTTGTAAAAATCATTCTGGAACACCCTGTATGTCATGTGATATGTCATTCGATCAGAAATGATGAGAATCGAAAGAAGACAGAGCTCTTTTACATTTTCTAAATTTCCATATTCGAGAAAATCAATTTTTGATTAAAAAATTGGGGAGTTAAAAGTGCAGATAAAGGGCTAAAAATAGATGACCCTTTACTTCACCAAAGGGATTGGCCCTTCCGCTACTTTCCCCCCCCCCTCCGGGGGGGGGGGGGCGATAATTTCTTGTTATTAATGAATAGTAGCTGAATGTTATCATTATTTTAATAAAAAATAAATCTTTGTACTTTTCCGACTTTACAAAACGTATTTAAAAAATGCCATTAATCTTTATTAAAATTCAGTAATTTTTAGAGAACCCATTTTGACAGAGGATAAAAAACATTACGTGATCTTACACACATATGCGTTCGTATACATTTTCAAACTAAAAAGTGAAATACCGTTCAGATCTCAGAAAGAGATTCAGTAGCCAAGATACAATAATTCCAAATCTATATGCATTCGGTGCTTCATCGTCTTGGTTGATTCATCCTTAAGAACCTGACGAAAAATAAAGAATAAAAAATCTGCAATATATAAATTTGGGATGTCTGAAGAGAACGTAATCTGAACTAAACATTCATGAGGTGGTGAACGAGAAATAGAAAAAGGGTGAAAGGTCATTTTCGATCAAAAGGAAAGAAGGAAACGAGATATGTCGAAGAATTAAGTTCGTGGCTCAGTCGGAAAACAAATTTCGTAAAAGAAAAATTTCCCCCCTTCATTCCTCTTTTTCTTCTATTTTTTTCCATCTACAGAAGGGCTTTAAACCTGTTGATGTTATTGAATAAAAGGTAGTAGGAGGGGGGAAACGGAGAATAAAAAAAAAGTTGTCGGGTGAATTAAAAGGTCACGCGGTCTCCTGGAAAGACTTTTAAAAATTTCAACTGACCTAGAGTTGTTAAAAGAGACGTTAAATCCTCAGGTGGATGAAAACACATGCGCACCCGAGAGAGAAAGATTATGAACACGAACAGAGATCGTTGAAAGCCGGTGAGGAGAAACCCAAAATGTGGTGTGGGAAAAAAAAGTGAAAGAAAAGAGAAGACGGTGGATTTAATTTGAGATCCCGTCGACGACCCATATAGAGTCACCTGGAAAAATTCTCGTTTTCTTTCAAATCTTCTGTATTTAGAGCAAAAGAAAACCAGAATTCGTTTTTATCTTCTATTAAGATAATTTAATCGAATGAACGTAATGGAGACAGGTGATCAGCTGATTGTCCAAAATATCTGTGCTCTAGAAATATCTTTATTTATCAGACATGTTGTATAATTTTGTTGTATATAAATTAATTTAGGCCTAAAATATGGTTCAAATTTTCGCGGACTATTCTAGGATTAATACCAAAATAAATCTAAAAGGCTGGCTTGAACTTACTGAAGCTAGATGAATTTAACTATTTTTGAAGTAACTAAATAAGTTACGTGATTAGTCAACCATAACTAATCCGAAGGTCCTGGTGAAATCGTAACTTTACAATCATAACACCGAACAAGGTAAGTAACGGCAACTTCTCAGCAGGAAACGTGTGCATTGTCCTATTGTCGTAGAGTCGGCGGGACACCTCCGCTTCTAATAATAAGGATCGCGTGCGCTTTATGCACGTGACCCTCTTTCAATTCCAACAGGGCAGCGAATTCTGTTGTTACATCTCATTCATTGTATGCTTCCGAAAGCGCAATGGATGTGGCCTCTATTTTACCTAACCAAATAAATGGGCATTCTTGCTGGTTAGAACGGATGCCGATTGATCACGAAATACAGTATCCAACGTTTAATAAATTTGCAATTTAAAATATTAGTATTTCTTTTCAGTTATGTAATGAACAAATTTGAGTCAACTGTTTTATAAAGCATAAAATTCAAAATAAAAACACATGGAGATATAGTTCCAAATTTAGAGATATGGCCTATGTAAAAGTAAATTTTGTTGAAACCAGGTAAAAAAATATTAAAAAAAATATTCCAATCAATAACTCATAGATTTATTCTCGTCTGAATAGAGACTTAATTCAGAACCTATTCAGATGGTAAAACATTTGAAATGAACGATAAATATGCTTCGAAATCTTATGAAACGACCGACTTCTGCTATTTTATTAAAACTGGATTCAGAAAAATGGAAGGCCATGAAAGAAACAAACTTTATGTCCACCGTAAGAATCAGTATTTCGGAGATGTTGATGAATCTTGACAAAGGTTCTTATCAGACACTGACGCTGTGGAAGCGTTGTCCGATACCGATGCGGAGCTAAACTCTGATTTTCATTTGCACGATTATACGTAAAATGAATATCATCCAACTCGGTGTTTCGATAATGACCTCATGTTAATGGTATTAGAAATGAGCAGGAATTAAGTTGCTTGTTGAAAACATTAATTTACAAAAAAAGCACAAATCCTAATAGGGGTCATTCAAGTATTACGTCACGCTGATTTTTACCATTTTCATATCCCTCTCCCCCTCTCATCACATTTCGTCACGCATGCCTTGACCCTCCCTTAACGTGACATCACAAAATTTTTACCCCCCCCCCATTCTTCATAATACATGTATTGTAAAGAAATAAATTACTTTATAATCATTATACAATTTTCTATTACTTCTAATAGGTTACTAAATTTTTAACTTGATGTTCTCCTTTTTTAATTGTAAATGAAGTAAATTAAAATGATAATAATCAAGGGACATTCTAAATGAGATTCTATTGATATTAAATTTATATTTTCACTATTTTCAATAATTGGAATTATTATTTTTTCCTTATCAACGAACTGCTCATCGATCCATTCCGCCTCATATTTCTTTTCATTGATGTTCATTATGGCTAAAACCGCTTCATTTCGTTTTGTGGCACTACGAGATGGCCGTATTTTTGGCATAATAGGAACTGTGCCACAGCTCTTTTGATGACGCCTCAAATAAGCAAGTGAGGCATGATAGGTGCCACACTTACTACAAATTCTTTTTCTTGTTTCATTTTTCAGTGATGGAATGCTAAATCGTATATGGTATTTCATTAAATTCAACAAATAATGGATTTTATTTTAACAAAGTGTTTTGCAAAATGCTACTTATAAAAACAGATGGTTAGTTTCCATTATCTTCTGCTATGTTGAGTCCTGCATCATCAGTCCTGAAAATGAGCACTGAAGGAGGTAGAAAGCAATTTGGCATTATTCTCAATGAGCTTCGAAACTGTGAACAACATTGCTGATCTGTCAAGAAAGGTAACAACTTATTTGCAGGGGCTGTATTGGGACTTGGGATAAACAAAAACCTACGGACATAGTGTTTGATCCCCCTCTCTAGACATTGGACTGCCTCTGAAGTGACCGTGACGTGACGTAGTGTTTGATCCCTCTCCCTCCCCCTCGTCACATATCGTCACAGAATGACAACCCCCCTCCCCCACCTAGCAACGTGACGTAATACTTGAATGACCCCATACCTACTATTTAAACTTGAAAATAGTTATTTTGCGAAGGTGATAGTTATTTTGCGAAGGTGATAGTTAAATGCGTCCTAACTCGTGAAGGATGCGTTTCAGGACTAAAGTTTATGGAAACTGCTTTCATCTGTATTCGAAATCCTAATCCCTGATTTTGACCAATTATTTCAGAACCACTCTGTATAGTTGAATAATTGCTTTGAACTATACACCGATTTAAAATTCTCGTAAAAGTCATAAAGTTTCTCTATCAGATGATAAATCATTTCCTTGCTTAAAAAGGGAAAGTGAAATTATTAAATTATCGTAAGCATCACTTAAAGTAAAATGTTGCTTCGAGTTTGGAGTAAGAATACTTTCTTAGAATTAAAAATAATGCATGATATTTACACCCTAAATATGATAACTAGTTCTAATAAACCCTCAGCTGCAGACACTTGGAAAAGTAGCAGAAGTAAAAAGTTAAAACTTTCACTAGATAATTTATATGTCCACCCGCCATAATTTGATGCCTGTGTATAACGATTAAGCTGTAAATTTGGAGATTAACCTACTATAGATGGAATGCCTACCAAATGAAATCGGTCAGCGGTTTTAAAGATATCGTGCTTTCGCTAATTAATAAAACTATTAATTTCAACGTTCAAAGCATTATTTTTACAATAGATTTCTTAAATTAGGTATCTCTATCTTTTGGGATGAAATAACAGATATAAATGACCGATAATTCAATGTGCTTAATTACTTAGATGTCCATAGAAAAAGTTTTATTTCCCCAAGGAAGATAATGGAGCATCTCGAAATATCCACAGCGATTGTTTTGTTCAGTGACTTTAGTAATACCAACACCTCCTAAAAAAGAAAGCCTGTGCACTGAAAATTCATAAATGTTACATTATCATAAAAAGGCATTGTTAATCTTATTTCTGCCAATAATAAGGTCTAAATTATGACTTCTTATGATCATGTAACAATGTATGAATTTTCAATGGACTGGCTTTCTTTCTAGGAGGTGTTGGTAATACACTGGAGACAATGAAATTTTTTCGGCGAATCCAACAGTAATACAAATTAAAAGTTTGCTCATCAGTCAGCAAGTTATGCGTAGCTCCTTTAAATTATCATTCTTTTACGGTTGAGCAAAGAGCTTGAAATCTGTGCAAAACTCGTTACTTTTTATATTAAAGTATCAGAGATGAGCAAGTGATTTATGTCATTTATTTGGAATTCTTCTTTTGTGAGTCTGTCTGTCTGAAGTTTTTACGTGACGCGACACTCAATAAGGGAGAAGAGAGAGGGACGAAGAGAGGGCAAATCAGCTGTGAATAAGAATCTTCAAGGACCCATCGATCAGGAAGCCATCGACACTGTCACAAGTCCCCATTGAGATAGCCAACCCCTTCGAGCAGACGGTCTGTTTTGATCCACACAACAAGGGTGGAGGGTAGGAGGATCTCGCCATCAAAAGGGTAGCATGACAAAGATATATACTGTAACAAACGTGACATAAAGAACATAGTTTTTTTCCTCCTTCTCTTTTTCAATATTGCAACTTTCGAGAGATTATTGCCACTTTTACGCTATTTATATCGTAATAATGGCAATTGAGCCAGTTTGAAAAACTTATTAGTACGTGTATCAACGAAGTCATTCAGAATTGCAGCAGAAAAGTGGTTTCTAACCTTCAAAAAATTTTTGCGCACTCCTAAGTGTCTCCGCAGTTGAATATTGAATAAATTTTATGTGCCTGTATGATGAAATTAGGATAATTAGAGTACAAGTTAAAATTCAAAGGAGTATCTAATCGTACGATAATTCAAAAATAAAGGAAGAGATAAACCATTCAATATAGAATACTTGGTTTTATTCGTCCCCAAATATCTCATATGGGATCATTAAATTCTATCCAGGAAAGTTAATGTTTAGGACGGATATAATGAAATCTCGATTAATAGTCGTTTAAAATATACAGGGTGATTCAGAAAGGTAGGTCAAGAATGAAATACCATGTACAGTTTGTAGCGGGGAACAAAATTTTTTCCTATAAACATGGGTCCAGAAATGCACCCTTACAGAGATAATGCAACTTATAAGAGGTAGGAATGACATTACAGTAGGTGTTCAAAATGCCGACCCTGAGCCGCCATGCAGGTGTCTAGTCTGCGGACGAGATTCTCGCGAACTCTGGTGAAGATGTGGGTGATCACAGTCTGGAAAAAGCTGTTGATAAATCCTTTCCGCTTCAGTAGCATTACCCTGTGCCTCGCCGTAGACGAGATGCATGTCAAGCGATCCATTGTACGACAATGGAGTTACATGTTTCGTTTCCCTCTTTAAAGGAGATAACACGAACAATTTACATGTTTAGATCCTAATTTACATGGACCCTACATTGCCGTCCGGGTAACGCACATCCATTCCTACCTCGTACAAGTTGCATTATCTCTGTAAGGATGCATTTCCGGACCCATGTTTATAAGAAAAATATTGTTCCCCGTACAAACTGTACATGGTATTTCATTCTTGACCTACATTTCTGAATCACCCTGTATATATGCTGTGCATGCATTATCATTTCATTTTGGGGGAGAGGAAGCTTGATTTTAAGCAAGATTCATAACATACGAGATACAATACCTTGTAATATTAAACTGTATTATTACTGCCGATAAATAGCATTTTTATGTAGCAGATAAAATCTTGATGTGCATCGATAGGACTTAGTAATCCAATAGAGTTATTAAGTGTTTTATTCACAAAACACTGTGATAGTGATCTTGGGATAGCCTGTTTAGTGCTCAAGTACCATTAACTCTTCGTTCTGAATTAGCAATCAGGGTCAGAGACCATCAATAAGGTCTCTGATCAGGGGGTTTGTAATTAAGCTGGCACATTTCAGAGTCATCTATCAAGTGGAGTGGCTCAAAATTTGTTGGGGGGACTAGGTAAGGCTGTTGTTGCAAATGTTGTCGGTAGGGGATATGTGACGCTGCTGTAGCCTAGTTAGGCGATAAATACTACTGGCTGGATGAGATAATTTTGATACAGTAAGAGTACCACTACACAAAGGTTGCTCAGCAGCTGTTGCGGTATCTCTGCAACGACGAAAGAAATCATCATTCTCACTTTTCCGATTTCGTGGCCACCTCAGCCGCCATCCGAATCTCCATGAGACTTTTACCTGTGGAGTCAATTGAAATCCAAGTTCTATCTCGGCGAAGTCCCGAACCTTGAACGATAACGTATCACGGACTGCGATGAACATTTTTTCGGATATGTTACGTTCGGCTGTTAAAAATGTTGTGGAAAGGATGCAAAATATAGGCCACTAAAATTTGACCACATTGAAACGTCATCCTCGCAAGGCTAGACGTCATTGACTGTGCTGAGTGAAACGTCATATTTCGGTTCAAATCCCATACCAAAGTGGGTGCCATTCCGCTACAAAATGGCTGCGAATTGTCAATTTAATAACAAACACCCAACATGTAAATCTGGCAACAACAAGCTGTTTACAATTTCTTGTCCAATTTTGACAAAATTCCGAATTGCCTTGAAAGAAACGTCCCCATTCCGACTCATGTGCATCAAGTTATTTATTTGCAATATTTGCTGTGTTCATAAATATACACGTGATACCATCGCACAGACTGTTACGTAATACGATTGTGAAAACGAATTCTTAAAGGCATATTGATAGCCGTGGCAGCGATGACAGGCATATAAATTCAACTCTCAGATCGCAAAAACACAGTAATAGAAAATACTTTTAAAAACGAAATGTTTCACTATTGAAGCTGTTGGAACCATTGTCTAATGCTTTTAATATGCAGATAAATATACAATATTAATCTCGAAATTATAATCCTTTTTCTAATAAACAAGTTAGTCTTTGTGCTCGTTAATGAGGAACTGATTCGTTCAGTAAAGCTACTCGTAATAATACATGTATAATTGCACAATATAAACTACTGGAATTAATGCGATTTGAAAATTTATTCTTAATTGAATAATAATCCTCTTGTTTTGATTTCAGCACATAAAAAATCCCTTACAAAAGGGCCTATACATATAAGACTAAAAATTTTTATTTAACAGATAAACCTAGAACAGTCTTTGTGCTTTAACTTGATACAGAATTTTGCATGGCATAAAAAATGTACGCCACCTGAAAACTGATCATCACTTTTGTTCATCCTTTGATCAAGTTGGACGGCAGAAGAGAAAGGAGAAGGGAGGAAGGGTAATTTTTTCCGCTAGCCGAATTATCGGGCGATGATTCTCTAACCGGTTCAGGGATTCCTTTCAAAATGGAATGCAGCCCTTTAAAAGAAACGTTAACATTTTTCTAGTGCTTCAAGATCATTTATCCTCCTTGCCGATTCAATAAAGCTAATTAGCTACAGTCATGGTAAACGGATCTTATCAATTTCACAATAGTTAGCGTCAGGTTTACGTATCCACTGAACAATTTTAATGTAATTATGTCTAAATTTAATGTTAACAATATATTATCCAAAAAGAGAACAGTTTCATCCATGTTTTAACCTAGATCGTAAATGGACCAGGAACAAACGGTAGCTTCGACCACAATGGTGACAGCACTTGTGGAACATTTGTCAACAGACACTCCCCCTTCTTCTACCTGTAATGGATTGGAGAAGAGCAACGCACAGTGTTCTCCAAAGATCTTTTCTTTCCCCCTTCTTTTGGGGGTTTTCTGTCGCAACAAAAGCCCCCCGGTCACCCCCCCCCGTCCTCCCTCCCTCCATCTTCTCGTGTTCGGCACCCGGAGGTCACCGATCTTGGCGACTCTCTTTAGTAAATCCTCGAATTTCGCACCGATTATGCGAACCGTTTCGCTGACAGGTTGAACCGTCGTTCGCTAAATGCTCCTGCACGACTGGAAGTAGGTTGCACGTGCAACGGAAGTCAAGATTAGAAGCTTTTACTCCGAGTTCCCCCGTGAACTTCCGTTGTGAAACGGGATATCTTCTCCACCTGAACAATTGGAATTACCTGCCCAAGTTGGACTGGGTGGAAGGGAAATACAACATTTATGTAAACGAGCTTTAATCATTTTTAATAAAAAAAAGGAGATTTTGTGTAACAAAAGAAATGCACCCATGAATCCCTATATTAAATTTCTGATAATCCTGTTTCACTTGCTGCAGATAAGTGGCACCTTTAAAATGGTGCATTTGTTAAATGTCTATGCATTGTCATGTCTGTCCAACCTAACTGACAACAATCCGCTTCCTAGTTTGAAATTTTTGTCTAACATTTAATTATATAGCCCACTCTGGTCTTCTAGTTTACTAAAGAATTTTTCTACTAGCCAGACAAAGAAAATAGAGTTGCATAGCTTTTAAAAGTAATTAATTAAGTTATTTTGTAAGATGTCAGGCGAAATCATATTTATAACAAACACCCAATTGTCCTTATTACTCCAACTATGATGTCTCATTATAAGGAGATTATTAACGGCGTTGAATAAGGAAGGATTATAAAAATATTTATGCCACTTTTACACAATCGCTCAAAACTTTAAGCTATTACAATAGTCAGTTATAGGTGGGGTTTTTTTCAAAAATAAAGGAAGTCTTTGTAAAAAAGAAAAAGACAGTCAAATCTTACTCGATAGAAAAACTGGATTACCAGAATTGAAATCAACACCAAAAATGCCATAAAAAATTACCCTTTGGTGTCCATTTAAGAATCAAAAATAGTTAAATTTTACTATCAAGTTTACTTATTTTCAGTCAGGCCTAGCTCTAATTAGATAACAATGAAGTGTGCTTTCAAAATAGATATTCCATAAATACATTAATGATATTATTGCAGAGCTTATTTATACTGAAGAATATATAATAAATTGTATTATATCATATAAATCATTGAAATATATAAGTCAATACAAAGTCAATTAATGTCCTAGAAAGACTTTGTATTTCTTATTTCCAGATATTTGATTTATTATCTATTTCTGAAATTCACCGTCGTGTCATTAGGAACTTTTCGAACTTCTAGCATTTCAATACATATCTTGGAAAAAAATTTATTGAAATTCTTAGGTTTATAACTATAATGAAAAATGTAATAGAAAATTTTATTTTAATATTGATAAGTTCCGAAAAGGTTAAGATAATCCAGGAGTCGGATAATCGATAAATTATTTCATGAACAGAAAAAACAAATGAACATTGGAAACACGTGTATGAACTATTAGTACTCCGGTTTTTTCCAAGAAAGAATTTGGATAATTTTTTCCGGCGATATGCGAAAAACTTGAAAAACCTCGCAGACAAATCGTGTACCCTAGAAATATCGGGACGAACTAAGAAAATGTATTTATTGTACTTGTCTATTTTATCATTTATTACCATAAAACATACACAAAACAATTATAAAAAGTTAAAATTTATCAAACTTCACATACACAAATTAATAGAGGCTGTATAATGGCATCATTCGCAGTCGAGAGAAATGTAATGAAACCGTAAAAATGTACTATCAAATCATAATTATAAAAAAACAATTAACTGTAAAAATAATTGCATTTTATCGTACACATAATTAATAATGGGTGTGTACTCCATCACAATACAGTCTGCTTGGGCGCAATAGTCTGCATTACGTTTTTGTTGACTACAGATGTTTAATCATTTGCATCCTTAATCAAGAGGAATTTGCATACCAAATTTCGTCTTGATCAGAGTATTTTTATCTGCTACTTCGATTTTCTTTTGCAAAAGAGTGGGCATTTTCGGTATAGCTATAAATGTCACTTAAGTATACTCCGAGGCTACCGAGAAAGACAGGCTCCGGCACTAAAAAGTCACCTGATCAAATAGGTCTAGCAACAATCCAACCTTCATTGTTTCCAACAAACGAAAAAACACTGATTGTTAAAATACAAGATGGAAACAATGAAGGTTACATTGTTACTAACCTATCTTGGTCAGGTGACTTTTCAGTGCCAGAGCCTGTCTTTCTCGTTAGCCTCGAGTATACTCTGTCCTGTCCAACGAAAGTTTGACTGACAGTGAGTGTGTCTAATTAAATTTCCAATTTCAATTGTTGTAAAGTAATATTAACAATGACTCTTTCGTCGGCTGCAGTTCTGATTGTTGTACCTCTGGCCTACAATTGAAGAGAGTTAATTTTTGAAATTAACTCATTTACGTTTTTGCTAAATTATCCTGTCAAAATTGTTCCAAATAATATTCATTATAAAGACTAAAATACTGGAAATACTCGGACTCACCGATTTTGATAAAAAAAATATTTCTACGTGTAGCTTTCACCAAATTAAATACCCATGCAAAGCCATTCGATGCACTTCTCAAAATTTTCCGAGAAAAAACTCATGAAATTTGTTATAATTGACGACACTTTATATATGCCTGAATTGTAGCATAGATTTTTCTTGCGTTCAGATGGGCTAGTGGTAAAACGCTATAATTCTGTTTTCTAGGTACGGATTTAAATCCTGTCTCTTCGTAATTATTTTTAGCATGTGCTGGAATGTGTAATTTATTTATGTGTAAATAAATTTCCAATTTTCCAATTTGCTACCATCATTTTTTTATAAAATGCATATACGAATTATTATAATTAATAATACACAGTGATAAATGAGCATTAAAAAAAGTTTATTATCCACATTTAATTATTTTAATAACCACCGCATTCTTAGTTCGCCAGTATCAACTGGTCGCCAACCTCCGATAGGAGATGGCACATTAAGAAAAAGCAGATAAATTATTCAACTATTGAGATGACATTTAACTCACACAAAGATTAAAATAATTATTGCACAATATACATACTATTAAATATAATGCATCAGATTGGTATCAATCACCCTTCATTAACATTTTTAACTAGCACACTATGATTAGTCACCAAAATTATAATTTCCTATTTCTAGGAGCAGAAGTTTGTTATGAACGAAATTAACAACAACAACGTGAAATGTACATCTGGGTCATTAAAATATCTCATTGTGGAATTGTGGTTTCGTGTTGTTGTTTACTGAAAGTGGTGTCTACAATTTTTGGCGTATATCGTTCATATTACCTCTGTCTTTATCTATACGTGAATTATAACTTTTTGTGGGTTTTTTTTTTAAAAAAAGGAAATAAATTGAAAGGTTATTACAAATTACATTTATGTAAAAATAACCTTAGAAAGTCGGAAATTTTAGATTAGAATAATTCTTATATTTATTTTATAAAAAAATGAACAAATTCATGACAGAGCAGCAAATACAGGTATTTGATTTGCCAGGGAATTCTCCGGGCGTAAATCCATTGAAAATTTGTGGGCTATAGGCAAAAGTCGCATTCGTGCTGGGGACTGTACGACTATAGAGAAGCTCATTCGGGCGCTGAGTTTCAAATGCTGCTTAAATATAGGGGTCATATCCGTTATTAATGTACGTACATGTGAGTTTTGTACAAGGAACTAATAAATTCTTTGTTTGCTTCAATTAATTTGCACAAGGGAGTATATACTGCTATAGAGTAATACCCTGCTTCGCTCTAGTTGATTGAATATTGACAGGTTGTTTTTATATAAATATCTATATATTTAAGTTCCAATGGTGATTCTTTTGACAGCTCGTTGGAGAAAACTACTTCATATCTAAACTTCATTTTGGTCTTAAATGAAAGATCTTACTCTGTAGATTTCTAAAAATTAGTTTTTGTGTCCATAATTACTATTAATGAACGGTAATTTACAATTAAAAATTCCTCTTACAGTGAACGGATTGTTTTAAATCTTCTTCTGTGAAATATTAATTTGATTTATGGAGTTAATTCAGCCCCAGTCTGATCCAGAAATTACCTGTTAATCTAATGTGAGTTCAATTTTTTATAAGCACAGTTTACTTTAATTACTGGATTTTCAGGAACACAATAATATTAATACTTTTTCGTCACAAGAAAAAGTTCTTCCCCTCAATATCACTTGGTTACCACACAGTTGTTTGCCATCAAATTTTGACGGGGTTCCATCTAGTCTAGGATAAATTTTTATTACCCACCAATTTTGAAGTAGGAATTTTCCGACAAAGTTATCATATGCGATATCAATTAACCAATCCAGGATCACACGTTTACTAATAACACAGTTGCAACTGTGATTTTGGATTGTATCTTTATTCACTGCCAACTTTCTATGTATTTTTCCACGAATTGGTTCCTTTGATAAAGTTCGCGATTTTACCGGAAATGGAGACATCCTTACTCTCAATGTAGTCCATACAATTAAAGAATTCTTCTTAAGAAGTAGAAGAAATCTAAACCGATGGGAAATACGTTTGGGATTCGGACGTGTCTATTTGCATATAGACGCGTCTACTTGACTTTGCCTTTGTGAGATTTTTTTAATCGTTTTGTTCATGTGTTTCCTGAAGAGATCCCTTCTTCCCGTAGCACCGCTTCATTCGATATTCATCGCGAGATTCCTACTGGTTTTTGTTTATTTTTCTTTTCTTAATGCGCAATGTAGCAATTGGTCGTCCGCCGGCCAATGCAGGCCAAGATTATACTGGGTGGTAGTGTAGAGAGAAAGGGAGGGAGGAACAAAAATATTTCCAAAGAGAATTATCGGGGATGACTCAAAGCACAGAGGAAAAAAAGAAGGGCAATGAAAGGAGGATAGAACTGGTGGAATTCAAATCGTAGAAAAGAATAAGGGAAGGAGGGGGGGTTGAGGATGAGAGGCGTCTCATGTAAAGAGGTGATGATGCTGGCGGTGCAAGTGGCTCAAGGAAATCGCCCCACTCATCACCATCGTCCGTCTATCTGCGAATACCTGCATAACAATATGGTGGCTCTTGAGAAAAAAATCACGAGGAGGGGATTTTATGGATGGGTGGGTGGTCTGTGCCCAAAATGAATAGAGCGGAATGGGGGAGAAAAGGAACAGCCAAAAATGGAAGGGACGAAGAAGAGAAAAAAAACGAAGTTAATAACAATCGCAATGACTGTTCTTCAACCTGATCTCTTCTCGCTGATCTTCTAAGTGGATTGGCAAAAACAGCCGCCCCCTCTTCACTGACAGAACCCAATGGATGGAGCAACCGCGGAGCAATAAACGACTGCCCTGTTGCCTAGCAACCGCGATAACAATCTACCACAATCGTCGGGGTTCTTATTTCGACGACATTCCAAAGGCCCAACAATAAACACTCCCGATACCTGACCTTTGGCATTGGCCGCCATGCTGATGGCTTCCCTTCAAAACCTCAGCTGCGTGCGCTCCCATTCTACTCGCGGACAAAAAAAGAATGTTCACGGGACAGAAAAGGAAAGCACAAAAGGGGACTAGGGGAGGAAGAAAATGCGATCACCCTGGGAGACATTTCAGAAGCAAAGGAAGAGGAAGAAGAGGAAGGTGAGCTTGGAGAAAGGGTTATACGTTCAACTACATGTCGTCGAGATCGCCAGAATCCAAATGCTCATGCACAACAATGCTCTACTTGCCGCGGCTTCCGTCGATTTTAGATACCCCCGAAACCATTTCAGGGCTTATTAACTGGTTGTTGCATTGTCCTTGGTGCTTACGATGAAAGAAATCGATATGATTTTATGCCATGCATAATATCAAAACCCCAGTTTTTCTCCTTCTTCTGCGTTTAACTCTTTAGACAATTACCCGTTCATTAGGAAAAAATGATAGATTACATGCTAATCTGCTGTGGCTATGGAAGATTTAAAGCGTGCATACGCATGAATTCCTTATTTTATAAAATAACTTTCATCATAGAGATACTTTTTAATTTTGTTTTTTGCCGCTAGTAGCGCAGAAACTCCCTATCATCATTTTACTGACAGTTTACATAGTTTATATTAGCATAAGCCTATTCTCTAGAAAATTGTAAACAGCTTTCATTTATCAGGTATGTAAATATGAAACAGGAATTTTTGTATAGAAAATACACCTTTATTGTATGAAAATGATAAAAAATAGTTTCTTCGAAGTATTGACCATCGCTGGCTATACATTTTTTCCACCTGTCTGACAATTTGTGGATGCCACGCCAAAAAAATTGTTGCTCTTTTGAGGTAAACCAGTCATCGAGCCATTTTCGTACATTTTCGTAAGAAGTGAAGCGCTGCTCAGCAAGTGCATGTCCCATCAATACAAATAACTAGTAATCAGACGGAGCCAAGTCTGGTGAGTAAGCCGCATGCGAAAGTATTTCCCAACTAAACGCTCAATCGTTTCCTTGAGCAATTTTTCTGTGTGATGGTGCATTATCGTGAAGCAAAATCACTTTGTGTTGCCTTTTTTGATCTTCTGGTCGTTTTTCACGCAAAGCTTGATTCAAATCGATCATTTGTTGTCGGTAGTGTTCAGTATTAACGGTTTCGCCAGGTTTCAGCAACTCATAATTGATCACTTTGTGTCTTCCACGTTCTTCGTTTCTCACGTCAAAATCGCCACTTTTGAATTTTTTAAACCACTCAAATCACTGTGATATATCAAGTGCTCACCGTAAGCTTTGACAAGCATTCGATGCGATTCTTCAGCAGTTTTCTTCAAATGGTAACAGAAAATCAATGTTTCCAGGCACAAAATCGGACATGTTCAATGCTGTTAAAAACTATGCTGTTGTATGAAACTTGTATTGTTGTGAGTCAGGGCCGTATCCAGGGGAGGGGGGGGGGGGTGAGGGGGCTGCAGCTCCCCCCGAAATTGGCCACCATGTCAACTAAATCTGTTATCCCCCCGAAATTGGCTGCAGCTCCCCCCGAAATTGGCGTAATCAGATGTCACAGTAAGAAAATGGCGCCAACGACGCCGTTTGACGGCAACTACATTGACAGCTAAGGCCATCTGTGGGCAAATTCCGGTTTCATATTTACAGATCTGGTATAAGGCGTCAATTATCTTTTTTTTCCTGTTGATAAAAAATAAATATTCCGCAACAGAATACAGATTTTTTTTAAAATTATTTATATAGGGTATTTTTAAAATATTTATTATCGACTTATTGTTAATTTGAAAAATGCCGATAGCTTAAAAAGATTTAAAGAAAATCTTGTAATGGCAAATAGTTATTTTATTATGTTCAAATTTTTTGGGATATAGGATACTGAGAAAATTATGTTCAAGTAAGCGGCGATTTTCATTTATTCTTAACTACTCAGTTTACGATTTGGAAAGTGGCCTGAAAGAGGCCGTTCAAGTATTACGTAACGCAGTTTGGGGGGAAGGGATCTTGTAAAACGTTACGGTGCGTTACAGGGGAGGGAGGGGGGGGGGTCAAGCAACGCGTTATGTAACATTAAGCTTTTGTTAAAATTAAAAAACCGAGCAAGTGCGAGTCGGACTCGCGCACCGAGGGTTCCGTACCAACACACAATAAATTTGTGTTATGTATTTACCAAAAAATTGTGTTTTCTTTCATTTAGTTCGGGACCCTTAGCATGTATAATAGTTGTCGATTTTCTGGTTTCCAAATGCAGCAGTTGTGTGTATTCACTGCGCCGTCCAAGTGAAAATGCGCTTCGTCTGCCTAGAGGATATTCCACGCCATTCTACATTGGCTTCAACGCGAGCGAGAAACCGAAATGAGAACTAGAGTCGATCATCACAATCATGTGGAAGCACCTGCTGCACAAGTGAAAGTTTGTACGGATAATATCACAGGATATTCTGCATGATCTTATGGATAGTTGAACGTGGCCTATCCAACACTGCTACACGCCGGAGACATATGCTACATGGGAGTTTGCAGCTCTGTCCTCTTCCACCTGAATCGAAACCTCCTCTAATGCGTCTGCAGATACGGGTTTCACATCCCCTTCCTTTGCCAGCACGAACTGACAATGGTCCTGTTTCTTCAAATTTCCTTATCATTTTCCGAAGGTTTTTCACATTCACGGAACTATTTCGCATCCCCTTCAAAGTCCGAAATTTCCGTAGAGCAGCTACTGCGGAATTACTGTTTTGGTAAAATAATTTAACTCAACAACGCGCGATCTTGTAAACTTAACATCACTGTGAGCGGCATACACATTGAACACAGATCTCCGAGAATGTTCTTCGGTTTTATACAGTAGGTAACGCATCTCCAGTTAATAATTATTATTATTTACTTGTGAGTTCATGAACTTTCGGATAGTTTGGAGTGGAGAAATTCTCGATCTGCGGGCCAGGTTCCCGTCTCCCATTGGGCTTTCAACCGTGACAACTTGGTTGTCTTTAAGACACCTTGAGACAGCTTGGCTGTCCGTGGTGTCTGCGATAGCCTAATTGGTAGAGGCATCGGCCATGATAGTCGAGGATCCTGGTTCGAATCCGGGTCGCAGAATTTTTCCTTCCATTTTTCAATTGAAAAATCATTACCTATGCTTGGAGGCGCATCGCCAGTTAATAATTATTATTATTTAACTATAGGTATTTAGAGTGCCTTTATATCCAGACTGTGGCCATGAGAGGCACGGCAGCCATGTTGTGTCCAACCCGTCATATATTATAGCAAAATCAAACAGATTTTAGAGCATAGAATAAAGAAAAAAAATTACTATGTGGCATTAAAAAAATTTTGAATTAGCTATGTAATTCAATAAACCGAAGACAAATGTACACTTTTAATTATTAGAAAAATTATAAAATGAAAATTTATTTTTTGGTTTCTTCTCATATGAACAAAGTTACTTGTTTTAATTAATTAAAGAGGTATAAATGCTAATCATTGTTTATTGATTTTTTTGTAATTAATTATTCCTTTTTGAATTATATAAATTCAAAGAAATTAAATTAAATTCATAATAAATTAAATTAAAAACTAACATAATTAATATGTAATTTTAATGGTATTAATTAAATTATATAGGTAACAAATAAATAACATTTATTACTATCAATATATGCTATCTATCCAAAAGTAATGGACACTTTCGATTTTAGACGTTTTGTCGAATATTTAGAAAAATACTTGACGAATTGTCCTGAGACTTCAGGGGTGTAAAGAGCATGTTACACCTCATAAATGTCAGCGAAGGTTTTTTCCAGAAGACAAATAGAGGTCTAGCAACAAAGTGAACCAAAATAATCATGTTTGGGGTCGCCCTATAAAAAAATAATGCTTGAAACAGTTAAATAATGCTGTAGCATATGCTTATGAGGCTTCTTTTACTTATCTGTGTTCATTTGTATGAAAATAGAAAATATAGTCATGGAGATATTAAAGTTTCTTTTAAAAAAATCGAAATGCTTTCGTAAGTTTTTTATTTATTACATGCAGGATTTTCAACCCAATGCAATGCCATTTTCAGGCAACTTGAAAAACAACAGTAGAGACAACATATGAGCATTTTTACTAAATAATGTTTAACTGCTTCAGCTTCTTCTGCTTACGCTAATATGAAGTTAACATGAAGTCAATATATCTTCATGTTAGCGTAAGAAGAAGAAGTTAATGCTGGTGTCCAATCCAAAATAAAAAATTGGAGAAAGCCCCTTATCGTTTTGTTTATTTTGAGAGCAACTAAAATTCAACTCATACTATCGACGATATCTTTCTGAATTTTCAAGAGATTTGCTTGGGCTTTTTATAAGAGTAGCTCTCTACATTTGGCTAATAAATTATGCAAAAGACAATTTGGTAACGCTTGCGCATGCGCAGTTAAATATTATTTAGTAAAAATGATCATATTTCATCAAATATATAATATATTTTCATTCTGATTGCATGATGTTGTCTCTAATGTAGGTTTCAAGTTTCCTGAAAATGGGTTGAAAATCCTGCGTGTTATAAACAAAAAACTTACGAAAACATTTCAACTTTTTTAAAGAAACCATGTCAAGAATAGACTTTATAGAGTGTATAGTCTATTCGCAAAACTTTATTTTTACCACTATATTAGAATTGGTATTTACTCCTTTTCTCAGATCATGCAAGATTGGAACATTTGTGATTGTGTTGACATCTTTCATGCGGAGATTTTAAAATTTGTTGTTAATATCATTAATGGAAAGATTGATAGTCTTTTTTGTTTGGGTTACTTAAACTTTAATTGTAATACGCGGTTTAGAAATCGAGAATTGTTTTATATTCCTTGCTTTAATTTTAATTTATTATTCAAAATTTTATCTTGTTTTAATCAACTGCATAATGCTAAGAGTAATCTTGATTGTTTTTTATAATATTGTCTTTTATATAATTATAGAATTTTATCAATAACTTCATTAATATATACTTATTGTTTTTTGTTGTTGTTGTTTGTTTTTTTTTTTTATTTGTCTTTTTGTCTTTGTTCTCGGTGCCTTGGTGGGGATTCCTGTGTGGCACCGAGCTACCTTTATCTTTGGTAGCAATAAATCAATCAATCAATCTCCATGAATGGACGTGCTATTCTCATACAAATGAACACAGCTAAGTAAAAGAAGCCTCATAAGCATATGCTACAGCTACAATGCATTTCAAGCATTATTTTTTACAGGATGATCCCAAACATGATTGTTTTGGTTCACTTTGTTGCTAGACCTCTATTTTTCTTCGGAAAAAAACCTTCGCTGACATGCTCTTTACACCCTTGAAGTTTCAGGATAATTCGTCAAGTATTTTTCTAGATATTCGGCAAAATGACTAAAATCGAAAGTGTCCGATTACTTTTGGGTAGATAGTGTATTTAATTTATTGATTTTACAAATGAAAATTAATAAAGACAGGCTACTTATTATTTCATTATTAACCCTTTCACTGCGTAATTAAATTTCATTTTCATTCCTGAGAAGATGGAATTATCCACGTTTAGCATCATAACAAGAAGTTTTTAAAACCTGTGGGATGAATCAGATTTCCGCAGGTAAAGGTAATGAAATTTTGTGTAGATATATCCGCTTTATTCAGAAAAAGGGTTAATGGAGATGAGATATAATAGCTACGAAATTATGTGAAGATATTGTATAGTCGGCAACAAAAGTACTTAGCCAGCTTCCATTAATTTTCCTCAATTAAACATTAATTTTCCCTTTAACAATTCAGGTGAAAAGTTCTTCTTAGTGTGTATTGATTGATACGGGTATGATCATTTTGGTGGATGTGAATTGTTACTTTTTACCGGAATTCTTAAAGGGAAAATTAATGTTTAATTGAGGAAAATTAATTAAAGGTGGCTAAGTAATTTTGTTACCGATTGTACATGTACATATAATAATTATGTCATTTAGTAAATATAATTATTGTACTGTCTGCCAATGAGTTATACAATAGTTTATATACCAAAGTCACTAACGCGGTCGCTGAATCGTGGGCCACGGAAGTTTGATCTCGGGGGGGACGGGGTTAGGGTTCGTTCTAACCTGGTCGCTGAATAGTGGATCCCGCTTCGACCGGTCCTTTTTCCATTAGGTACTGAACATTTGAATATCCAAAATTCATATTTTAACACACACATTTGACTTTTACTATATGAGCCTCACAACTATAGTTCGAAGGTTTCCCCTTTTCTCTTTTAGGCTTCGCGGCCCAGTTAAACGTCTTTCTGGTTCGCGAGGAGAAAGTTTCACTATAAAACGAACTTCAGAACGATTCGAATACCCTCAATCCACGCAGTGAAACATTTGTGGTCATAAAAATCATATAAAATAACAAAAAAAAAAAACCCAAAAAAAACCACATGAAAACAGTCTTGCTTCCACACAACGATGCTCTATGCCAAATATTCGCAAGTTGGTCCACCTTTGTTGTACCACAGCCTACATGATTAGAGAACATGTAGGCTGTGGTTGGACACAACATGGCGGAAAATAACACATGACAATTAGTAATGAACAACCAATAGAAAACTGTCCCACATATGGCCGCACTCTATAGGTATTCAACGTAAAACGCCCTCTGTGGCGAAATTCGTAACTAATTTTTTATTTTCGCTGAAACAAATTCCCATCCCTTCATTAGTCCTCTACAAAATTTCACAGTTTTCTGATGACTGGTTTCGCCTGTAGGCAGCTTTGCAATAAGGCCCTTTAATTACGGACACCCTGTACGAGTACTCCTCTGGAAGGTTGATTTTAACCAAACTTTTAGATTTTGTGAGTAGATTTTGACTACTCTCTCTACTCTTACTTCAGATACATTTAAAAATCTGTATTTTAATGTATAACTTAGCAAGTTTTATTACATTATGTGTGATCGTTTTTTATAGAGCAATATCCAACTATAAATAAAGGGGAACATGTGAGTTCGTCACGGAAACAGTTTTGCATTGTTGTTACACGTTTAAGTATTGTTGGCGCTCACTGAAAGCGCTCGCCGGAACTGAAAAGTCACCTGAACTGAAAAGTCATCAATCAATCACAAAACTATAAATAAAGGAGAACATGTGAGTTCATCAAACGAAACAATTTGAATGAATTGAATTTGATAAAAATAATTATCGCGCAAACTGCGCGTGGGCCCCGTTCATGAATAGATAAAATAAATAACATACGCTTGAATGTGTTGAATTAATAGGAATGTCTTGTTAGGGTTTTAGCATCATCTAAAACCCTATTAACGACGGTACAGATGTATGTAGCATGTATGTCACACGCCATAACTTTTGAAAGGATTGATCTAGAGGCTTGAAATTTTCTACACACGTAGGCCCTATACAGAGGACGGAGCGAAAAATAGAGCGAATCCTCTAGGGTGGATCAAACCATGTGTTTTTGTGGTTTCCCAACTGACTTCCTTTCATGTCTGTGGAGTTTTGATTGCGTTGAGCATTTTGTGACATCAGAGTTTGACTGTTTGACTTCAGAATTTAAAGCACTCTATTTGAAGTATAGCGAATCATCCCGCTACTGCTCGTAATATTTTGATGCCATAACTTTTGAAAGGATTGACCTAGAGGCTTGAAATGTTCTACATATGTAGGCCCTATACAGAGGACGGTGTGAAAAATATAGCGAATCCTCTAGGATGGCCCGGGGCCCCTCAGGGGCCACTTGTATGAATTTCATGGTTCCTTTTTTATGTTTTGAACAAAGAGGGCAAAAATCCTGAAATTTCTTATATTTATTGAAATATAAGAAATTTCAATAAATATATTTAGCAAAAAAATATATCAAATATACAAGACATATGATGCAGGCCAGAAGACCCCAAGGCCTCAAATACAAATCAATTTATAACTTTGAAACGGAAAGGTCTAGAAACCTGAAATTTTGTATATTTTTAGTTTGGTGCTAAAAAATATAGCCAATATAGAAGGAAGCTGATATAAGCCTCTAGAACCCCGCCAGGGGCCTCGAGGCACCAAATACAATTGAAGCTATAACATTTGAACGGAAAGGCCTAAGAACCTGAAATTTTGTATATTCATAGTCTGGTATTAAAAGAATATTGCAAATATACAAACAAAGTAATATAGGCCCCAAAAACAAGCAAAGCTACAACTTTTAAACGAAAACGTCTAGAAATCTGAAATTTTGTTTACTTATAGTAAAATTACTTAAAAATTTAACTAATATATACTAAAAACTGGTATAAGGCTCTTGGGTCTCGACAGGGGCCCTGACCCCCAGTCACATATCAGGCTATAACTTTTGAACCGGAAGTCCAGAAATATGAATCCTTGCATATTTATAGTGTGTTACTTAAAATTTTAGCTCTTATACACTAAAACTTATATAGTCCTCTGGGGCCCTGGCAGGGGCCCTAAACACAAACAGAGCTATAATGTTTGAACGAAAAGGCTTAGAAATCTGAAAATTTATATACTTATAGTAGTTTACTAAAAATTTAGCTAATATACACGAAAGACTGGTATAGGCCTCGGGGCCCCTGGCGGCCTCAAATACAATTGAAGCTATAAAATTTGAACGGAAAGGCCTACGGTCCTGAAATATTGTTTAATCATAGTGTGGTATTTAAAAATTTAGCTAATATATATATTATATAAATCTCTTGGCAGGGGCCTTGCGGCCTCAATCTCAAATCAAGCTATAAATTTAAAACCAGAAGTCCAGAAACCTGAAATGTTTTTTATTTATAATGTGTTGCTTAAAATTTTAGCTATTACACACTGAAATTGATATAGTCCTCTGAGGCTTCGGCAGGGGCCGCAAGGCTCCAAATACAAATCAAGCTATAACTTTTGTACGAAAAGGCCCAAGAACATGAAATTTTGTATTTGTGTCCCTCCACTTATTATAGTCACGAGCCGCTACTTCTCGTAACATTTTGATGCTAAAACCCTTTTATCGTTGGATAACGATGCCTTAACTAATTTTTTTATTTATTGTTACTGCAAACGCCATTGAAACAATAACAAACGATATTTTAGTAAATTTTCCGGTGTTTTGCGCGAAAGAATTGACAAAAAAGTTTTTAGGTAAAAATGGTCATTTGGGTGTTACGTAACATTTAAGGGGGAGGGGGTATGGCGAAACGTTACGGCGCGTTACAGGGGGGGAGGATCAAAAATCTTCAAAAACTGCGTTACGTAATACTTGAACGGCCCCAAAGCTCTTCAGTAATTAACTGTCAGTTTACGTTAAATCACTTTATCTTGTATAAGTCTATTTAACAGGGTGGAGCATTTAAGTTGATAATGTGAAATATCTGATAAACGAAGCGTCATTTAGAAAGAAAGTTTATTGACTGATTGAGAATTCCATTTTACAGGTAGTTGTAAGTAAACTTTCCTTACTTAACCGTCTCTATGTGGAAAACGAGCGATCGCACGAACAAGAATCGTAATATGAATATTGCCAAGGACACGAGGAAGGGAAATAATGAATGAGCAATTCCATTGAAACACTTTTAATGCAATGCGATAAGATACAAAATGTCTGACGTAGCATCTGTCACACTCCAAAGTGTGTTCGAAATGGCACCCATCATTATCTCGAACAGTCTGAAAGCTTCACTAATAACGCCCTGCTCATGGAAGAAGTAGAATGGCCCTGCTCATCTTGTCAAACTCATGTTGACTTCAACAATTGCACTGCTACTGGTCTGTGAGAGTAGGAACACATGTGAACGATAAAGGCACCTGGTGATCAAATACTTCTTTTTATTTATCGCTTCATAATCATTTTGAATATCCCCTACACATCCACTATGAGCCGTGTAGGTTTATCCTAAGGATATAAAGGCCGATGTTAAATAAATGGGTGTCTGGAAGAAGGGCATATGTTACAATTTTAAAATTTTACAGGAAACTCCAAAAACTAAAGGTATCTCATTTCGAGATCGTAATCACTGCGAAAATCATATATGCCCTTCTTCCATTTTTAAACTTTCAGAAAGTAGAGGTACTATCATGGAATTATAGTGATTAGAAAAAGGAAGACGCTTGAAAGGGAAAGCATTTTCAGTCATTTATTCATCAAAACAAGAATATGATAAGGATTCAAAATTCAAAATTTCTTAGTCGCAAATGCTTTTATATTTGCGACTAAGTTTGTAACATCATATTTTACCTTTTTCCATTAAAAAACCATTTTGGAATAATGTAACATATGCCCTTCTTCCAGAGACCCATTCAAATATCAGTTAACTGTAGTTGAATGGTTATTGCGCTATTTTGGAGCAATTAGGGACGACATTTTTTGACCAATTTTTTTGAATACTGGCAACTGCTAGATGCTAGTGCTACTGCGAAATTCATTTGAAGTGTTTTTTAATCAACGTTGTTAAAAAAGTATATTCAACACATTTGGTCACATAGAGGTTTTTCGGGGTCAGTTTCCAGAAAGACTAATTCCATAATGGGAATAAGTGCATTCAATATAAACTTCCGAACCATTTGAGTTGGCCATGAAATTTGGTAGAAGAGCATGCTTAGATTAAAAAAATGATATTCTGAGATTTGTAGAGAAATCTATTTACTTACAACTGAATTGTTATCCCCATGTAAACGTTGTTGCAATATCTGCGAGAAAAAAACAAAATAGAAATAGCATAGAAATCCTTTAGAAAAAATTTCTTTGTTTTGTCGCACAAAGTATCTGCGGCCTTTGGATCCTTCTTTTTGATAAAAGATCGCTCGAATCTTGTTGCAGTTGCTTAAATAGATCTATGCTTCATCTAAGGTGACCACTTTTTTCCACTTTTATCCAGGTCTTGCACTGCGTGGTGGCATGACAATGATTTGTTGTTCTTATGCCGATGTCCCATTTGCGAATCTTATTAATAATACGAGGGTCACTTACAAAGCCATAGTAACTATAATATCATCGTTCTAGAGCAGGGCTGTCCAAGATTTCTGTCAGCGGGCAGCGCCCGTGAACACGGGTAATCTTCCTTACCCCCCTATTGCACATTACATTGATCAGTTCCTTAAAGTCGAGTTGCTAATTATCAATTCGACATTGTAAAAAAAAAAAGCAGTTTACCATTTTAGTTCCTTCGTTTTAATGTGACAATTTTCTCGATGTCAGGTAGAATTGTATTTTTTTTTCCCCGACAGGACACGATTGCATATTAAGCATTTCGAATCCGATCTGTGAACAATGAAAAAAAACAACATATTCTCCTACTCCAGTTTAAATTCTGGTTCAGTGATTTTATGCTTTTTCGGAATGTGGGCCATATTATGCGAGATGGAAAACAAGCAAGTATCAGTAACAAAAGAAATAATGCCTCATTTAATACAATCGCCCCCTAAAGTCTGGCAACACTGCATAGGAAAAACTATACCCACACCCCTCTTGAGTTTTGGACTATCTCCTCGGCTTTGCCCGTGAGCTTTGTCCACGAGCATTTTATGTTGCACGCGGGCGACGTGCACGATTTGGACGGCCGTGTTCTAGAGGTAAAACTCATCAAGTGCACTTTTTGGGTAAATCCATTTTTTGTCACTACATGCTTCAGCAACTCCATATTTATCCTTGGAAAAGGTCAGCAAGTGCCTAAGAGACTTAGTTCAGCCAATATTTTATGGAAAAATTCATTAAGCGCAATCCATTGAAAGTACTGTTTGAGGTAAAATTCACGATGCGCATATAAAGTTTTACCTCTCGTATTCTTTCCTGATTGTATTGCGGGGCAGTGAGGAATGAACCTCGCATTGGCAACACTAGTCGCAATGACTTGTTGTATTGTTCGAGCCATGTTGTGATTCTTAGTGGTTTTCAGTTCCTGTGTGATATTGAAATGCGTCAAACATATTAAAATAAGTAGATCTACAAAATAAAATAGACAAAAGACACAGGGGAACAAAACTAGCAATGAATCACTGGCAAAAGTTAAAGAGAACATTGAATGTTTCCCTCAGGTGAGTCGCATAATGTACGAAACGAAAGCAAACGGAACTATCTAGACTCCAGTCTGTCAATTTTGAAAATGTATGAACTCTTCAAAGACAGTTTGACTGAAAATGAAAAGCCCCGTAAGCGAATGGAAGTACCGTGAAATTTTTTGCAGGTCAATTTTCCAGGAAATATGAACTGGCAAATGCGAACAAAGAATGCATGGAATTAGAATATTCATTGCACATACAACGGAAAAAGGATAACAATGAGGCTAAGAAAGCACACAAGCAACTTCCTCAAGACGATCCTGATTTCAGAACTGCAAATTTAAACTTCCAAAGTGTTCTCCAGCTACCGTTTCCTCCATATCAAAATTTTATTACACAAGAAAACTTTAAGTGTTTATGAAGGGAATGACGCTAACGCCTACTGCTGTGGCTAGAATGAGCTTAATGGCAAAAAGAGGAAGCATCGAAATCGATTCAGTTCTATTAAAATATGAGCGCCATAATAACACTGTTCGCAGTCTTTCGTTAATTTCAGACAGTTGTGGCGGTCAAAATCGCAATCAACAAGTTGCTGCTGCTTTTCTTTATGCAATTTCAGAGTCCCATTTGGACAGACGTTCCAAGAGTCTTGACATACCTACATGAAAGGTGACTCAGTGCATTCAGCAATAGAATCAGCAAAGACGTACAAAAGTGCATTCATGATGAATGATTGGAACGAAGTTTTTAAAAGTGCACGGTTAAAATGATTTTGTCTGTAGTTGGTCGGGGTAGACGAAGAATTAGGTCTTTTATCATATCCAAACCGGCTTACAAAGCATTATTGCCATTTCAGCTCAAAAAATGGCCTTGTCAGGCTCTGCAAGAATGGTTTGATCCCTGAAGAACTACTGTACATCATTGGTATGAAAATCTTCTATTTACGAGCAGTACCTCCAAAACAGCAGAGTAACTGCCAGAACCAAATTACGACGAAAAATCAGACTGCAGTGCATAATTTTGATTAATTTAATTGATTATTTAATGCAAAATCTAATGAAATCAATAACAACAGCCTTTGCTAATAATTCATTAACTACATTCCTGGGTGATTTTATATTTGCGGTAAAATTCACTAAGTACATTTTGCTGAATTTTTTTTTAATTGAAAGCTGAGGAAAGAAAATTTATCCTTATATATGTAAAAGCAAACTTATATATCTGATTGGTAATAACATTTTCTGAAAATAAACCAAACTTCATTATTTTCAAAGCTCTAAAATGTTTAAAACGTTTTACCCCTAGAACGATGATACACATACGACAACACCACAGAATGTACGAGAATCGGTCAATAAGTAATGACTCCTATCTTTTTCGTTTTTAATTGCCATGAAAAAATAAATGAAATTGACATAGCATGAAAACCACAACATTGACGATTAATTTGTCACTTTTCTGTATAGCCTCCTTCCTTTTCCACAGTTTTGGTCCACCTTTTAACAAGAGCATGTATTCCAGTGTGGTAAAACGCATGGTTTTGCTTCCTAAGCCATTGACGCATGGACATTTTCACGGCTTCCTCATCCTCAAAGGGAATCCCACGACGAGCTTCCTTTAGTGGTCCGAACAGATGGAAGTCTGATGTTGCCAGGTCAGGGCTATTTGGGGGATGAGGCAAGACTTCCCATCCAATTTTCACAATCTCTTCAATGGTGTGACGACTGATGTGTGGTCTTGCATTGTCATGCAGAAGAAGAACAACCGCTATAGCTTTAGTTGGGCGAATTCGATGAAGACGTGCTTCCTCAGCTTTTTGAGAGTGTTGACGTATTGGACAGAATTTATTGTGCATACTCTCCAAAGAATCAACTAGAATCACACCCTCTGCATCCCAAAAAACTGTCGCCATAACTTTCTCTGCCGATCGCAGAGTTTTGAATTTTTTCTTCCTCGGCGAGGTTGTGTGATGCCATTCCATTGACTGCCTCTTTGATTCAGGTTCAAAAAAATGAACCCAAGTCTCGTCTCCAGTCACAAGTTTTCCAAGAAACTCCTCTCCCTGCAAATTGAAGCACTGCAAGAGTTCGGAGGCTATTGTTCTTCGTGTCTCTTTATTCTGGTCGGTTAACATTCTTGCAACCCACCGTGAACAAACTTTTGAGTACCCTAGTTTTGAATCGTCATGCAATTCATTTGTTGTTACTCGGCGGTCAGCACGAATGATCTCATCGACTCGCTGAATGTTGCGTGGAGTCACGGCAGTCGCCGGCTTGCCGCTCCGCTTTTCATCAGCCAACGGTATTGGCCTTTCAGGTTTGTTACAGCGACAGATCCATCGTCTAACAGTGCTGACATCCACTGTTGCATCAGCATCACCGTAAACATATTTCAGCCTTACATGAACGCGAATGGGCGTTTCCCCTTCAGCATTCAAGAATTCAATCTCAGAACGCTGCCTAATACGTACGTCGATGTCAGCCATGTTGCAAGAGAACGCAGTGCTCCATTTATTGACTTAGGAAGTTGTTACTGCAGTGGACTGGAGAAGAAGGTTTGAGGAACTGCGCCAAATTCAAATTTTTCACATAACGAACATTTAAGGAAAAAATTAGGAGGCTTTACTTATTGACGGACCCTCGTACTTCACCAATAATGTCTGTTGCATGGGTTAGTCAGGAAGTACAGTAGACAAGGGAGGAGAGTAAAAATTTAAAAAAAATCATCTACCGTAATAATGTTGAGCACAATAGTCTGCACGCACATTAACACTTTAAGAACACATTAAGAACGTTCGAAGTAATCTCCAAGGCAATCAACCGTTCGCTGACAACGAAGAGGAAGGCGACGAATACCATCAGCTGCTCCATAGTCCAATCTGGTACTCTCGCCTCGCACTGCGTTGATGATGTCTTCTCGTGTAGGGAAGCGTCTTCCACGAATAGAGCTTTCAATTTCGGAATCAGATCGGGCGAGCAGATGGTCTAATGCTTCCCATCTCAACATTACGGTAGATGAATTTTTTTTTATTATTTTTACTCTTCTCCCTTGTCTACAATATTTCCTGAGTAACTCATGAAATAGACATTATTGGTAAAGTACATTGTGTATTTTTTTATTATTAACATGCGCTCCAAGGGGGAGGGGGGGCAGAGTCACGATAAAATTCGGTAAAAGTTCATTGTGTCAAAAATCTACATCCATAAAATATTCTGTATATGTCTATGATGATCTCGACAATCTGGAGTCCGACAATTGATAACATCTCAACGATGATCTTCTGGCAAGTTATTCCAAAGTTGGATCGTATTATAAGGAAAATAACTTTCCTTCCAAGCAAGAATGATTTTGGGAGGAATAAATAATAGTCGTGTAGATCTCCTCGCTAAATCAGTTTTGTTAAGCCAGGCATATATAAAGTGGGCTGGGTGAGATTTATTAATAAAAGCCTTAACAAGTTCTTTAAGCTGTATGAAATTAAGTAATGAAGTAAAATTCAAAATTTTTCTTTCATTACAAACAGCAGTGACAGATTGCCGCTGAGGTAAGTTCAAAGCCACACGAATAATTTTATTAAAGGCTACTTCCAATTTCACCATTGTATATTTATTCAAAGGCTTCCATACTAATATGGCATAGGTAAGTCTTGGAATAACTTTAGTTTTTAGGATGATAAGCAATTTCCTTCTTGATAAAGTTCTACGAAGTTTATAAACTAGGAAGGTGAGGCGATTCGCAGTTCTGAGGATCTCCTGGAACTGTTGACTAAATATTAAATGGTTGTCGAAAATCACTCCTAATATTTTAAGAGTTGCGATGTTATTATTGTTAGCCTTTGCAATCTTAAGAATCGACATCTTATCCGGGTTAATTTTCATGGCTCTTGCTTCAAACCACTGTTGTATCTTATTAACATCTAACTCAACATCTTGTTCTATGATGGAACATTCCTCTGGGGCATAGGCTCTAGTCAGAATAACGTCATCAACAAAAGCTCTCATTTTAAATTTTAGCTGTAGTCCAAAGATAGGAGAAAGCAACGTAGCAAAAAGAGTATTGCTGATAGCTGATCCCTGTAGAATACCTCTTTTCGCCGTAGCGTAAGTAGTATGGTGTTCTCCGATAATAAAATTTTCCCTCTGGTGGAATAGATGTTTAAGAAGATCGAGTGCTTTTCCTGTAATCCCCATAGCTTGTAATTCCATAAACAGTTGCGGATGTGGAACAGTATTAAAGGCCTTGGCAATATCGATGCAGACTATGACGAATATCTGTCTGCCTTCCAAGGCCTCTATAGCCTCTAAATTCAGGGCCGTAGCCAAGACGTT